>JACEEZ010021123.1:52500-70000 GCA_016584305.1 Chionoecetes opilio | reverse complement strand
CCTGCAGCAATGATCCTCCCTGACCACACGTCGCATCAAAGCATCACACTTCCACATCAACAAATTTCATCATCATAGCAGAAAACAATCATCCCACTACCTAATTTTTTCTTTGGATTCACACTAAACACACGAAATTAGAATGCATCATTCGATATTAAGAATTCTCGAAAATATTTTGTAGCATAAGCAGACTACATCTCCTATCATCCTATCATCACCCTAAAAACTCCATCCTATATCTTTTCGCCGATTGCCTAACAGCCAGCCAGTCATTTAGCCAATCATTCAATCACCCAATCAGTCGTTATAGACACTAAGCCGGCCTGCCAATATTGCCTTTTCGACCAGCCAGTAAATCAGTCAGACAGATAGTCAGCCATTCACATAATTAGGTAATTAGACATACAAACATCCAGTCAGACAGAAGCCCATCAGCCGGTAGTATTTCGTCAGTCAAATAGTTAACAAGCCAATTAGCCAGCAATATTAGCCCTACGGAGCGGTGCTTAATCCCCTTACTACACCAGTCTCAATCCAGTACTAATTGCCTCCTCAAAAACATGTTTGCTTCACTACACATCAATTCTCCCATAATGAGATACATGGAAGAAATAAATATATCACCCACACACAACCACCGGGGGCCAGATCCAGCAAATAAGTGAAAAGTCAAGCGGTGTAAGTATGGTGTAAATGCTACTCCGGCGCAACCCTCACCCCCCTCTTGCGCCGAGGCTTTTTGAATAATCCGCCGAGATTGACTTACACCGGGCGCAAGGAGGAGTATCTCGGAGTATCTCCACAGAGACAGCTGATTGGCTGGCGAATACATTGACGTCATCCTCGCTAATGCGAATACAGCAGTGTTTAGATTATTATTCAGATCTTTTCACCCAATCACAAGGCTGTCACGTGATAAAAAATGTTTACAAACATTAATCAGCTGATTATCAGCTGGCATCTGGGTTGACACAACAAATCGATGTATCATGTTTAAAGCGATAAGGAAGGTTTGATGATGATGATTGAAGAATTTCGTCAGTTTTTGACGCAGCTGAGATGGATCTCTGCTGTAACCAGACAGCTCTCTCGCGGGACTACTCCGAGCAGAGAGCTGTCTGCTAGTGCTTATAGTGTTGGCCGAAGCCAGCACCCCGGGAGGCGGGTTAAAAACCCCCCGGCTAACACCCGGTCCCCCATTCACTGCTGGGTGGACAGGGGCTGGGGTTTTTAAAGGGAAAAACAGCCCAACTGTTTCCGCTCCCACCCGGGGATCAAACCCCGGACTTCTGGGTTTTGTGAACAGAGTGTGCTTCCCCTACACTAAGGGGATACAGTTGTTTCGGGCCGCCAGTTGAATCAGGCCGCCTATATTAAATGCATACTGGACGAGTTTCGCGGTCTTTTTCAGAGACACCGACTATTTTTTTCTGGCCTACAATAGGTGCTTGTTCTAACGGAGATAGTTTTATTTTGCGCTAAAAAAAAAAAAAAAAGAATATGAAAAAAATAAACTTAACCTAACCTTATAGGTTTAATGAAGCCTAACCTAACCTTAAAGGTTTTAATGAAACCTAACCTAACTTATAGGTTTTAATGAAACCTAACCAAAACTTACCCAAACAAAGTATACCTTTTTTTTTTTTTTAGGGGTTTGCGCAAAATAAAACTATCTCCATTAGAACAAGCCCTATTGTAGGCCAAGAAAAAAAAAACTGGGTGTCTCTGAAAACGACCGTTAAAACTGCCCTGTTGCTGGTATGCATGCTACTATAGGCGGCCCGAATCAACGGTACCCGCTAAGGAGTACCATTGTGACAGTACAGATTGACCAGAAATAAACAATTTGGAGGCAATAATTTAAGGCGCAGACATCCTGATTGACTTTTAATAAATATTTCTAGGGCAATAATGGGCCAGCAACCCTGATTAACCTAATAATTCAGAGACAAAAAGGGGCAGACATCATGGTTGACCATATAATCATATAATTCAAGGGCGTTAAGAGGAGACTTTCTGAGTGACCTAGTCGTATCATTCAGGGATAAGGGAGAACGGTCCCTGGTACTCTCGTCTACCGAAATTTTCGTCCTGACACAACCCGGGAACTCTCGCCGAAGGTAATGGTTAGGTTAGTAGGATTTTAAAGGGGAAAAAGATACCGGTTAAATAAAACGAGGACTGCGCGGTCATTTTCTGAAACACTGACTAGATTTTCCTTGCCTAAATTAGTCCCTTTTTGGTAAAAATGGACGAGGACTCCACGGTCATTCTGAGACACGGACTAGTTTTTCCTTGGGTAAAATTAGTGCTTTGATAAAAATGGACGGGGGACTGCGCAGTCATTTTCTGAAACACGGACTAGATTTTCCTTGCCTAAAATTAGTGCTTTGGTAAAAATGGACGAGGACTGCGCGGTCATTTTCTGAGACATGACTAGTTTTTCCGGTAATTTTCTAGGGTTTGCCCATACTGTCCCACTAACCCCCAAGCAAGTTTGGGCACCTGGGGGAATGCGGGGTTTTCGGGTGGGGAGCAAATAATGCGTCGGAGACACGTAATTTAAGAATGTGTAGAGGAGACAAACTCCCTAGATCTAAAGTAATTTTTTTAATCTAGAGAAATTTGCCTAACCAAAATTAACCAAACCCTAGGGGGGGGCTTGGACCCACCGATAAACTAACCTAACCTAACCTAAATCAAACCCAAAATCTAACCTAACCTAAACCTAACCAAATATAACCTACCCTAATCAATAAACCCAAAACCAAACCTCCAATATGTGGGGGCCTCTGGAAGGGGAGGTTGTGTCTGTATGAGTATTAGTCTAGGACAACTATATCATTTCTACAATATGTACTATAATATGTATATAAGTTTGGTAAAATTCTAGTGTTTGCCATACTCTCCCACTCCCAAACAAGTTTGGGCACCTGTGGGAATGCGGGGTTTTCGGGTGGGGAACAAATTATGCGTCGGAAAACACGTAATTTAAGAGTTGTTTAGGGGGTTAAAATTCCCTAGATCTAGGTAATTCCTTATACCTAGAGAAATTTGCCTAACCAAAATTAACCTAACCAAGCGGGGGGCTCGACCCACCGATAACCTAACCTAACCTAACCTAACCAAACCTAACCTAACCAAATCTAACCTAACCTAACCAAATTTAAACCCAACCTAACCCCCTAGCGGGGGGGTGGGGGGTGGGTTCTCAACACTTCGGTCATCATTCTGTGAGGATCGCAGGTTCACACGTCTCTGGACTCAGAAAAAAATCCAATGAATTTTCCCTAAATCTAGAGAATTTTTTTAATTTCCATAACTCAAAAAGTATGTGGTTGCGACGCATATTGTACCCCAGCCATATATCCTGCATTCCCCCAGGTCCCCAAACTTTTTTGGGGGGAGAGGGGGAGTATGGGCAAACACTAGAATAATACCATAAGTTTTAAAGGTTTCGCGGGAAGTGCATTATACTGTACAGTATACTAAACAAAAAATAATATAGAAAACGCATGTGGTAATGGCGGTAGTGACCGCGCAGTTTATCGTCCATTATAACTGAAACACCAACCGAGAAGTCTTGCCGACATAAGTGTTCGGCGAGTTCCACTTGTAATAAATAGGTGGAAATGAAAGAATAAAAGGTATTTCGTTATTGGACAAGTTTTTCGCTTGTCTCAAAATAATTTAAAACTACACTTTAATACAATACATGGACATTGGTTACGTAAAATGGCAAAACCCCCGACTCCCCAATCACTAAACTAACCCCCCATATTCGGTCCCCGAATTCCACAAACACGGGTAAAAGCTGTTTAAATATATAGATTGGGTACTGTTATGTTAATAAATAACTTGTAACTGTCCCCTTAATAGGGAACTCTCGCCGACGTAAAAAAAATGGAACATTCTCCGACGATGGTGAGCATTCCTTCCGTTCGGGGACTGTACCATAAAGGCTAGCAAACGTGACCTAACTACCATTCAGGGGCAATGAGGGTCAAGCGTCCTGAGTGACCTAACCACAGTGCAAGGTCACTGAGGGGCAGGCCCTCAGAACAAAAGTTTTCATTCTCAAAAAAAGTCCCCAAAATTTCGATATAGTGAAACAACATTAATCTAGCCGCGGGATGCCAGGCTCGCCTCATCCCACAAAAATTCTGCTCACAAAGGGCTCCGCATAGTGGTCTAAAAAACTGGTGCTGCCCAATAACGAAACTAAACAAACAAAAACACCGAAAGGGAGTATACCCTACACGGCTGAGGCGGCCTCCCACCAAGGCTTGTATCTCCTAAACATTTGTAAACAAAACGCCGCTGCCGACTACCAATAGGCTTATATTTTAATCCTTACCTCGTGGTAAAGTCTATTTGGAAAAATAAATGACGTTTATTTATATATATGAGATACACCCCCTCTACACCTCCCATCTAAGTGGTGTAAATCTACGCCATAATATTGGCCCTGTGACGTCACGGAAATGGAGTAAGTACGCTTGCTGGATCCAGCCCGGGAGGGTTGGCGCAGACTTTCACCCAGGGGTAAAATCTGGCGTTGTGACGTCATCGATTTGGCGCCAGATGTAGCTCCTGATCCAAGAAAGTTTTCGAAAGAGGTTTTATCTCAGACTTACACTGACATACACCGGCGTATGTGTTTTTCTGGGTCTGGCCCCAGGCTGACCATGTCATATATTTTACCAACGTCAATGCCAACCAAATAATACGTATGAGCCACATTGCTACTAAAATTTTTATCTTTTTCATTAAGTACATACTTTCCTGATGGAAACAAATGATTCACTTTTTCCTATTACATAATGCAATTATTTTGAGTAAGCTTCAAAGTCCCGTTATTTTATCCTCTACAAGGATTTTTTTTCCACTCCATTCAATCACTAACCAAACCATTTTTCTCACTAACCCTTCCTCTCACACACATACATACGAAGTTTTTTCCTCCTCCATCCCGTCCACTCACGTACGAACCGAAAATTCCCCGACCATCACCTGTTAAAAGGAGCAGAACGTGCAGGGAAAGACGGCAGCCCTATAAATGGTCAATTACAGAGAAAAGTGGCCCCACAAGATCCCGTATTCAAGTACCATTGAAGCCTATTTTCCCTTGTCGACGATCAATAGGTTTCAGATAACAGACCCCAATGCCACTTTAAAATTCGCGTGTGAGTGCATCCAAGTGGGGTAGCCGCAGTGTAACATAAAAAGCAAAAATTTCCTCTGTGAGAAAAACGATAAATCTTTGCTATTATGTACCCCAGCCCAGACAGAATCCATGAAGCTTTGGCAACGCAGTAGTAGCAGCAAAAATTATATTATTAGTTGTATTCGTATAAGTTGTCGAGGTAGTAGTATTAATAGTAGTAGTAGCAATAACAATAATAATAATAATAGCAATACTACTACTAGTACTAGTACTACTACTACTACTACTACTACTACTACTACTACTACTACTAGTAGTAGTAGTAGTAATAGTAGTAGTAGTAGTAGTAGTAGTAGTAGTAGTAGTAGTAGTAGTAGTAGTAGTCATCATCATCATCATCATCATCATTCCTTTATTTCGTATATACTAGTATACAGATTCAATCGATGCATAATATAATATTATGCAAGGAAAACTTATCAATAACTCAAATTTTACTGTACAAATCAAATATGAAGCTCAAAGGACTTCAATTCCATCTAAAAAGATTAAAACAATCATTCAAAATTAAAATAATTCACACATTATCTAAAATTCAACATACAAGCAGCTACCTGCAGTTATATAAGCTTAAATGTTTGGTGCATAGTGGTTCAGACGGCCAGGTTCATGATTTTGTACCCACGTAATTCTAGCTTTAATGGTTTGCAGGTCATATTCTATCAAATTTATGTTATAAAAATCTCTAAATAATAATAATATTGAAGGCAGTGTATATCCGTTCTTTAAAAAGGGCAAACACCATTTAATGAGGGAGTTATTGATGACCAAAAGTCTCTTAAAATATCTTGCCTGTACATATGCATTATAATGTTGGAATAAAAAATTACATGTCTGTTTAGCCATCTCATGGTTACTGTGGTATCGTGGCAGAGCAAACACTTTTTAGGGCATTGTGGTAAGCTGTCTGGAATGTCTTATAGCAAGATTTATTTTTCATTCTAAGAGTCTGCCATAAGGCCAGACCATACTCTGGCAAGCAAAATTAATTGAATAGGAACATGAGAGTCTGACTGGAAACATTCTTGAAATTTCTATATATATAATTGACTTTTGCGTAAAAACTAGCTAACCTTAAATCTATATCTTCCTCATCACTCAGATTTTTCTGGATACTGTAACCTAAATACTTGTAATTATCCACCAGAGCTATTCTATCTCCACACAGATCAATAACATTGCTTTCATTTTTCCTTCTATCCTTTGAAAATATACAGCATTTCGTCTTTACTTGATTAATTAATAAATTCAATGTTTCTAACTTTTCCTTAATCTCAGCATATAATATACCTAAAGTCTCTGAAGTATCTGCAAGAACAATTAGATCATCAGCATAAGCCATTAAATTGACTCTCATAAATCCATATTTACAACCAATGTCCTTTAAAGATATAGAAGTTATAATTTGATCAATATAAAGTTTGAAAAGAAATGGCGACAATATGCCTCCTTGCCTGACACCTTGATTAATATAACAGTAATTACCGGTAGATTTTCCCCATCTTACTCTAGCTGACTGATTTATCAAATAATGCATTAAAAGTAACACAAGGTCAGGTGAAATATCTCTATCTAATAATATTTTTCCAAGCTTACAGTGATTCACTTTATCAAATGCCTTGGAAAGATCGATAAAAGCTGCAAACATCTTGCCCTTCCCTTCAGTATATTTATTTATAATGTCTTTGACTAGCATTGCTGCATCTGTTGTTGATGTTTGTTTTTTAAAGCCAAATTGTTTGGGGTTAAAATAATTTTTTTCTTGTAAAGTATTTAACACATGCATTTCTACAATCTTGAGAAGGCAAGATGACTGCATCACAGGTCTGTAATTTGACGATGAAGAAATATTGCTTTTTGGTCTTTAAGAATGGGATTAATATCCCCCTTTAACAGGTCAAATGGAAGAAAACAATGATCAAAACAAACATTAAGAAAAATAGACAATAAACTCAAAAAAATATCACTAGCTCTTTTCAGAAATTGTGAGTGAATCCCATCATGTCCAATTCCATTATTTATATTTTGTATGAGATCTTTCAGTGTAAATTTTGATATTTTCAATCCATGCTTTCTACTTGTTACCCATTTCTCCTTAATAGTTTGTATAATTGTATCATCACATAGTCCACCATTGTCATAGAGAACATCATCCGGCAAGAACTTCCTGGTGAATATGTCCACTATGGTTCCTTCTTTACCTTCTCCATCTATACTTTTTGATTGCTTAATCTTATTATTCTTATTATTGATTTCTTTCCAGAAACCTTTCATATCTATTTGTGCATATTTTTATTGAATCGAATCACAAATTTCACTAAATTCTTCTTTTTTGCACTGATTAAGTGCATCTTTGAATGTTTTCCTGCTCTGTGACATTGCGTCAAAAGGGTCAGTGTCCCTAATCCTCCCTTGTGCAAGCCATGTCAAATAATGTGCCCTGGCCCGGGCGTGTAAATGTTTAACTCTGCGGTTCCAACCTGGTATTATTTTATAGTTTTCCTTATTAACTTTAGTTTTCATAAATTTGAAAGACGCCTCTTGCAGTGCAAGAACAATGTCACTGTACATATCTTGTATCTGTTGCAAATGAGCCTTATGCCTACAACCTAAAACCGGACACTTAGCTACGTCTGTTTCATCAATGTATTTCACTCTATTAAGGACGTGAGTTTCTATTTCATGAATATTTGCTTCTGTTAGTATATTCCAGTTGATAAATCCCTGATGATTTGATTCTTTTGATTTAACATCTTCTCCATTTTCTCTTTCTGGCATATTTACTGCATTGACCTTAATACAAGCTGTAATGGGCATATGAGCAACAATTGAAATATCATAAATTACTTTAATATTTGTAATGTTAGTGCTACCATAGCTCTTTCTTACTATGTGATCCAACCATTTACTGTAAGTGTTTCCATATGATAAAAAAAAGTAAAAGTGGATGGATCTAGATTATTAAAATCAAAACACTCCAACTCATTCCTCAACATAAAACCAGAAAGGTGCTGCCAGGCGCTACCAGTGTATGGGTCACCATTAAAATCTCCAAAGAAGTATATGCTATCGAAATTCATATATGTGATTATTTGTTCTAGTGCACTGAGAGTTTCTAAATAATCATTCTTTGTTCTTACTTCCCATATATCACTCTTTACATAAACATTGACGAGTAGCACAGTTACATTAGCAATATTTACAGATAGCACCATAACATTTCATTCAATAAGAATTGAGTTTACTTTAAATTCAGATTTCTTAGACCATAGGCAGACAAGTCCGCCTTCACATCTTCCAGCATTTGAAGCCAAAGCCCTGTCAGATAAAGTGGCACCTACGCCTACACCTTCATAATTATCATGTATGTGTTCAAGAACACCCAAGTTGTCATCAACTAATAAAGTTTCCTGAAGAAATATAAAATCAAAAGAATATTCACATAACTGCCTAACTAAATCTATATTCTTTCTTAAGGAATCACAATTAAAACTACAAACACTTATATCCATAGTTAAAAAGATAAAAGGCTAGAGTAAAAAAAAAAAAAAAAATATATATATATATATATATATATATATATATATATATATATATATTATATATATAATATATATATATATATATATATATATATATATATATATATATATATATATATATAATATAATATATATATATATATATATATATATATATATATATATATATATATATATATATATATATATATATATATATTATATATAATATATTACCCTAAGTTAGGCTTACTACTATAAAACTTATCAACGACCATGTCCTCTGGCCATTTATCCGAGTTAAAAAGAGAATCTCTCTCTGATAAAAGCACTGCTATTTTAAAAGCATTAAAATTTGTAGATTTAATCTCAAGTTTTTCAATATTTAAAACATTTATATCAAAGTTATTCTTTATATGTTCACTTATATCATTTTCTGTAACACTGAGGTCAACACGGCCCAGGAAAATATCGATTGTTCTTCTGACAGTTCTCATCTGCCCACCGATGCCTTTCCCGGTACCTCTTACTCCTTTGTTTTTACCTTTTAGATTCTTACGACCTCATTCCATCCGTTCTGGTTATTTTCCATAGGAAGATCTGCTTCTGAGCGCCTCTGTATTCCCGGCTGCAATAATACAGAGGTGCCATTGGTCCTCCGCTGGTCCGTAGTGGTGTTATATGCTTGGATGAGAGACTCACTCGAACCCTCTGCGTCTGTTCGTCCTCTTGTTTCTCGACCTTGTCCTGCTGGTGGTGTTCCTCTGTGTGTCTCGCTCCGACCTCTTCTTGCTGTGCTGTGAATCTTTGAGCGAACAGAGGCTCCACTGTTTTGATGTTTTGTCTACGTTAGGGAATTTATGAGGTGTGAAGGATGCTCACTACTGTTTCTCTCAGGTGAAAGGCTCAAAGCATGTGAGTACAACAAAGGTGATCTATGAACCTGTTGCTGGTGTTCACCTAGAGTAGTATTCTCAACTGTTCTAGTTACATAATTCATAAGTTGTAGCTGAGTCTCACTCGAGTTTTCATCAAGTTCAGCTCGCATATCCTTTGAGTGAACCCTCGATGAGCGAGCTGCCTGCTGTTGTGATTCGCTTTGGGCAGGTTTTCGAGCTGCTTCATTTACTTGAGTCAGTCTAAATGACGTTAGGTCCTCCAATACATTTTCCTCGCTCACACTGATATCCTTAGTGGCTTCTTCTAGTCCCAATATTGCTTTTGAGAATTTATTATGTAGTTGTGTCATCTCCACTCTTACCTGCCTCACAGCATCAGCAGTATTACACACTTCAGTCTTGACGTCAGTTATTTTTGGTAAAATTTCATTTATCTTACATATTTCCTCCGTAAGATTACAAAGAATGGGTGCAATCAATTCCATGCCCATGGGTGGCATTTTCTTATGAGAATCCGTGACAAACTTTACCTTTGGTTTTGAAGCATCGGACAGCTCTTGAAAATGTTCGAACACATCACGAAGGTCCTTCTTCTTCTTTTCTGGATCTCGACTCTGTATTACATCCTTCTTCACCAGTTGGCACAAGGCAGTTTTTGCTGATTTTATTTCCTCGTGTGAGTAAAACGAATAGGTAATCCCAAATAAGGACTCGCCTGAAAAATCTGCCTTGGCAGAAGTCACGAAACATAGTAGATCATTGATTATTATCTCTTCATTTGACGCCATTATTCCTGTATGGCACCTCAGTTCACTGTTTTTACACCTTTGCGCGTGCGCAGACGAGAATTTCACTCCACATCGGGATGCACAGATTTTCTTTAAAATAACAGTTAATCCTTCACAGGGAAGATTCTTGTCTCACTCATCAGAGGCGCGATGACTTCATAGGTTGTTAAATCCAATCCGAGGGATACAGTGGTGATGAATACAGCAGTAAGCAACTCAGACATGAGCAGCTCCTCTCAGCCTTTACCACCTGGACGCCATGTTGGCTACCGTCTGTAGTAGTAGTAGTAGTAGTAATAGAAGTAGTAGTAGTAGTAGTAGTAGTAGTAGAGGTAGTAGTAGTAGTAGTAGTAGTATAAGTAGTAGTAGTATAAGTGTAAGTAGTAGTAGTAGTAGTAGTAGTAGTAGTAGTAGTAGTAGTAGTAGTAGTAGTAGTAGTAGTATTTGTAGTAGTAGTAGTAGTAGTAGTAGTAGTAGTAGTAGTAGTAGTAGTAGTAGTAGTAGTAGTAGTAGTAGTAGTAGTAGAAGTAGTAGTAGTAGTAGTAGTAGTAGTAGTAGTAGTAGTAGTAGTAGTATATAAGTAGTAGTAGTAGTAGTAGTAGTAGTAGTAGTAGTAGTAGTAGTAGTAGTAGTAGTAGTAGTAGTAGTAATAATTGAATATATGTGCTAACTTTTTATTGTTGTGTTACTCATAAAAAAATAATAACATTGGTACTACTGCCACTGTTGTTGCTGATACTACTACTACTACTACTACTACTACTACTACTACTACTACTACTACTACTACTACTACTACTACTGGATGCTAGTAGTTACCCTTTAACATTTCATAACCTAACAAATACACATTCCCAGTATATCTATCCTGATTGTTTGAAAACACAACACAGTGAAGATAGTACATTTTCAATTTTATACATGAATTTTAGAAGTCGCCCAAGTAACCTGCAGATGTATATTGACCAATTTTTGAATGATTGTAGACTGTAGTGTAAAGTTTGATGTTTTTGTGATTCTCAGAAACAAGACTGGATAATTATTTAGTTTCTTTGTATAATATGCCAGGATATAAATTGTATGCAATGAATAGGGACGGAAATGGTGGAGAAGTGTCCATGTCTGTACCTAATATATTTAATGCATGTGTGTTACCTGACTGCTGTATGATGGAGCAACATTTCCAATGCATCTGCATATAAATAAGTTGCAGTGAAAAGGAGACAAATTTTATAGCTTCTGTATACAGACCACCTAAGGGAAACATCTCTGAATCTCTCAATTCTATTGATTTGTTTGATTTCATTGATGTGAAAAAATATACTTATGTTTATTTCTTGGAGGACTGGCATCTAGATATACTCAAGTGATCCAGGTGTCATAGATTTCATGAATTTAATGTATTCCCATGGATATTATCCTCTAACAACCAAACCTACTAGAGTAACTGACAATAGTACTTCATTGATAGATCATATATGGGCCTGCAGTCAAGAGAAAAATAAAAAAACTGTATTCTTTACACAGATTTAACGGATCATTTTCCAGTTTACTCACAATTTGTTCAAAATTTAGTTACGAAAGCCACAGTTATATAAAAAAAGAGGTGCCTGTCTGAGATATACATCAACAAATATATAAGGGTGAAAGCAAATACAAATTGGATAGAGATTTTAAATATTAATGATCCAAATGAGGCATTTGATACTCTATATTTTATAACTCTATACACTGAAAACTTCCAAAAACTTTTTCCACTAAGAAGTACTATGATTAATAATAAACGTACTAAAACTCATCATATTACAGCGCTTCTACGAAACAGTATCAGAGAAAAGCACAGACTGGAAAGACTGGCGGTCAAATGGGCTTTATCATATGGACATCGATGTCGAAAATACAGGAACAAGTTCGTAACCCTTCTGCGTGTTGCCAAAAATAATTACTATAAGGATCATCTAAGACTTAGACAAGGAAATGTTAAATCAACATAGACCGTTATAAATAATTTGATGGGCAGGAAAATTGGTAGTCACAGTTATGAAATAAAATTGAAAAGTGACATTGATCTTACTGCAAATATCTTCAATAATCACTTTTTGAATATACCAGAAAATCTAAATCGGCCCAATGACAACATATATAACTCCAATATACAATTTAATTCTCACAAGTAATACTGTAATAACCCTGCAGAAATATCATTATATTTGTATCCAGTTACCAAAGATGAAGCACAACAGCACCTTAAGTCCTTAAAAAACACAGCAGCAGGATATGATGACATCCCCCAAGTCTCCACCGACACACAGTTCAGTACATTGATATCCCACTTACTCATGTAATTTACCAGTGTTTGCAAGAATGTTTCTAAGATTAACTTAAAACAGCGCAAGTAATTCCCATCCATAAATCAGGCGAAAAAGGAAATGAAAACAATTATCGACCAATATCTATGCTACCGTCAATAGTGAGGTGTTTGAAAAATCTATTGTAAAAAGAATTAGTGGATTTTTGGAAAACTATAAATTGTTATCTGAATATCAGTTTGGCTTTCGTAAAACAAATCAACGGAAAAAGCAATAAAAAAGTTCACAATTGCAGTATATAACTGTCTGGAGAAGAAGTTTCATGTCGTAGGAATATTTTTAGACTTATCCAAAGCCTTCGACTCACTTAATCATATAATATTATTAGATAAACTTGAAAAACTGGGAGTAAGAGGTGTGCCACTAAAACTATTCACTAGCTACTTGCCATAAACAAGCAGTGTTTTGTAGCAACAATATATCCACGATGAAAAGTATCAATAGGGGAGTACCTCAGGAATCAATTTTAGGTCCTTTACTATTCCTAGTATATATCAATGATATTTGTAATGCCAGTTATATCTTCAGTTATGTTCTCTCTGCAGATGACACAAATCTTTTCTTAAAAGATAGGACATTAGATTAGTTACATGTTATAGTTAATAGTGAACTAGACAAAATATCAAAGTGGATTTTAGCTAATAGACTATCTACGTATACACATAAGAAAAACTAATTATATACTTTTTCAAAATCGTTCTGTTGCTAATATCTTAGGCTCAGTTTACCTTGGAGGAAATTAAATTCAGTCACTCGTATTAGATTTCTGGGTGTTATCATTAACGAAAATTTAAACTGGAAAAAACATATACAATCTGTAAGTTTGAACTTATTAAAAATATGTGGAATTTTATACAGAATTAGACACAACTTAACGACTGAAGCATTGCGAAGCATAAATATACTATTCCCTATGTTATCCATACATCATTTGCTGTTTGTTTGTCTGGGGATGTACTTCGCCCTCCCCTGTAAAATGTTTTCATTGCACAAAAGAAAATAATAAGAACAATTACCTTTAAAGGCAAATATGATCATACATATTAAAATATTTAATAATATACTGTATGATTACTTATAATAATTACTGAAATTTGAGTTTTTAAAGAAATATTTTCTTGTACTTGCAATTTACAATGTTATAAATAATAGTAGTGATAGTAATACATTATTTACAGTTGATCACAGTCAAGGTACGAGGGGAAACCATATTTACTTGATGTTTCCAGCATGAACAACATTATATACATGTTCAATGCACTGTGTTGGTCCTAATTGTCGGAACAATTTACCAAAAAATTTGGAAAGTATTACTATTTAATACATTTAAAAATAGACTTACTTTTTCCACCAGCAAAATAAAAACATTATGGATTAATATGAATATCCTTCACATCATTTTCATTTTCAGTAGCATAATTGGTTTTTAATTGTATCAATCAACTTGGGTAATTTTTATGGTAGTTAACATGTTTTTCTTATTTGTAAGTAAATTATTGCACCTTCATACATTTTTAAGATGATTTACACTGTTCCTGTCCGCCAGGGAGCTGTTGCTCGGCAGTCTAATGCCTAAGAACAAATTTGTAAATAATTATCTAATATATGTACTTCTAAAGGTATGGCAATAAACTAAACTAAACAAAACAAAAAACATACTACTTCTACGACTAGTAGTAGTAGTACTACTACACTACTACTACTACTACTACTACTAATACACTACTACTACTACTACTGCTACTACTACTACACTACTACTACTACTACTGCTACTACTACTACTGCTACTACTACCACTACTACTACTACTACTACTACTACTACTACTACTACGACTACTAATACACTACTACTACTACTACTACTACTACTACTACTGCTACTACTACTACTGCTACTACTACTACTACTAATATTACTACTACTACTACTACTACTACTACTACTACTACTACTACTACTACTACTACTACTACTACTACTACCACTACTACTACTACTACTATTACTATTACTACTACTACCACTACTACTACTACTACTACTACTACTACTACTACTACTACTACTACTACTACTACTACTACTACCACTACTACTACTACTACTACTACTACTACTACTACTACTTCTACTACTACTACTACTACTACTACTACTACTAACAATAATAATACTTAAAATGATTTAAAAAAATAATAAGAATAATAAGAATAAATCTGATGATAATATTGATAATGCCAGTAACAATAACAATAATGACAAAAGTAATGCTGAATATATAATAATATATATCTTGAATTTACCTCCATTCCTGATTAGTGAAAATTTTAGCCCTGAAGAAACCTTTGAAATAACGGTGGTCTTTACTAAAGCAACTTCTTTGCATTCACCCACATGATCAATAAGTTCTTATATTATTCCGTTAAAATAACTTTAACAGTATCGGTCAGGCACCACAAATCATCCATGGCTCTAGTGTAGAGCAATTATATGCATTTTTCAGTACCAATCTGACATTCTTCTTAACAGTGGAAGCAGGAAGTAGTGTGTCTGTGAATTATTTGTGTGTGTGTGTGTGTGTGTGTGTGTGTGTGTGTGTGTGTGTGTGTGTGTGTGTGTGTGTGTGTGTGTGTGTGTGTGTGTGTGTGTGTGTGTGTGTGTGTGTGTGTGTGTGTGTGTGTGTGTGTATGTATGTGTGTGTGTGTGTGTGTGTGTGTGTGCATGAATGTGTGTGTGTTTGTGTGTGTGTGTGTTAATCACCCACGGCCCCTTCTCCACGCGAGTCGGATTCGCAATCGCCAGTTTCAACCTCCTGGAGCGAGCTTGGAGCTCATTATTACCGATCTTTGAGTAATGCTGGGACCTCACACACCACAAACCCCTATTCCCTTGCTCAAGTGGGAAAGTACCCGTCCGAATTTGTTAGTGAAAAATCCCCGGGAGCAGTGAGATTCCAACCGGCTAACCAGAGAATGGCGAGCGTCGACGCTCTAATCCACTTGGTCATCGTGTGTGTGTGTGTGTGTGTGTGTGTGTGTGTGTGTGTGTGTGTGTGTGTGTGTTTGTGTGTGTGTGTGTGTGTTGTGTGTGTGTGTGTGTGTGTGTGTGTGTGTGTGTGTGTGTGTGTGTGTGTGGTGTGTGTGTGTGTGTGTGTGTGTGTGTGTGTGTGTGTGTGTGTGTTGTTGTGTGTGTGTGTGTGTGTGTGTGTGTGTGTGTGTGTGTGTGTGTGTGTGTGTGTGTGTGTGTGTGTGTGTGTGTGTGTGTGTGTGTGTGTGTGTGTGTGTGTGTGTGTGTGTGTGTGTGTGTGTGTGTGTGTGTGTGTGTGTGTGTGTGTGTGTGTGTGTGTGTGTGTGTTGTGTGTGTGTGTGTGTGTGTGTGTGTGTGTGTGTGTGTGTTGTGTGTGTGTGTGTGTGTGTGTGTGTGGTCGTGCGGTGCGTGCGTCCGTGAGTGCGTGTGTGTGTCTGTGTCTGTGTCTGTGTGTTTTGTGTGTGTGTGTGTGTGTGTGTGTGTGTGTGTGTGTGTGTGTGTGTGTGCGTGCGTCCGTGTGTGTGTGTGTGTGTGTGTGTGTGTGTGTGTGTGTGTGTGTGTGTGTGTGTGTGTGTGTGTGTGTGTGTGTGTGTGTGTGTGTGTGTGTGTGTGTGTGTGTGTGTGTGTGTGTGTTTGTGTGAAGTCTCTAGACATGGAGGAACAAGGGAATAATTTTTCAACGAGAATCTGATGTCAATTACTGGGAGAAAAATGTTTGCTAAAACCATTGTAAATGAGGTATTTTCCAAGCATTTTGGTGTGTCGCTGAGTTCTCAAAGTTTTCTTTCTTGCTTCTTTTATTTTATATTAATAAAGGACATTTTTTATTTATCATAAGAACTAGGAATTTCCTCCAAGTTGTTGCCGCATTTATCAAAAGGTTTCCTCTTCTTTTCTTTTTCCCTGTTAACAGTGGAAAGTGTGGTAAGAGTTTATTTTTCTAAATCAGAAATTTTCTTCCTCTCCTGTTTCTGTATATGTTGCGTTGTTGGTTTCTGTATGTGTGCCTGTCAGTCTGTCTGCCTACGTGTGATATTTTAATCGAATTTCCATAGTATGCTTTTCTTCCTTAAAAGTTATTCTAAAATCTAGAGTTTAGATAATCTTTGTTGTTTTTGGATGCTTGCTTTGATATGTTTCCGCTAGCACCTTCACGTAAATGTTTTATTTCTAGACTGAAAAAGGGCTGCGTTACTTAACTGATAAGATGTAAGATCATTCATTGCATGACTTAGATGATATGCTGATGCTTAAAAAAAAAAACCTACTCGTTGAAATGTGTTGTCGAGGAGCTCCTTGAAGCAAAAAAATATGTGTGAACGTGTAATTAAATACAAACAGGATTGTTATGCATATTAGTACATTTAAGTGCATGTTCGTGTGTACATGCCACTTTGGCCTTTAAATGCGAACGTACGCTACGCAGTTGTATGTTACGTATGTAAGGTGTGTGTGTGTGTGTGTGTGTGTGTGTGCGGTCAAGCAGGGGACGCCGAGCCGCTGCGCGTGGACGGGTTAGTGGTGGAGCCCTGCAGCAGCTACGTGTATCTGGGGACTCCCTTCACGTGTGACGGTTCGGTGTCATCTGCTGTGAAAATACATGCACAAAACAAGTTATGTCATGTTTTAAAATTTGTCTCATTTATTCGAAAAAACAATG
>JACEEZ010021123.1:45000-47500 GCA_016584305.1 Chionoecetes opilio | reverse complement strand
TTGAGGTGCATGATGTACCACTGCAATGAAGCTGCTCGCTGTATAAGACCTGGGTCTGTTGGAGCAACAAGTCGCTTTTCTACGGCCAAGCTGGTTCTGCAGCAAGTAGCCATATTGTACAACAAGGCGAACATTCCAATGGTCACAGAGCGTAGAGCTTGTGAAAATATTGATGAGCTGCTAAATGAAAACAATAAACTGCGTTTGATTAACAAGAGTCGCCGAAATAAGCCATCCACTCTGCGCCGGCTAGAAGACTCGCAGCGCCTGTTAGCATTGACATTTAAGCTATGGCCATCAAATGTCGAGAACCTTATAAAGGACCAAGAAGATTTAGCCTTTCTGCAGTCAATGAAAGGTGATAGGGCCGCTACCCTCGGTTCATTAGATACACATCTTAAGCAGAAAATTTCCAGGCGAACCTCTCGTCAAGAGGCAGAAGCGAAGCGACTGAAACGTGCTCGTGAAGAAATGGAAGCTACTTCCAGCACTGTCCAGTCTGCATCTGTCGTAGAGGAATACAGTGAAGATTCTGCTACTGAAGAGAGCTCTCTTTGTGATCAGGAAGAAACTAGTGCTGCTGCAGTTAAACCACAAGCAAAGAAAACCTCACTAAAGAAATGGCCTGGGACAACCACTTTTGTTCCACCTGACTTGCTTAGTAGACCAAATATTGTGTCACTAGCAACGAGACTGAAGATGACACCAATGCAGCAAGCTGCATACACACAAGCAGTGATAGTTGAATCTGGAGGTGAGCTCTCTCAGGCTGCGATGTCATATGCAACAGCAGATCGAGCAAGGCGTAAGGTTGTTGGTGATATTGCAACAAGAATTCGTGATAACTGGACACCTCCCAAGCTGTGCACGTTGCACTGGGACAGCAAGTTAACTCCAACACTTACAAACCATCGTGCGACTGAAGAGCGTCTGACAGTACTTGTTGGTAATGCTACACACACCAAACTACTTGGGGTTCCAAGCCATAAGAAGGCAACCAACAAATCAGCAGGGAAAATCATTGCAGACCTTACAATGAAACTCATGGCTGAGTGGCACTGCACAGACAGAATTGTCAACATGACTTTTGACACAACAAGTTCAAACACAGGCCACCTTACAGCAGCTTGCATTGCTATCCAGGATGCATTACAGCGACCACTCCCATGGTCTGCCTGTCGCCATCATGTTGGTGAAGTGATACTCTCTAATGTCTTTTGAAGACTTGAAGATTGAAGCATCAAAGTCACCAGACATATCCTTATTTACCCGACTTCGTAGCAACTGGCATTCACTGCCACATACTTCAACAGAAGCACTCCTATTTTGCCCAGATCATCACAGTGCAGTGGAAAAGGAGGTGTTAGCTCCAATGAAAGCTGAAATGGTAGAATGTGCCACAAATGTTGTAGAATTTCAGCGAGATGACTACCGTGAATTCTGTGAGCTGTCCATGGTGTACCTTAATGCTTCAGATAGTGAGGTGCGTTTCCGACGTCCAGGTGCACTTCACAAGGCAAGGTTGCTAGGCAAATTGCTGTACTGCTTGAAAATAGCACTGAGTGAAAAACACATTGCTGAACTGCCACGAGGTACTATTACTACTCACCATCAAGTCTCCAAAGTTCGTGCGTTTGCTACTTTTGTCACTCATGTGTATGGTGCTTGGTGGCTCACCTGCATGAAGTCTGTTGATGCACCATGGAATGATTTGTAACTTTACAAACGCCTGCTGCAATATGAGATTGTCAGCAGAACCATTTCACAGTCTGCAGTCCGAGCAATGAAGCGGCATCTCTGGTATCTAACAGCCGAGATGATTCCATTAGTACTGTTTAGTGAGCAAGTGCCACCCTTGGATCGTCAAGCTATCGCAGATGCCCTGCTTTACATTAAGCCTCTTCTTGGTGAACTAGATGCTCCACAGAATCGCTTAGGGGCAGGTTGGGACAAACCCAAATTCCCAACGATAACTGCATCAACACGCTTGAGTGACCTTGTTGAAGTAGACTCCTGGTTTACTATCTACCGTCTAGAGATTGATGACAGTTTTCTTCAACTTCCCGTGGCTGAGTGGGGCATGAGTGCTGCCTACATAGCTAGCAGTGAAAATGTGGCCTCAGTGAGTGTAATTAATGATGCTGCAGAAAGAGGTGTGAAACTCTCATCTGATTTCGTTGACACTGCAAGGTCCGATGGCCACTTCCAGAATGTACTTCAAGTTGTTGAGGAGGACAGGAAGTCAGCAGCCAATCTACGTAAACTTCGTAAACGTAGCAATACTGATGCTCTTGAGTAAATTTATTCATTTGTGAATTTAAAATCGGAATTTTATTAGATATAGACAGCATGAGGGACAATATTTGTACAATTCAGTGACAAAACATATACATTAATGCATAGTGTAATTTTCAGTGTGTGTAATCCTTAAAATCTTATCATTTTATTCCCATTAGACTTAATGAATAGAACAGATCACATGAAAGCTATGTTTTAATAT
>JACEEZ010021123.1:35000-40000 GCA_016584305.1 Chionoecetes opilio | reverse complement strand
AAAGACTTCGATAGTGGGACTAGCAGTGATATCAGCATGTTTGCTGATGAGACTAAGGTAGGTAGGATTATTAGATCACAGTCTGATGTAAACATATTGCAGGGAGATAAATTAAATGAGTGGGTATATATATATATATATATATATATATATATATATATATATATATATAGGGATATGTGTGTGTGTGTGTGTGTGTGTGTGTGTGTGTGTGTGTGTGTGTGTGTGTGTGTGTGTGTTTGTGTGTGTGTGTGTGTGTGTGTGTGTGTGTGTGTATGTGTTGTGTGTGTGTGTGTGTGTGTGTGTGTGTGTGTGTGTGTGTGTGTGTGTGTGTGTGTGTGTGTTGTTCAAGTTCAAGTTCAAGTTCAAGTTCAAGTTCAAAACATTTATTGCCATAAGAACACACACAAATATTAAATCCATCATTAACCTTTCGTAGAAAAGTCTGCCGAGAAAACTCTCGTTAGCAGACCCAGTTATTAAGCAAGGTAATATTTGCACATTCCAGAGAGAAGACAATTATATCATCTCTATGTAGTATTCATACAAAACATCTGTAAATATCCTTAAACTCATACTATCGTATAATATCTATATAAACACACACACGTAGTCATACATACATATATACATACATATGCACAAACATATGAACATATACGAGCGTACAGTAAATAAATTCATACATATAAAATAGATGAAACCACACACACACACACACACACATACACACATACACACACACACACACACACACACACACACACACACACACACACACACACACACACACACACACACACACACACACACACACACACACACACACACACACACACACACTCATTCACACACAATGTACACATACACAACATAATCATTGATATTTACTCAAATTATCTGAATATAAACATAAAGTATACAAGTAGACCCTTACAATATGATATCATATGTGCAGCAAAAAAGAGCTCAGAAATTATATGTATTCTTTCATTGTGTTTGTGAATGCAAAAGATACTTTTTTTATTCTATACTTGAGGCTGTTAACGGTACAAACATTGATATTGTTTCTTATAGACTAGGTAAGGAATTCCACACCTTAGGGCCGAGACACATGATAGAATAACTGTATAGTGTTGTTCTAAATGGAGGACATACTAAATTAGTTTGATTTCTTCTGGTATTATGAGCATGATCTTGTAGCTGGAAAATGTTATCATTCTTTTTTATAGAATTTAATATAGTTATCAACATGAAGTATTTATGGATAAATGGGACTTTTAATAAATTTAAAGCTGAAAATATCTCTTCAGTTGCATCAAATTTTTTCTTGAAGGTTATCAATCAATCATTAGGAGCATACGCCGGGGGGCGCGTCGCCTCGCCCACCCTACGACGCCACTCCCGGGGGTCACCACGCGCGAGCTCCCATGCAGGCTCCTTTCCCATAACCAAGCAGCTCTCGACAAGAAACATCAACTTGCCCCAGCCACGAGCCTTGTGGGCGCCCCCTTGGCCTCCTCCACGCCGGATTGTCTTAACCTTGTAGGTTAGAACGCGTATAATTGCCTTCTGAGCCTTGAACACGCTGTCTAAGAATGATGGCCAAGTGCAGCCCCATATTGATATGCAATACATAATTTTGGAATAACAAAGTGTATAATATATGGTTAACATTGCTTCACTTGTGAGTTTGTAGCGAATGCGATACAAGACACCACAAATATTGGATATACTAATACAAACATGAGAAATGTGTTGCTTCCAGTTGAAATACTCATCTATTATGACACCTAAAAATGTTGTCGACTGTACACGGTTAACAATTTCACTACCTATACCTACAGGGTCCAGGTCATGCACTAAAGACCTGTTCTGGAATAACATAAGATGAGTTTTATTAATATTGAGTCTTAACTTGTTGGCTTTAATCCAGTTGTTTACATTAGTTAATTCCTGAGTTAGTTTATTGTGAAGGGATAAAAGACTTTTGTCTGTGACTATGAAGCTTGTGTCATCTGCGAATAAGGTAAAAGTAGCACTATTACTTGCATTAGTTATGTCATTTACATATATCAGAAACAAGATGGGGCCTAAAATTGAACCTTGTGGAACACCTTGCTTGATGGACTTACACTCAGAATACTCGCCATTGCAGATAACAGATTGCTTGCGATCAGATAAGTAGCTCACTAATAGGTTATAAGCAGGTCCCCTCACACCAATATTCATTAGTTTAGCATGTAATATGTGATGGTCTAATGAGTCAAATGCCTTTGATATATCTAAGAAAACACTTGCGACATAAAATTTCCTATATAGATTAGTATACACAGTGGAGACAAAATATAGAAGAGCGGATTCTGTGGACCTATTTTTCCTAAAACCATATTGACAGTCAGATAATAAATTATTATTTTCTAAAAAATTACAGAGCCGGTAATCAACTGCTTTTTCAAAGATTTTACTAATTGATGGTAGAATGGAGATTAATCTGTTATTATTTATTTCATCTTTACCACCAGACTTGTGAATAGGAATTGCTTTACCTATTTTCAACTGATCAGGGAAAATACCATGACTAAAAAATAAATTGATTATGTGTGTGAGAGGAAGTGTTATATAATCAGAAGTTTGTTTTAGTACGGCTGCAGGAATATCATCATAGCCAGTTGCGTTTAATTTTAATGAATTGATGTAGGCTTTGATTTCAGACTGATTACAGGGGAATAGGTACATAGAAAAATTTGAAGTTATGAAGATAATTCCTATAACTTATATCGACACTGAGAATAATCGTTGGCAATATTAAGAAAATTATCATTAAATGCATTAGCAATATCAGGGGAAGAAATAAGATCTAGGTTAATAAGCATGTTATTTGATTGATTTTTCCGCCCCATTAGCTGATTTACTGTTTTCCAGGTGCTTTTAGCATTACCCTGGTTCTCTTGAAGTTGGCTTTTGTAATATTCGTCTTTAGCAGCACTTAATAGGGAGGTTAACTTATTTATGTACAGTTTGTACTTATCCATGAATGTCAATGGCCATTTATCAGCAAGTCATGCAAGTCGATGTTTTTCTTTAATGCATCTAAACAAACCTGGTGTTAAATATGGGCTTCTCTCTGATCTGCTTGTGGTTCTACAACACTTAAAAGGAAAATTATGTTGAAATAATTCATTAAACTTTTCAAAAAACATATCATATGCATTGTTAAGGCAACTAGAAGCTAATATATTATTCCAAGTGACCTGTGACATACCATCAACAAAGTTCCTGACATTCTCGGTGCTAAATACCCTCTTGTATGCAGTCTTCCGGGGTTGTGCCGGGCCGCTGTGTTTAAAAAATCGGGAAATGACTGGGAAATGATCAAAGATGTCAGTACGTACTATGAAATTAGTAGAATTTGTCTCAGAATGATTAGACCAAATGTGATCTATCAGGGAAACTGTGCCGTTTGCTACTATGGTGGGTTTGGTGGTTGCCGGCAAGAGAGAAAAGGTATACATTAATGTTAATGTTATGAATTCAGTAACATGTGAGTTATTTTGTTTCAATAAGTTAATGTTCCAGTCACCAAACAAATATATGGCACTATAGGCCTGACTTTCAATATATTCAAAAACCTCTTTTAATTTGTTAGTAAAATTAATCATGTTATTATTAGGTGGTCGATATATAGAAGCTAGGAAATACCTATCCCTACAACACAATAGCTCAACACACAGATATTCAAGATAAGTTTTAAAAAAATCTTACGTTATGTAGACTATGAGAAGTATAGGCATCAGACACATACATGACCACTCCACCTCCGTGCCTGTTACGATGCTTGGAGTGCATTGTGTAACCATTAATTCCATATAAAGGGGCAATGTCACTATCAAGTCGGGTTTCAGAAAAACCAATAACGTCATATCTAACATTGCTTAAGCGTAAAATTTGGTCTTCAAATGGTTGTAGATTTGTTGCAACACTAGCAATATTCATTGTTAAGATAGTGAACATATTCGAGTCATCACTTGAAACCATTTGGTCATTCATTGTTATATATACAGACTGTGAAATGTTTGAATCTCTTACATTATTGAAAAATGAGTCAATACCAGTATCATCATATCTATCAAACTGAAAATCTAACGGGTTGAATTTGAAAAATTTAAGTTACAAACAGAAACATCATATACATTATGCACAAACACATCATTTAATTCATTATCATCTAAGGAATTAAATGGGAATATAAAATCCATCAAATAAGTAGGGATGTAAATAAAGAGTTAAGTATTACAACAGCTATTTATCACCCTAAATTCTTACTTCTTCTTACCCCTCTTGTTGCCACCTCCGCGTGACCGGGTGGTAACACCCCCATCTGAACCAGTGGTGTGTGTGTGTGTGTGTGTGTGTGTGTGTGTGTGTGTGTGTGTGTGTGTGTGGTGTGTGTGTGGGGTGTGTTGTGTGTGTGGTGTGTGTGTGTGTGTGTGTGTGTGTGTCTGTGTGTGTGTATGTGTGTGTGTGGGGTGTGTGTGTGTGTGTGTGTGTGTGTGTGTGTGGTGTGTTTTGTGTGTGTGTGTGTGTGTGTGTGTGTGTGTGTGTGTGTGTGTGTGTGTGTGTGTGTGTGTGTGTGTGTGTGTGTGTGTTTTTGTGTGTGTGTTGCATGGGGTAGTGTGGTAGTTTTGCACCATGTACCATTACCATGCAATTACCATTGCACACCATTCCATTATTTTTCAAATGTTACGAATTCACAAACCGATGAACATATTGTTGATCCAATACAACTTTTCTAATCAGCAACTCGTTGACATCGATTCAGTTGTGATAAAACTGCCAACATAACATGAAAACACGCACTGTAATAATAACACCAATCCAGGCAAAAATTGTGCTGTTGTTTAGGGTACCGAAAATAATTAGCGAAATTCCACTTCAAATATAATGGGACTGAAGTTTTCCCGGCGAGCGAGCGCCCTTGCCTTGCTCACTCCCGC
>JACEEZ010021123.1:20000-27500 GCA_016584305.1 Chionoecetes opilio | reverse complement strand
TCTTCCCACAAATATGGCAATATTTGCCGAGTTTGAGCCGGGTTTGTGTTACTGGCTGAATATTGCCGGGAAAAGTGCTTGTGTGACCGCGCCTTTAGCCTCTGACGCAGCAAATATTGACAGTGAGGGTGACGTTAAACTTTTACCAGACGATTAAACTCGTAAATTATGAAGTGGAAGACATCACCTGCGAGTTCCTCCAGTGTTAACTCAGCCACTTACCCTTACATTCCCTCGATTAACTTTAACTACTAATATAATGTCTACCCCTAACACTTCTGGTGCAGGCGTTTCTTTCAACCCTTGCCCAGACTCTTCCTCAGGCCGCTGGACCTATTAGAATATTGCCCAAAAGCGCAGCTATTCGAGAATTCTCGGAAACTGATCCTAGCTATACTGCCAAGGAGTTTATTATTCTTTGTGAGGATGTCATGAAAAACTCTTTTGTATGTGATGAAGGGGATCAAGTATCTTTCACCCGCTAACAACTACAAGCGGGTTCACGAGCGTCCCATTTAATGCAAGCCAGTGCTTTCACAAAGCCACAACAAAATAAAGATTATGAGGCTTTTCGAACAAATTGCCTTGAAACATTTGATGATAATGAGAAACACAGCTTGGTCAAGGGAGTAAATTAAGCTGTAGCACTATTACACAGTGGCGCTGCCTCGAAGCATCTGTTTGATGGTCAGGTAGGCGCTAACAAAATATCTGCAGATTTTATGAATTATTTAAAAGACAATGGGTGGACCCACGGTGATTCCATGCAATAAACAAATGTGTGCAAATTTTTAGATTTTTTGTTTACATGATCTTGCTGAAAGGGAAATTTATACTATAGGAGCTGTTTGTCTTTAAACTACACCCCCGCTGAAGAACTCCACGATTTTGTTATGAAATTAAAAACTAAAGTGGAAGAAAAGGATGATGATGTACGTATGTCTGCCTCTACCGTCGCTGTGACGTTACTCACCATTGATGACTCGATGAGGTGGCTCCTGACTCATCCTACGCAACCGTGACTGCATCAGGGAAACCGAACTTCACTTGCACATATTGCCAGCGTGAAGGCCACACCATAAGTAGGTGTTTTAATTGTGTCAAGGATCAGCGTAAGGCCGAGAGAAAGAAGTCCTCGTGACGCCAGTGGATCTTTTAATACTCAGTTTACCAATAAACAGTTTCATCATGACGAGATGGCCCCACCGCGGAGACATATGTGACCTGCTGTACTACTGTACAAAAGCCTCATATTTCCTCACCTCGTGGCGCGACAGGAAAATAGTCCATATTGTTCAATCCATGACAGCACCAGCCATTCCACTGATGATTGTTTCACGCTTGACAATTTCTCCCGTAGGGGGCGTGAATGGGTGGTATGTCGTCGGGGGAACCCATGCGCCACGTAAAATCAAAGCCAGGTTAGGAAGAAAATGACTAAAGCAGAAAATAATGCAGTGGTATCGGATGATGGTGATATACATGCATCTTAGTTGCCACTTGCAGTGAAGCTAACATAATGGGTGGTATGCCGTTGGGGGTCCCCATGCGCCACTTAAAATCAAAGCCAGATTAAGTAGAAAAATTACTAAAGCAGAAAATACTGCAGTGGTATCGGATGATGGTGATATGCATCTTTTTATGCTTTATTTTTTTTATGTATGCTCATTTTTGTTGCCGCTTGCAGTGAAACTAACATAATGGCTCTGTTAACCAAAATAGGACGGTTAAAGGCATCTTTTGCTGTGGATACTGGCGGCGCCTCAATGTGCTGTCAGAAAAGGCTTACCTTGCACTAAAACGTGCGTCGCGCGGAAACCGATGGCCTCTTCGTCCCAATGACCTAAATGTAATGGGTGTTACTAGCGAGCCTCTCAATATTTTAGGCATTGTTCGCCTGCCCATCACCTCAGGAAAAGGCACATCTATTATGCATTTGGGTTTTTATGTAGTGTCCAACTTCTCCTAGCCCATGAATCGGTTGTTGGGGTTAAAATCGCTCAAATCTAATCGTATGGTGATTCATTCAGACATTAATATGATCAAATACCAAGGCAAAGGCTTTTTGGCCATGAATCAACCCATGAGCTTGACTTCCGAGTGAGAACTGAATCGCCAAGTAAATATAGGTACCTTACCATCCCAAACTCAAGCCGTACCTACTCTTCAGATTCCTGCCCAGATGTCTGTTCTTGTAAATGAAAAGACGACATCGAATGTAAATTCTACCCTAAAATATAATATGGGGAATTGGAAAGTTATCAATGCCACGGTATTAGGAGACCACGAAATTTACCCCTATGTGACCATGCACATTCCCGTGTCAGTCCCGAAAGCTACCGTAGGGTGTGCCATCTGCCTTGAAGGATCTAGTCATGTAAAAAGACTAGTTGTACAATCAAATCCGCTGCACGGTTCGTGAGGTACATAAGACTGCCGCCCTTGTGGTAAATACCACAGGCGGTTCGATCAAATTAAAGAAAGGGGTCCAATTGAGTAAAGCATTAGCTTATGACGCGTCGGATGTACCGGAACCTTTGGAAATCCAAGCTACTTGTATTTCTTCAGTATACAAAAATACACGCGAAAACAAGCCGGCTGCTGTGCAAACCTTTGATTCACTTGACACTGTAGTGACAATGTAGATCCTGTATTGAAGCCTGCACTGTTAGGACTTTTAAAGTAATCCGTGATGTTTTTGCCATGCCAGGATATTTTCAGATGTTTCTGACCGAACAACGCATCGCATTAAATTAAAATCTGGTACCCAGCCGGTCTATATTCCAGCCAATCGACTTCTTCACAGTTAGAGGCAAATAGTCGATGAACAGATAAAAAAAATGCTGGAACAGGGTGTCATAAGAAATTCACGATCACCGTGGAACTCGCCTTTATTTCTCGTTCCTAAAAAAGACGGAAATTATATATCTGTAATTGATTTTAGGCATGTACATGAAGTAAATGAGGACGATAGGTACCCTCTTCCTGTTTTAAGTGACTTGTTGATGTCTTTAGGACCGGGTAGTAAATTTTTCAGTAGCCTTGATCTTCTAAGCGGTTATTGGCAAGTACCAATGGCGCCCGTATCGAGGGAAACAACTGCCTTTAGCACTTCCAACGGACATTTTTAGTGGCTTAGAATGCCATTTGGGCTGAAATCAGCTCCTATAACTTTTTATAGGAGGTAATACCTTATTTTCTGATATACTAGGAAACAATTTATCTGCATATTTTGTTTGATGATGTGATAGTATGTAGTAAAGATCCGGAGTCTCATTTTGCCACTTTAGAAGCTGTACTTGTCAAATTTAAAGTAGCAGGTGTAAACGCTAAAATCACGAAGTTTAAATTTCTAAAAGCTAATATTTCCTTCTTAGAACATACCGTCGACGAGGACGGAACTCATACCATGAATGATGAAATTATAGCAATTCAAAACTTTCCACAACCACAGAGTGTAGACAATGTCCGTTCTTTCATTGAGTTGTGTGGCTATGTTCGGCAATTCATTAGAAATTTTGCCGCCATGGCATCGCCTTTGAAGATTGTTAAAGAAGGGTATACCGTTCCATCGGAATGCTGCACAAGACAAAAGTTTTCATGACTTGAAATTTACCCTCACCAACGCTACTGTCATGGCGATTTCAGATTATAAGGTTCCTTTCGTCATGTATACGGATGCCTCCGCCCTGGGCCTTGGTGCTGTTATAATGCAACCTGACGCAAGCGGTAAAAATCGTGCTATTGAGTATACGAGTAGAACTTTAAATCCTGCCGAGTCAAATTACTCTCACTCAACAGGAGACACTCGCTGTTGTCTGGCCTCTCAAACAATTTAGGGATATTATCTATGGTTATGATGTAACTATATTTACGGATCACGGCATCCGTCACCGAACTATTTAAGGGAAGACACCTTACCGGTAAACTCGCGTGCTGGTACCTAATACTACAAGAGTTTAATCCAACGCTTAAATACGTGCCACGTCGAGCTAATTTAGTGGCTGACGCCCTGTCTAGGAATGTAGCAGTAGGATCCGTGGGAGAAAAGCCCCCTGTTATACAAAATTTAGCCATTCATGACTTAGCCAATGCCCAGCGTCAACATGACGATTTTCAACCATTTTTTTTGTCATAAGTCGGAGTGGTTTGAAGATATTGGTCTCATAAAACAGATCCTGTGGCACAATTTGTGATACCTGAGTCATATATACATGTGGTGTTAAGGTTCATTCATGATGCGGTTATTGCCGGTCATCCAGGGAAGGAGCGAACCCTTACTGCGGCCCGTAGAAGTTATTTTTGGCCGACCATGCGTGTAGACATAGACGCGTATGTAGCTAGGTGTGTGAAATACGCCCAGCACAAAGGGTCGGTGCCTAAGCTAGTACCGATTTTAGAATATCCTCCACCTGAACTACCTTGGGACGTAGTTGCAATAAACATACTTCAGCCATCCCTTCCCGTTAGCCATCAGGGCTCTAAGTACCTCAAGTACTTAATAATACTAAGAAAGTATTTGTAGATCACTTGTCTAGGTACGTTGTTATGGCCCCAGTAAAGGATAAAACTGCCCGTGCGATTGCTCACGCCCTCATAGCTAATTTATTTTGTCCCTACTCGACACCTCCAGTATTGTAAAGTGACAATGGGGCGGAGTTTCGGAACGCATTTCTAAGTAAAATTTGCAAGATGTTTAACATAAGTCAAATCTTTGTGGTAACGTATCACCCAGTCAGTAACAGACTTTTAGAACGTACCAATAGGAAAATCCTAGAAATGTTGCACCCGGTTGTTAGTAGCTTATTAGAAAATTGGAAAGATTGGTTACCACATGTAGCAGTGAGCATAAATAGTAGCGTTTGCGAGTCAACAGGACAATCCCCGCATTACATAGTTTTTGGGATGGAGAAAAAACTCCCTTATGACTTGCTAGGCAGTCCTCAACAACCTGTGTATAATATTGATGATTATGCTAAGTGCCAATTACAGGTTTTCACAGACATCCATAGAGATGTAAAAGACAGACTGCTAGTTTCGAAAGCTGCTATGTGCATCCTACAACACAAGCGTTCTTCTCCTTTTGCTGTACAAGTAGGTGATTTTGTGATGATCAGAGTACCCGAGAGAAACTCAAAATTGTCTCTTAAATTTGTGGGACCACACCTAGTGTTCAAACAATTACAAGGTCATAAGTTAAAGATATTTGATACTTGGTTGAATACATTGGAAGTAGTACACAGTGACAGACTTATAAAGGACCAGTGCAAAGTCAGATTTAATCTTAGTAAAAACTGCACCAGTGAGCGATGCTACTCGTCTGACTGATGATAAATCAACTCTTCCAACTAACCCACCGCATGCTTATAACCTTCGCTCTAGTAATTAATTGCTTGTTTTGCTTTGTTCCAGACATGTGTGCCTTCATATATCTCTTCACCCTGAGCTCTACTCTGGCTTTGGACCCTTCACACCTCAAGCCTGGAGCCCTCATTGCCCACTTGGGTCGAGTCTCTCTGTTGAGGATGTGTTGTGGGTTACGTACTCCCATACTAATCTTCTGAGGATACCGAGCAGGTTGAGGGAGTTCACGGAGCTACTGAATTCAGCTCTAATCTGATTTGAAAAGCATCTCTCAAAGAAATCTTTTGTAACAGATGTATTATTAGATCACGGGGTCATGTCTTATCACACAGCCCGTTATCTTCCTCTCTTTCATGCACGGCTGACTTACCTCAATGACACAATCAATTTTGCCCTAGACAACTACCATGGCCTTGATGTTTCTAACCGAGTTAAACGGGGATTCATTGATGGTATAGGTCAACTGTCACGCATGTTATTTGGAACGGCTATGAATGAGGATGTAGAGGAATTAAGAATCAAGCTTAATCAACTAGCTTTCATAGGATCAGCAAACAATAAAGCCATGCATTTAAACTGCATGAAAATCACTCAATTTGAAAGACATGTGGATAATCTTGCATTGTATGTTAATAACCTAACATTTACTATGAACGAGGTGCTAGCAAGTTTAGACAAAATGTATATTTTTATGGAAATGAATCAAATACTACCCATACTGGAAAACACAGCTAACTATCTTTTGCATGCTAACCCAATGATAATACAGAATATTGCAGACGCAGCGCGTGGAAGAGTGACTTCCTCTCTCGTTCGCGTTCCCTGTCAAGGACTTTATCCATGTTTTGCATATTGGAGAAAAGGAATATGAATTAAAACCCTTGTTAGACTCACGCGGTATTCATCACTACCATCCCTTAATAGAGTCTGTGCTGACGTCAGACTCTGTAGTCATTCATATACCCTTTCAATCACCGGACAAATTTGTCATATGTCAAGTTCATCAAATTGAACCGTTTTTTTTCTTCAGTGAATGAAACATTAATGACTGTAAATTTGCCTCAATCGATGATTTTAATATATAAAAGCTTCGCGTTGTACGCGATAGTTCATTTATCTGATTTGCAAAAATGTAAGACCCAGTATCTCCATCTATTTCATTGTCCAGCCTCCCTCTTTGCCTTTCTGCCCATAACGGGTGAAGTTTGTGAAGTTCTGCTGACCCAGAAAGATGCTTCTAAGGCCTTGTCTTTTGTGCCCTTATACTTACCTGGCACCAAAATAAATATTTCATCGATCATTCTTCAGTCATCACTATTTCTTTTTTCACAAAACTTTTCTTTGTGTTTGTAGTGTGCCCAAAAGCCACTGAACACAAGAAAATTTCAGGTCACTTCGCGGTTCTTGTCGCTTTTCATGTGCGCTCCGATAACTTGATATTATTCCCGTCTACATTCCACCATGGTTTCAAGACTGATTTTTCAAGTAAAATTTGTCCCATTGAAAGCTTGCAATATGTAAATTTATCTTGTATAAAATTTCTTACTGACAGCCTTTCCGAGTTCACTTTTTCTAATACCTCGGATTTAAACACAGCTGTACAGGATTCCGTACCAGTTTACTTAAATCCTTATGTACATTGTCCCTCTATCATTACTCCTATTGTACTAATACTTATTATTGTGTTTCCTCTGTGCTGTGCTGTCAAGAAAGCCCTCAATTTGTATAGGCACCTTAAAAGGAACTTGCAGCAACGTCATGAATCCATAGAACACATACTGTAACATGGTTAAGTACATGTCTCTAGAGTCTAGAGTAGACTATCGCGAGGACGCGGTATAGGTAGGTGACCGAGCGATATTAGGATCCTGAATAGGTAGAGATTATATGCATATATATATATATATATATAATCTATATATATATATATATACCTATATATATATATATATATATATATATACCTATATATATATAATATAATATATATATATATATATATATATATATATATATATATATATATATATATATATATATATATATATATATATATATATATATATATATATATATATATATATATTACCAATTCAACCAAACAGCATGATGTCTGTGTGTGTGTATGTGTCTGCC
>JACEEZ010021123.1:10000-15000 GCA_016584305.1 Chionoecetes opilio | reverse complement strand
GGCAATTTCCGCAGAATTCGGTGCAGTACATCCCGTTTTTCTTGCATGAACATATCAGTGTGTCACAGTACTCCATGCATTTGCAACGTACGATCCTCAAGAGGGCATCAGGAGCTGGTCTGCTGTCCATTTTTGCAGGCAACAAACTCTCGTGTTGACTATTCCATCCCCAATCTTCCGGCTTCAGTACCACGTTTCCTATCCATATTTGAGTCTGTAGATACACTCTATAAGAATGATATTTGGCTGCATCAACTGTTGGTGGAACTTTCTTGATGTCGACACTCTTGAAGCTCTTGACAACTTTGTCACCAAACAGCTTCCTCCTTAAGATATTCAAACTTGTATCTCGTCCACCATACAAACATACCAATGCTTTAGCCCCAGCATCTCTGATTAAATGGGTGCATTTGTAACCCTAGAAACCGGGACAAACAATGGACAATGAAATTAATTAAAAGATAGTAACCAGTGACTTGATTAATGAGGAAGGGGGACCTCACTTTACCCTGACAGTGACTGTAATATTACCATTATAGTGATCGTGACTTAAAATCATTTCGCAATTCACATTGCTGAAATGTTGACGGATACGGTAAATGTTAACTGCTCCCAGGAGGCTCTCTAAAGTTCACTATATCGTATATCTCACCAAGGGGCATAAGCCGAGCAAACCGTTCAATCCGACATATCGATTGATTAATACGATTGTTGTGATTAACGGGCCGGTTGATCATTGGTCCTCCCACTATTTTTACACACCATATCCCGGCGCTGGTCGTTAAACCATTCCTTAACTTAACAATAGTGACGCTACCTGCCATGGAAAAATCTGGTCCAAAATGGCCGCTATGCCTATGCTATAGGCCCTATCAATCTACCACAGTAGCGATAGTTAACTCTTACCCAGTGTTTTTCTACCTAAAATGCTATGCTAAATAGGCCTTTTAAAGCTTTAATATTGGCTGTTATTTATGCTTAACTTTCCAAACTTTTATCCACTAATATTTGCTGTAAAATATTGGACTTACCACGTACGCAACAGGCATATACATCAGTGACTGCCAATGTTGAGTTGAACGTTGAAATGCTCCAAAACACTGTACATGAACAGTACACAGGCCCAGGCATGTGCTGCATACACACCATGATATTCCAAGTAGCATACACATCTCATTAAATAACAGCAATCTGACACTATGTACAGATCTACTAGGAGAGAGAGAATATATCATGTTAATAATGGAACCAGGGAGTTTCCTGGAAAACAGGTAGTTATTGTTGTGTGTATATAAACATTAATTAGCATCACAGTTGGCAAGGAATATGATGCAATGGGGTTGGGGTCAAATTACTATCTGAGATCATGCAGCTTATGGCAAGTTGATGGTGTGGTTGGAAGTAGGGTGATCATCGAAGAGGGTGGGGTGGGATTCAGGGGTGTCTAATTTGTATTAAAACAGACCTAGAAAATGTTGAGAAAAGAAGATGTATTCAGATTATTAGTGCCATACAGGCATACGTACACCATTCATAGTTGCATACCTTGAAAATAATTTTGCCACTGAGGGCAGTGACTCTATAATCTTGTTTTTTAAGAGGCGACGCAAAATATTAATCATGCATAAAATACATTTCCGGTAAAAACGGCCATTTGACCAATTTTGTACAACTTGACCTTTGACCTACATGTTTAGAGGGGTCATGTCAGTTTGAAAATATGTTTTTCAGATTCACTGGATCATGTTTCTATTCAAGTGTAATGCACTTATTGTGCTAAAAATGAGTAATTTTTGAGATAATGGGCCAAATATATATATGGCGGCCATTTTGAAATTATGCAAATTAGGTAACTTCTGGGTTGAAACCTGTGTCTCAATTTGAATATGTCATCAATATCTACTTCATAAACAATAATTAACAATAAAACAAACTGTTGCAATTTGTTTGACTCAACATAGCAAATTACTCTAAATATGGTCGACTAGAGAGAGAGAGAGAGAGAGAGAGAGAGAGAGAGAGAGAGAGAGAGAGAGAGAGAGAGAGAGAGAGAGAGAGAGAGAGAGAGAGAGAGAGAGAGAGAGAGAGAGAGAGAGAGAGATATGATAGCTAATGACAGTGATAATGATAATATTTATATTAACACTACTATTACTATTTATGTTACTACTAATACTGACAATATAAATGATAATTGCAATAATAACGATAATGACGACAGCAATAACATTAATGAACAGGTAACCTAAGCAATCCAAGACTGCTTATATTTACCAAGGCAGAAAAATATACATGTTATAGAAAAAATGGCACAAATGAAGACTATTTCGCACAAAGCTCTTAAATGAGTTAATAATTCTCTAATTCTAGCTCGGCCTTTAAAACCTTGGCAAACGGGTCTTGAGAAATAAGTTGTGTTGGGGCCCACCTTGAGAGCGGCAGACGCCAAGTCCTCCAGGATACCCTTAACAAAATATATTGATCCTCTAGATCCAATTGGACTCACTTTACGAATCAATCACTATAAAGTAGGCCATGTCTCACCTATGGTAAAGTTTTCATGCAAATTTGTCTCTAACTTTTTGCTAAATCCTGCTAACAAACAAACAGACAAACAAACTTAACCGACCACATAACCTCCTTGGCGGTAGTAACACAAGATAAATGATGGAATATTCATAATGATGCGCGGGCTGACCTTGTTCGAGACGCTTGTTATCACACTGTTTACGGATGTGAGGGAAGCACAACCCACGGGAACTACAGAGGCGGTATTAGGGTGTCAGGAAGAGAAATGACTGTACTAACGAGGCTGTAGATGGAAAAGAGAGAGAGAGAGAGAGAGAGAGAGAGAGAGAGAGAGGAGAGAGAGAGAGAGGAGAGAGAGAGAGAGAGAGAGAGAAGAGAGAGAGAGAGAGGAGAGAGAGAGAGAGAAGAGAGAGAGAGAGAGGAGAGAGAGAGAGAGAGAGAGAGAGAGAGAGGAGAAGAGAGAGAGAGAGAGAGAGAGAGAGAAAAAAAAAAGAGAGATAAAGAGAAAGAGAAAGAGAGAGAGAAACACAGACAGACAGACAGACTGACAGAGAGAGACACACTCACACACAAACACAAACACGCACATATTGACAAAAAAGGATGTATAAAACAATAATGAATGAGGCAAAGAAAATGAAAGAATAAAGAAGAGAAGGAAGGAAATGCATGAAAGAAAAACAAACAAACCTTAACCCTACATACAAAAGAAAGTGAAAAGGGAAAAAGAAAAGAAAAGGTCAGGAGTGATTTCCTCTAATTTTCTTGTGTAATCCTCTCTGAGCTCCCTCCTCGTCTATCTCAGTGTTATGTTTTTCGCCTTTACTGTTTATATATCAAGCTAAAAATCATCATATATTTTCCTAACATCTCGTCAGGCACTTCTTATCTTTTTATCTTGCTCAACACTAGATTTTTAGGCTTTATTATAATATTCTAATGTTTAATCCCTTGTGATGACTTTCCTTAAATGTTATTGTTGGATGATACATGCATACAAACACACACACGAAAAAAAAATGTAAACTGATAATATAAGTCAACAGTGTTAATTAAGTATTCCGCGTGCAAAGCTTAACGCTTAGGATGGTCAGCGAGATAACGGTGAAATTGTACACTAAATAATACATACATAAGCTTGTTTCTATCTTATCAATGGTAACAATTATTATTACTACACAAACATACCACATTTTTTTTCTTCTCTCTCTCTCTCTCTCTCTCTCTCTCTCTCTCTCTCTCTCTCTCTCTCTCTCTCTCTCTCTCTCTCTCTCTCTCTCTCTCTCTCTCTCTCTCTCTCTCTCTCTCTCTCTCTCTCTCTCTCTCTCTCTCTCTCTCTGTCAATAACATCATCCTCTTTCCTCTTCCTCATCCCTCCTTCCTCTCCTCCCCCATAGCGTCCATTCACCCATCCTCCTCAGCCAAGCCAATGATACCGATAATTAATTCCATCATCGTCCTGTCTGCGAGGATTAGGGAAGATTTGACCATCTACTACATTACCATCATTATACTTATTAGCATTATCAATACTAGCTGAAGTAACCCGTAATAAGTATGATGCTCTGAAAGACAAATCGAATGGCTTTGTACAAATATCACCGTGTTAATGATTCTCTCTCTCTCTCTCTCTCTCTCTCTCTCTCTCTCTCTCTCTCTCTCTCTCCTCTCTCTCTCTCTCTCTCTCTCTCTCTCATCTCTCTCTCTCTCTCATCTCCTCTCTCTCTCCTCTCTCTCTCTCTCTCTCTCTCTCTCCTCTCTCTCTCTCTCTCTCTCTCTCTCTCTCTCTCTCTCTCCTTCTTTTTCTTCCATCTCCCTTGAGAGAAAGATTGAAGATAAATTCATTCCCGTGCCAGGTAGGTATGCCCCAGGTTGTAAAACGAACAATTCTTTAAACTAATGAGGAAATTGAATAAACCTGGCAGAATATAGTTTATTAGGTTATTGGGGAAATAAACATCCCAGGGATGACCTTAACCATTCCTGAATGTTTTGTTGAAATTAGGACAAATATTGCGGACCCTTAGCTGGACAAACGGACATTCAGAAAATTGTAGTAAGAAACTTTGCCATAACGTTTTGCCAATTTTACTAACTCCGTACATTTTCATGCAATATTATGCTAATAATAATGATACTATTATTATTATTATTATTATTATTATTATTATCATTATTATTATTAATATTATTATTATTGTTATTATTATTAATAACTTTATCATTATTATTATTGTTCTTGTTAGTATTATTACTATTATTATGTTTTCGTTATTATTTTTATTGTTATTATTAATATTATTATCATTATCAAAACTACTATTTTTATGATAATTATTATTACTACCAGAAGCTACCCGTAATAAGTATGATGCTTAGAAAGACAATTGGAATGGCTTTGTACACATAACACCATATTTATAAAAATTATTCTTTCTCTCTCTCTCTCTCTCTCTCTCTCTCTCTCTCTC
>JACEEZ010021123.1:2500-5000 GCA_016584305.1 Chionoecetes opilio | reverse complement strand
CTGACTTTTCCACATGTTAACAATGATACGACACGATCCTTTTGCTACGAAACGTGTAATTGTCTTGATTATAACGCTCAAACGCGACACGAATGATTTATAAAGTATAACAGTAAACTAGTGGAAGTAATTTTGATGGGAGGCAATTTGGAGTATCAGGCCACGTAGTACATATCTGCAGGGTCCAGCGTGGGTATGATCGTCTTCGCAAGAGTGATGCACCTCTTTGGTGTGAACACGAAGCTATAGGAAAACGAAGTGTATGTGTATGTATGGTTTAGGAAGCGCAGCAGCGGGTGTACGACAGTGGGGAGCAGCACCTGACACGGAGGTTTTGGTTTTCCTGCAGCCTACACTCAACCATAGTTTCTTTTAACACTACTAGTAATAGTTTTTACTTGGTCCTTCCTACAATATCTACTCTGCAAGTCACCCCTTCGTCAGGCTCTACATCAACACTGGTCAAGTTTTGCCATGTATCAAGCAAGAGAACCAGAGGGATAGCCTAAATTTCCTCCGTGACCTAGTTCTGTGGTAAATGGTGGGTCGTTAGGCAAACTACAAACTCCAATGTAAATATCCTGTGAACCGTGTCTCAGTCCGCAAACCGTGGGTATGTGTGTGTGTGTGTGTGTGTGTGTGTGTGTGTGTGTGGTGTGTTTTGTTGTGTGTGTGTGTGTGTGTGTGTGTGTGGTGTGTTGTGGTGTATGGTGAAAAATGAGCAGGAGAGAGAGAGAGAGAGAGAGGAGAGAGAGAGGAGAGAGGAAAAGAGGAAAAGGGGGAGGAGAGAGAGAGAGAGAGAGAGAGAAAAGAGAGAGAGAGGAGAGAGAGAGGAGAGAGGAGAGAGAGAGAGGAGAGAGAGAGAGGAGGGGGGAGAGAGAGAGAAGGGGAGAAAAGGGGGAGAGAGAGAGAGAGAGAAAAGGAGAGAAGAGAGAGAGAGAAGGGGGAGAGAGGGGAGAGAGGAGAAATAATAATAACTGAGCCTCAGCAGTCAATATTTGAACATTTCTTTCATAAATAACATTTAACTCTGGCTCATTTGAAAATCATATATCACGGGAAAATGCAGTGCTGTGATTCTACTAATATTATCAACCAATAACCTCCATGAATAATATTCACAACCTCCTAAATCATGATATATATTTTGGCATAGTCTTTATTCAAGCTTTTCAAACGGAAAGCTAAAGAGTGACCTGATTATTATGTATAGGTATACAAAATTTAATATTGAAGTAATCAAATTTCTTCTCAGAGTATCCATGCGTTATTTAGTAATTGTTTACATATTACGTGTTATATTTTCTAACTCCATGTCAACGATAATGCTTATGATTTCCCTCTACTTTCATCCGTGTTTGATAATAACGTTTAATTTAGGCCTTTAACAATTCACCTAAAATCGTACAGCCTGCAATAACAACTTAACGTCCACACATACACACATAAATACACACACACAGCACATGTCTCCCCTCTTCGCCCCTCACCCATCCTTCCTTTCCTCACGCCTCTGCCTTAAATGTCCCTGCTCCTTCGGCCACCTCTATACCTTGTCTTATTAACCCTTGGTAGCCAGTGTATGATGCACTCTTATCTCTTGCAGCATTAAATTGTGACGCCTCATCGTTGCCTTCCATCTTTAAGCGATTAGATAAGAGAGAGATGAAGAGAGAAAGAGAGAGAGAGAGGGGAGGAGAGGGGGAGAAGAGAGGAGAGAGAGAGAGAGAGAGAGGGGAGAGATGGAGAGAGAGAGAGAGAGAGAGAGAGAGAGAAGGAGGAGAGGAGGAGGAGAGAAGGAGAGAGAGAGAGAGAGAGGGGGAGAGAGAGAGAGAGGAGGAGAGAGAGAGAGAGATGAGGGGGGAGAGGAGAGAGAGAAGGAGAGAGAGAGAGAGAGAGAGAGATACGATAAGATACTTTGATCCTATCTAGACACTTTGCAAGTACAACTACAAGGTTATTGACCAAAGCGCCACCAAACCAGGACGAATTGGTGGAATCGAACCGCTGAGACCAAATGGCGCAGGGACTCTGCAACCCAGTCCGGGGATTCAAACCACGCCCTGGCGGGGAGGAGAGGGAAGGGGAGGGGGAGAAGAGGAGGAGAGGGAGGAGAGAGAGAGAGGAGAGGAGAGGGAGAGAGGGGGGAGGAGAAAAAGAGAGAGAGAGAGAGAGAGAGAGAAGAGAGAGAGAGAGAGAGAGAGAGAGAGGAGAGAGAGAGAGAGAGAGAGGAGAGAGAGAGAAGAGGACAGAGAGAGAGAGAGAAAGGACAGAAAGAGACAAAAAAGAAGGAGAGAAGAGAGAGCGACGAAAAAATTATTAATCTCTTGGCTTAGAAGCGGAAGGAAAAGAGAAAAAATTAAAAGACGGGGAGGGTGGATGAAAATTGGCAAATATATGTAGATGATTTTGGTGTGTGGGAGTTTCCTGATACTTCCTGAGGCTGTTGTATATATATATATATATATAATATATATATATTATATAATATATAGATATA
>JACEEZ010021122.1:2500-10000 GCA_016584305.1 Chionoecetes opilio | reverse complement strand
TAAAGTGGCCGACTCCTTCCCCTCAACGACTTCGTTACAGAAAACTGGAAAAAACTGGAAACTTTAGGCATGACTAATGAATGGTATCACTGCGCGAGATCACAAAGGCATTTATTAAAATAAAATAAACTAAGACTAAACATGGAATAAACAATATTATGGTACAACATAGTTGGAGTTGACCTGGGGTTTCTCCAAGGAGTGAGCTGTGTTTGGTTGAGCCTCGGGATTATAATTGCTACGTCTTCAATGGAGAGTGTTTTGGTGGGGGCGGAAAGAGAAGTGGTGTTGTGTGCTTCTGCTGTGGTGGAGAGTGGTAGTGTGGTAGTAGTGAAAGAGGCTGAGGTGAAAACGAGTGTGGTGGAGGGAGGGAGAAGGGTCGAGGGAGAGTGTAGTGAAGGGTGTGGCGTGGCGCTTTAGACTATTTTGGAGGCGATCGAAGACCTGAAAAGGAGCTTTGCAGGTGAAGTGAACGATTTGAAAAGCGTGGTGAAGAAGCAGGCAATAGAGATACGTTCTCTTAAGTATGGAGGTGAAGGTCCAAGTCGAGAGAGTGGAGGGGCACATGCGAGGGATGTACCTGGAGGGGTACCAGAGCGAGACGTGCCTCGGGCGACTACTAAGGTTCCTAGTAAGTCACCAGGGATTGGTGAATGGAAGGTAGTTGATCATGGAGCTCGCCCGAAGGAGATAAAGGTAGACAATGACCATGTTGTGTGCACGAACTCATTACAGGTACTCTCGGGGCTGCAAGAGGAAGATACGGAGGTAAGGACGGTAGACGATACATCATTACCCGAAGGTAAAATCTTGGTTGTTGGTGACAGTCAGATTAGGCATCTCGACAGCAGGTTCTGTGACAGAGAAGGGATGCGCATGAAGTCGATGAGTTACCCAGGGAAGGGGATAGGTTATGTTAGTGACAAGATAGTTGAGTGCATGGCGGACCAAGGGAAAAAGTCCATCGTCTGCCTGAGCGCTGGGGGAAATGATGTTGAGTGTGTAAGAAGTGAGGAATTGCTACGGCTGTTCAAGGAAGCTGTAGGTAAAGTTAGGGACAGGGGTGGGTTCCCGGTGGTGTGTGGTGTCCTTCCAAGACGCTTTGTTGACGACTTGTGGTACTCCAGGGCTATTGCTTTGAATTGCTGGCTGGCACTTCATTGCAAAGCCAATGGTTGGGCCTTTGTTGACAGCTGGGACCTCCTTTTCGGGCAAAACCACCTCTACCGCAGGGACGGGGTGCACTTTTCGAGGAAAGGAGTTCAGATCTTGTCTGAATCCCTTGAAAGGGAGGTAGATGCGCTCAGGCTTTTTTAAAATAGACAACCGGGGATTAGACACTGGGGTCGGGGTAAAGGAAACTTGCCACACTAGGAGGAGTTTCAGATGGCAGGGAACTAAAGTGATTCGTAAGAGGAGAGAGAGGAGGGGTTTAGTTAAAGTAGAAGGGAAAATGGACAAAAAGAAGAGGAGTTGCTTGAAGGTTTACTATACAAACTGTAGGAGTATTTTAAACAAAATAGATTTCCTGAGAGGAATAAATAGTGTAGAGAATTTTGATATTAAAGCATTAACAGAAACATGGATGGATATGTCAGGCAAGGTATTTCATCCGGAAGTCGAGATAGCTGGGTATAAGTTATTTCACAAGGACAGAGTAAGCAGACGAGGTGGAGGAGTTGCGCTTTATGCAAGAGATACATTGCAGTGTTGTGTTAATAATGTTATAAAAACAGATGGCAGCATAGAGTTTATATGGGTAGAGGTTGCGGAGGGAACTGAGAAAATGGTTTTGGGTCTAGTGTAAAGGCCTCCAAACTTATGTAAAGAGGATTCAGCTCCTATATGGGAATAAATAAACAAGGCCTGCAGATATAATCGACTATGCGTGGTGGGAGATTTTAATCTTAGGAATATAGACTGGGATTTAATTATAGGAGACAGCGACGCAGATGAATTGTTAAATATAGTACAGGATAACTTTCTAAGCGAAGCAATCAAGGAGCCTACTAGAGGAGATAATATTTTAGATTTATTACTGACAAATAGGGAAGATTTAGTTACAGATATGGAGGTTGGTGGGAAGTTAGAAAATAGTGATCATTATGAAATCAGATTTTGCTTAAAATGGGAAGTTGGAAAATTAACCCTTTCATGCACGGTGACGCGATCGCGTCAAAACGGGCCCGTCTGCAATCAGAGTTTTTGACGCGAATTGCGTCAAAAAACTGTTAAAAATTCGCCAAAAATAAACTGTTTATCAGAATTGCGTCAAAATTGTATGCGTTAAAGATCCAACCTTGACCTATAAAATAAACTAATTGTCAACTCTCTCGTGTGAGTGGATGTGAAATGAAAAGGGGTTTGTGTGTCAGTTTCCACTCAGCGGGGCCGCCTGTGCGCGCGTATTGTCGTCCTTTAAAACGTGTCCCGAGCTAGCCATAAGGGCCATATGAAAATTTTAATGGTAGCGTTGGAATCCTCATAAAAAACCGATTTTATTGGCATATAAACCATAAAAGGTTGACTAGGAAGTTTCAAGCTACGAAGTGGTGAGAGTAAGTATTTCTTATTTTTCTTTACTCAATATTGTTTCTGAGTCGGTAAATTCCGCTATTTATTTGCATTTCTTGTTATTTTTTTCTTTCATAAGGCAGAATAATCTCTTTCAAAACCAATGATATATAATAATGCCAGGAAAAAAAAATACACGTTGGTGAAATTGATAACATAAAAGAATAATTCGCCGCACAGACTGGCCATTTCGCGGGACCCCTTAGGGAGCATAAGACAGATGTTGCAGTGGACGGAAAAACTTATTAAACTTTTCGTGCGTGAAAGGGTTAAGAGTTAACAAATAATGAGTACCTAATTTCAGAAAGGCCAATTATGCAGGATTAAGAAAGCACCTGGAGGGGATTAAAAAGGGGTGTAGAATGGAGGGGAAGAAAGTTTCCAAGGTCAATGCGGTCAAGGGCAGGGTGGTGACAGCTGGAAAGGCCAATTATGAAGGATTAGGAAGACACCTGGTGGAGATTAGCGGGGTGGGTGGGATAGAGGGAAAGGGAAAGGGGTCCCAAGATTAGGGCGGCGGCAGCTGGAAAGGCCAATTATACAGGATTAGAAAGACACCTGGAAGTAATTAACGGGGGGAGTAGGATAAAGGAATGTTTCCAAGTCAGTGCAGATAAAGTTGAAAGTGATGTCGGGGCGGAGGGGGATTATAGCTTATTTGTAAAGAATTTAATTGATGGACAGAAAAAACATTTTCTTATAGGGAAATAAGGTCAAGAAAGAGTGACCCAAAATGGGGTGACCATAGTTTAAAAAAGAATTTGGAGTAAAAAGAAACATATATATAAGATTCAAGGCTGGTCAGGTAAGCAAAGAACAGCATAAAAGTGATGGGAGGACAGTTTAAGAAATTAACTCGAGTAGCTAAGAACAATTATGAGATAAAGTAGCAGGACAGGCGAGAAGTGACCCTAAGGGGTTCTATCAGGTATATAAAAAACCCAAAACAAAGGAATAGTGGGGCCGTTAAGGTTAGGACAGGGTGAGGTTTTGAAATACGGATGAGGATATGTGTTAAAAGTCTAAATGTTATTTCTTAAGTGTTTTATGAGGAGGATAAACAGAAAATACCGGAAAGTGAACAGAGTTCACAGGAAGCGATGAGGAGAAACTCAAAGATATTGTGAAACTAGGGAAATGGTGGAAGAGGGTATAGATAAAATGAAAAATTTTTAAAACGCCAGGACCAGATGAAGTGTATCCCAGGGTATTAAAAGAATGCAATGAGGTTGTTAGTGAGGCGTTAGTGCAATTTTTAGGAAATTGGTTTAGATAGGCGATGTGCCATTTTTGTGGAGGAAAGGAAATGTTGTTCCATATTAAGAAGGGAGACAGAAGACTAAAGTCAAATTATCGACCCGTAAGTCTAACGTCAGTGGTATGTAAATTATTGGAATCTATTATTGCAAAATACATTAGCGAGCACTTAGATAAATATAGTTTGATCAATGATTCACAACATGGATTCACCATGGGTAAGTTATGTCTCACCAATTTATTGAGTTTATATAGGAAAGTTTATGAGACGGCAGATAATGATAAGGATTATGACATAATATATCTGGACTTTAGTAAGGCATTTGACAAATTACCACACAAGAGACTCTTAAATAAGGTTAAGGCTCATGGAATAGATGGGAAGTTTCTTCGTTGGATTAGAGCATGGCTAAGTAATAGGCAACAAAGGGTTACAATTAATGGTTCTAAATCTGAATGGGGACTGGTGACAAGTGGAGTTCCACAAGGGTCTGCTTTGGGTCCATTACTATTTTTGATTTACATCAACGACTTGGATAGTGGGATTAGCAGTGATATCAGCAAGTTTGCTGATGATACTAAGGTAGGTAGGATTATTGGATCACAGTCTGATGTAAACATATAGCAGGGAGACTTAGATAAACTTAATGAGTGGGCAGTCAGATGGCAGATGGAATCTTATATTGATAAGTGCAGCGTTATGAATGTTGGTAGAAAAAACCCTGGTAATAGATACAGCATACGCAATGTATCGCTGAAAAGATCAGAAGGTGAAAAAGATCTTGGAGTGAGGGTGAGCCCAGACCTCCGACCAAGGAAACAATGTATTGAGGCTAGAAATAGAGCTAATAGAGTGTTAGGATTCATTACCAGAAGTGTTAAAAGTAGAAGTGCGGAAGTTATTCTAAAGCTATATCTGGCTCTAGTCAGGCCTCACCTAGACTATGCGGTTCAGTTTTGGTATCCATATTACAGGATGGATATAGCCTTGTTAGAAACAGTGCAGAGAAGGATGACCAAAATGATACAAGGGATTCGTAACTTTAGTTATGAGAAGAGATTAAAGTTATTAAAGTTACACTCACAGGAGAGACGCAGAGTAAGGGGCGATCTGATAGAAGTTTTGAAGTGGATAAAGGGATTTAATAAAGGAGAGGTAGGAAAAGTTCTTACGGCTTTTAACCAGGGTAGAACAAGAAGTAATGGATTCAAGCTAGAAGGGCGTACATTTAGAAAGGTGATAGGGAAAAACTGGTTCACAAATAGGGTGGTGAATGAATGGAATGGACTCAGTAGACAGGTAGTTAGTGCGGAGTCATTAGGGAGCTTTAAAGAGGGGCTGGATAGGTTCATGGATGGTGATGAAAGATGGATGTAGGTAGTGTTAGGTGACAGGAACTATCACGTGTAGGCCTCGCGGCCTTTTGTAGCTTCCCTATTTTCTTATGTTCATATGTAACATAGAGGATAAAAGAAAACAGTAGTCACATCGTGACACTGTCACGATGTGACTACTGTTTTACTAGTTTTACTAGTAGTATGAGAGCCTCCTAATTGTGCAGGCCTTGACGGACCACGCGACCTTCCCTGCACACGAGCGGGGGGGGGACCCTGTCATCTCTAACCTCCAGGGGGACACTCTCTGCTGTCACCAGCTGGGATTAGTGGGCAGCTCTGACCACCACTCTGTCTTAACACAGGTAGATGTAGGCGTAGCTCGGGACGAGGCCACCTCCCGTACTGTCTGGTTGTGGGATAAGGTGGACTGGGCCTCTTTGCGCCGTGACCTGAGTCACACGGCGTGGGGTACTTTGCTGCGGGACGGGGCGGATAATATGTGGCGTGCCCTTACTTCCCGTCTCCTGGCCCTTCAGAGACGTCATGTGCCACACCGCGATTACACCACCAAACCCACGGATCAGCCATGGTTTGGCTACCATTGCCGTGTTGCTGCCGAGGCCAATTACTCAGCGTGGCTCCACTACAAGCGGAACCCGACTCGGCGCAACAAGGACCTTCACCGAGCGGCCTGCAGGAGGATGGTGGTGTCCAGCAAATGGGCCATGAAAAAGTGGGAAGAGGACCTGCGCCGTAAACTACGTGGCCCAGGCGTGGAAAACAAGACTTGGTGGTCCCTGGTTAAGGAAAAACAAGGAATCAGCCGCCAAGATTCAATTCCTCCCCTCACCAAGCAGGACGGCAGAGCGGCCATCAGCAGCAAGGAGAAGGCTCAGCTGCTGACTAATCTCTTCTCTGCAAAGATGAAGGTGGAGGCCTCCCGACAGCCCCCGTCTCGTCTGGAGCAGCAGTGTGAAGAGATAGTCCACAAGGTCGAGGTGACGCAGGCGCAGGTCGAGCACATCCTGCGAAGGCTCCACACCAAAAAAGCCAATGGCCCTGATGACGTCAGCCCGCACTTGTTAAAACCGTGCGCCCGGGAGCTGTCTGTCCCTCTCACCACAATCTTCACTGCCTGCCTGCAGTTAAACACCTGGCCTTCAGTGTGGAAGGAGGCTTGAGTGGTTCCTGTACACAAGAGGAGTTCCAGATCTGACCCCAAAGACTACAGGCCCATCTCCTTGCTGTCTGTGGTGGGGAAAGTGTTCGAGAGGATCGTGGCTGAGGTAATCTGTCGTCACCTCAGCGACTACTACCTCTTCTCGGACCAACAGTTTGGGTTCAGACCTGGACTGTCCACCTCTGACCTGCTGATGCTCCTTACCCGAAACTGGCACGACGCCCTGGATGATGACCAGGACACTATCTTGGTAGCCCTGGACATAGGGGGGTTAACTTCGACAGGGTTTTGGGACAGAGCCCCCCCTTTTCGAAAAAAATCCGAGCAAAAAGGCATCCAGGGGGACCTCCTGCTGCTTCCTGGGGTCTACCCGCAGGGAAGAACCCCCCAGGTCGTCGTCAACGGGCAGGCCTCTGAGTCCCTGGCCAGTGGAAGCGTAGGTCCACAGGGCTCTGTGCTGGGGCCAAATCCTGTGGGGAAAATCAACGTGAACGATCTTCTCCGGCATCTGCCAGCAGTCTCGGCTTATGCTGATGACTGTAATCTCTCCTGCTCCTACCCGCGACATGACAGTGGGCGTGCCGCTGATGAGATCAATCAGCAGCTGAGTATTATACAGGAGTGGGGTACACGCTGTCAGGTGACCTTTGCTCCGGAGAAGACACAGGCAATGGTGGTTTCTCGGTCCCTTGTTGCCGGGCCAACAGTGGAAGGGAGGCTGCGGTTTGGTGGCGTTCCTCTCCTACTCCAGGAAGCCGTCAAGGTTCTGGGAGTAGAGGTAGACCGAGAGCTAAGGTCTGACGGCCACATCAAAAAACATGCTAAAAAAAGGGCCCCTCACAGGGTCTTTGCCCTGCGAAGGGTAGCCAGCTTCCTCGACAGGGGAGGGAAGCTCTTGCTCTACAAGGCCCAGATACGGCCTTACTTAGAGTACGCTGCCCTCTCCTGGATGTCGTGTGCATCCTCGCACAATAGGAGGCTGGGCAGCATCCAGCGTCGAGCCCTGCGATTGGTGGATGCTGCAGACCCCACAGCCCAACCCGAGTCGGTGAGTCCCCTCGACTCACTGGAACACAGCAGGGACGTCGCGGAGCTTGTAGTTTTCCACAAGGCACAGGTGCAGGGAGTGCCACACCTGCCTGGGTTACGAC
>JACEEZ010021121.1:17249-33324 GCA_016584305.1 Chionoecetes opilio | reverse complement strand
AATTTAAAAAACGCTACATTTAGAAGAAAATAAAAACACTGCATATACCGTTTATCACATAAATAACCTTTACTCTTCTATTTTTAGCTTAATGTAATGTAAGCTACTTATGGGTGCAAATTATTCTAAAAAGAGGTTTATACTACAATTTTGTAGGAAAACCGCTGTTATACACCGATAATTAGCTAATATCATTGAAAACACTACATTTTATGGGTTTATAGCAATATGATAAGTAAAACTACTTGTTATATACAATAAACGCTCCATTTTTAAAGAAACTATGAAAAACGCTTGCAATATACCGTTATACCCCAATAAATAACCTCCTACTCTTCTATTTAATAGCTTAATGTAATGTAAGCTATTTATAGGTGCAAATTATTCAAAAAAAGAGGATTTTATACTTCAATTTGTAGGAAAAACAGCTATATATAACCGATAAATAGCTAATATCATTACACTACATTTTAAGGGTTTTAGCTTTATGAAAAAAAACTACTTGTATATATATAACGTATACAATAACGCTACAGTTTACAAGAAACTATGAAAAACGCTTGCTTTTAAACCCTTTATATCACAATAAATAACCTCTTACTCTTCTATTTATTAGCTAAGGTAAATGTAAGATACTTATAGGTGCAAACTATTCTAAAAAAGGATTGTATACTTCAATTTGTAGGAGAACAGCTATTATCACCGATAAATAGCTAATATCATTGAAAACAAACTTTTTTAGGGGTTTATAGCAATATGATAAGTAAAACTACTTGTATATATACAATAACGCTACAGTTTACAAGAAAACTAAAAAAAACGAATCCCAATATACCGGGTTATATCACAATAAATAACCTCTTACTCTCCTATTTAATAGCTTAATGAAATGTAAGCTACTTATAAGGCAAATTATTCTAAAAAAAAGGATTGTATACTTCAATTTCTAGGAGAACAGCTATATATCACCGATAAATAGCTAATATCTTTGAAAACACTCATTTTATGGGTTTTAGCAATATATAAGTAAAACTACTTGTATATATACAATAACGCTTCAGTTTACAAGAAACTATGAAAAACGCTTGCAATATACCGTTATATCAAAATAAATAACCTCTTACTCTTCTATTTTAAATGATAATGAATGTAAGCTACTTATAGGTGAAAATTTATTTTCTAAAAAAAGGATTGTATACTTCAATTTGTAGGAAAACAGCTATATATCACCAATAAATATTTTAAATCATGAAAACACTTTTTATGGGTTTATAGCCATATGATAAGTAAAACTACTTGTATATATACAATAACGCTACATTTTTTAAGAAACTATGTAAAACGCTTGCAATATACCGTTATATCACAATAAATAACCTCTTACTCTTGTATTTATTAGGATAATGAAATGTAAGCTACTTATAGTGCAAATTATTCAAAAAAGAGGTTTGTATACTTCAATTTGTAGGAAAAAAGCTATATATTACCGATAATTAGCTAATATCTTTGAAAACACTACATTTTATGGATTTATAGCAATATGATAAGTAAAACTACTTGTATATATACAATAAACGATACAGTTTACAGAAACTATGAAAAACGCGTTGCAATATAACGTTTATATCACAATAAAATAACCCCTTACTCTTCTATTTAATAGGATAATGTAATGTAAGCTACTTATAGGTGCAAATTTATTTAAAATAGGATTTTATACTACAATTTGTAGGAAAACAGCTGTATATCACCGATAATAGCTAATATCATTGAAAACACTATATTTTTTACTGGGTTAAGCAAGTGTAAGTAAAAAAACTACTGCATATATACAATATCGCTAATAGTTTACAAGAAACTATGAAAAATGCTTGCAATATACCGTTATATCACAAGAAATAAACCCTCTTCTCTTCTAATTTATTATGGATAATGTAATGTAAGCTACATATAGGCAAAATTATTCTAAAAAGAGGTGATTTTTATACTTCCAATTGTAGGAAAACAGCTATATATCCCCGATAAATAGCTCATATCATTGAAACACTACATTATGGTTTATCAGCATCTGATAAGTAAAATACTTGTTATCATATACAATAACGCTACAGTTTAAAGTAAACTATGAAAAACGCGTGCTATAACCTTTAATATCAAAAATAAATAACCGCTTACTCTTCTATTTATTAGCTTATGTAATGTAAGCTACTTATAAGTGCAAATTATTCTAAAAAAAGCATGTATACTCAATTTGTTAGAAAAACAGGCTATAAATCACCATTAAATAGCCTAATATCATTGAAAACACTACATTTTATGGTTTTTAGCAATATGATAAGTAAAAACTACGTATATATACAATAAACGCTACAGTTTACAAGAAACTATGGAAAAAAAACGATTGGAATATTACCGTTATATCCCAATAAATAACCTCCTACTCTTCTATTTAATATCTTAATGTAATGTAAGCTACTGATAGGTGCAAATTATTCTAAAAAGAGGATTTTATACTTCAATTTGTAGGAAAACAGCTATATATCACCGATAATAGCTAATATCATTGAAACACTACATTTTATGGGTTTATAGCAATATATAAGTAAAACTACTTGTATATATACAAACACTACAGTTACAAGAAACTATGAAAAACGCTTGCAATATACCGTTATATCCAATAAATAACCTCTTACTCTTCTATTTAATAGCTTAATGTTATGTAAGCTACTTATAGTGCAAATTATTCTAAAAAGAGGATTTTATACTTCAATTTGTAGGAAAACAGCTATATATCACCGATAAATAGCTAATATCATTACACTACATTTTAAGGGTTTATAGCAATATGATAAGTAAAACTACTTGTATATATAACAATAACGCTACAGTTTTACAAGAAACTATGAAAAACGTTGCTAATATACACTGTTATATCACAATAATAACCTCTTACTCTTCTATTTATTAGCTAATGTAATTAAGCTACTTATAGGTGCAAATTATTCTAAAAAAAGATTGTATACTTCAATTTGTAGAAAACAGCTATAAATCACACGATAATAGCTAAATCATTGTAAACACTACATTTTATGGGTTTATAGCAATATAATAAGTAAAACTACTTGTATATATACAATAACGCTACAGTTTAGAAGAAACTATGAAAACACTTGCAATATACCGTTATATCACAATAAATAACCTCTTACTCTTCTATTTATAGCTTAATGTAATGTAAGCTACTTATAGGTGCAATTATTCTAAAAAGAGGATTTTATACTACAATTTGTAAGAAAACAGCTGTATATCACCGATAATTGCTAATATCATTGAAAACACTACATTTTATGGGTTTATAGCAATATGATAAGTAAAACTATTTGTATATATACAATAACGCTACAGTTTAGAAGAAACTATGAAAAACGCTTGCAATATACCGTTATATCACAATAAATAACCTCTTACTCTTCTATTTAATAGCTTAATGTAATGTAGCTACTTATAGGTGCAAATTATTCTAAGAAAAGGATTGTATACTTCATTTGTAGGAGAACAGCTATATATCACCGATAATATCTAATATCATTGAAACACTACATTTTAAGGGTTTATAGCAATATTATAAGTAAAACTACTTGCATATATACAATATCGCTAAAGTTTACAAGAAACTATGAAAAACGCTTTCAATGTACCGTTATATCACAATAAATAACCTCTTACTCTTCTCATTTCATATCTTAATGGTAATGTAACTACTTATAGGGTGCAAGATTACATTCTAAAAAGAGGATTTTTATACTTCAATTTGTAGGAAAACAGCTATAATATCACCGATAAATAGGTAATATCATTGAAAAAGCACTACATTTTATGGGTTTTATAGCAATATGATAAGTAAAACTACTTGTATATATACATAAGCTACCTACAGTTTACAAGAAACTATTAAAAATCGATTGCAATATAACGTTATATCACAATAAAATAACTCTTACTCTTCTATTTAATAGCTTAATGTAATGTAAGCTACTATAGGTGCAAATTATTCTAAAACAAGATTTTATACTTGCCATTTGTTAGGAGAACAGCTATATATCACCGATAGAATAGCTAATATCATTTAAACCACTACAGGGGGTTTTATGGTTTATAAGCATCTGATAAGTACAAAGTACTTGTATATATCATTAACGGCTTCAGTTATACAAGAACTATGAAAAACGCTTGCAATATACCGTTATATCACAATAAATAACCTCTTACTCTTCTCTTTATTAGCTTAATGGTAATGTAAGATACTTATAAGGTGTACATTATTCTAAAAAAAAGGATTTGTATACTTCAATTTGTAAGAAAACATCTTATATATCACTGATAACTAGCTAAAATCATTGAAAACACTCTAATACATTATATGGGTTTATAGCATATAGATAATTGAAAACTAGCGGTTGTATATTACATACGCTACATGTTTGAAGAAACATGAAACGCTTGTACAATATACCGTTATAATACAATAAATAACCTCTACTCTTCCATTTAATAGCTTAATGTATGTAAGCTACTTATAGTTGCAAATTATTTCTAAAAGGAGGATTTTATACTTCAATTTGTAGATAACAGCTATATATCACCTAGAGATAAATAGCTAAGATCCTTGAAAAACACTACATTTTAATGTGTTTATAGGCAATCTGATAAGTAAAACTACTTGTATATATACATAACGCTTACACAAGTTTTACATGAAACTATGAAAAACCGCTTGCTATATACCTTTTATATAACACTAAATAACCTCTTACTCTCTAATTTATAAGCTTATGTAATGGAAGCTACTTCTAGTGCAAATTATTCGAAAAAAGGATTGTATCTTCGATTTGTAGAAAAACGCGTATATATCACCGATAAATATCTATATCAATTGACAACCCACTACATTTTAGTTGGGTTTATAAGCAATTGATAAGTAACACTACCTGGTGAATATAATACAATAACGCTACCGTTTCAAGAAACTAATGAAAAACGATTGCAATATCCCGTTATATCACAATAAATAACCTCCACTCCTCTATTTAATCGCTTAATGTAATGTTAAGCTACTTATAGGTGCAAATTTTTCTAAAAGAGGATTTTTTATAACTTCAATTTGTAGAAAACAGCTATATTATCACTGAAACTTCTATAATCATTGAAACACTGACATTTTATGGGTTTATAGCTATAAAAGTACAACTACTGTATATATACAATATCGCTAAAGTTTACAAAAACTAATGAAAAAAAAACGCTTGCAATAATACCGTTATATCACAATTAATAACCTCTTAACTCTTCTATTTATTATGATAATGTAATGTAAGCCACTTATAGTGATGAATTATTCTAAAAAAAAGGATTGTATACTTCCATTTGTAGAAACAAGCTATAGATCACCCGATAAATAGCTAATATCCTTGAAACACTACATTTTATGGGTTATAGCATTGATAGTAAAAAGGTACTTGTCTATATACAATACGGCTACAGTTTACTAGAAACTATGAAAACACTTGCAATAACCGTCTATCACAATATAACCTCTACTCTTCTATTTATTGGCTTAATGTATGTCAGCTACTTAATAGGTGCAAATTCTTCCTAAAAAATGGATTTTTATACTTCATTTGTAGGAAACATCTATATATCACGATAACTATCTAAATCATTGAAAACACTACATTTTTGGGTTTATAGCAATATAATAAGTAAACTACTTGTATATTAACAATAACGCTACAGTTTACAAGAACTATGAAAAACGCTTGCAATATACCATTATTCACAATAAATAACCTCTTTACTGACTCTTCTATTTAATATCTTATGTATTAGATACATATAGGTGTAAATTATTCTAAAAAAACAGGATTGTAACCTCAATTTTGTAAGAAAACAGCTATGATATTACTGAAACTATCTAAAATTCATTGAAACACTACCTTTTTATGGGTTTATAGCAATCGCTACAGTTTACAAGAAACTATGAAAAACGTTTTTGCAATTATAACCTTATCTCACAATAAATAACCTTTCTTACTCTTCTATTTATAATGATAATGTACTGTAACTACTTATTGGTGCAAATTATTCTAAAAAAAGTATTGTAATACATCAATTTGTAGGAAAACAAGCTATATATCAACCGGGAGGGGATAAATAGCTAATATCATTGAAAACACTACATTTTATGGGTTTGATAGCCATATGATAAGTAAAACTACTTGTATATATACAATAACGCTACATTTTTTAAGAAAACTATATAAAACGCATGCATAATACGTTATATCACAATAAATATATCCTCTTACTCTTGTATTTTTATTAGAATAATGTAATGTAGGGAGAATCTACTTATAGGTTGCAAATTATTCATAAAAGAGGATTGTATACTTCAATTGTGGAAACGGCTATATATCACCGATACTTAGCTAATTCCTTGAAAACACTACATTTTATGGGTTTATAGCATATTGATAAGTAAATCTACTTGTATATATTACATAGACGCTACAGTTTACAGAACTATGAAAAACGCTTTGCAATATACCTTATACACAATAAATAACCTCTTTACTCTTATATTTATTTAGCTAATCTAATTTAAGGTTACTTATAGGTGAAAATTATTCGAAAAAAAAGGGGATTGTATAACTTCAATTTTAGGAAACAGCTATTATCACCGGGGGGATAATTAGCTAAGTACATGAAAACACTACATTTTATGGGTTTATAGGCAGATGATAAGTAAAACTACATGTATATATACAATAACGCTACAGTTTACAAGAAACTATGAAAAACGCTTGCATATACCGTTATATCCCAATAAATAACCTCCTACTCTTCTATTTAATGAGCTTAATGGTAATGTAAGCTACTTATAGGTGCAAAATTATTCTAAAAAGAGGAATTTTATACTTCAATTTGTAGGAAAACAGCTATTTATCGTACGATAATAGCTAATATCATTACATACATGTTAAGGGTTTATAGCAATATGATAGTAAAACTACTTGTATATATATAACCGTATACAATTTCGCTACAGTTTACAAGAAACTACGAAAAACCACTTGCTATATATCTTTATATCACAATAAATAACTCTTACTCTCTATTTATTAGCTTAATGTAATGTAAGCTACTTATAGGTGCAAATTATTCTAAAAAAAAGGTTTGTATACTTCAATTTGTAGGAAAACAGCTATAATATCACCGATAAATAGCTAATATCATTGAAAACACGTAACATTTTTATGGGTTTATAGCAATTAGATAAGTAAAACTACTTGTATCTATACACTACACGACAGTTTACAAGAACTATGAAAACGCTTGAATATACCGTTATATCACAATAAATAAGCCTCTTACCTTCCATTTAATAGCTTAATGTAGATGTAGCTATCTTATAGGTGCAAATTATTCTAAAAATAGGATTTTATACTTCAAGTTGTATTAAAATCGCTATAATATCCGGGAATAAATGCTAATATTTGAAACACTACATTTTATGGGTTTATAGCAATCTGATAAGTAAAACTACTTGTATATATACAATACGCTACAGTTTACAAGAAACTATGAAAAACGCTTGCTATATACCTTTATATCACAATAAATAACCTCTTACTCTTCTATTTATTAGCTTAATGTAATGTAAGCTACTTATAGGTGCAAATTTTTCTAAAAAAAGGATGGTATACTTCAATTTGTAGAAAAACAGCTATAAATCACCGATAAATAGCTAATATCATCGAAAACACTACATTTTATGGGTTTATAGCAATATAATAAGTAAAACTACTTGTATATATACAATAACGCTACAGTTTAGAAGAAACTATGAAAAACACTTGCAATATACCGTTATATCACAATAAATAACCTCTTACTCTTCTATTTATTAGCTTAATGTAATGTAAGCTACTTATAGGTGCAAATTATTCAAAAAAAAGGATTGTATACTTCAATTTGTAGGAAAACAGCTATATATCACCGATAATTAGCTAATATCATTGAAAACACTACATTTTATGGGTTTATAGCAATATGATAAGTAAAACTACTTGTATATATACAATAATCCTACAGTTTACAAGAAACTATGAAAAACGCTTGCAATATACCGTATATCACAATAAATAACCTCTTACTCTTCTATTTAATAGCTTAATGTAATGTAAGCTACTTATAGGTGCAAATTATTCTAAGAAAAGGATTGTATACTTCAATTTGTAGGAGAACAGCTATATATCACCGATAAATAGCTAATATCATTGAAAACACTACATTTTAAGGGTTTATAGCAATATGATAAGTAAAACTACTTGCATATATACAATATCGCTAAAGTTTACAAGAAACTATGAAAAACGCTTGCAATATACCGTTATATCACAATAAATAACCTCTTACTCTTCCATTTAATAGCTTAATGTAATGTAAGCTACTTATATGTGCAAATTATTCTAAAAAGAGGATTTTATACTTCAATTTGTAGGAAAACAGCTATATATCACCGACAAATGGCTAATAGCACTGAAAACACTATATTTTATGGGTTTATAGCAATCTGATAAGTAAAACTACTTGTATATATACAATAACGCTACAGTTTACAAGAAACTATGAAAAACGCTTGCTATATACCTTTATATCACAATAAATAACCTCTTACTCTTCTATTTATTAGCTTAATGTAATGTAAGCTACTTATAGGTGCAAATTATTCTAAAAAAAGGATGGTATACTTCAATTTGTAGAAAAACAGCTATAAATCACCAATAAATAGCTAATATCATTGAAAACACTACATTTTATGGGTTTATAGCAATATGATAAGTAAAACTACTTGTATATATACAATAACGCTACAGTTTACAAGAAACTATGAAAAACGCTTGCAATATACCTTTATATCACAATAAATAACTTCTTACTCTTCTATTTATTAGCTTAATGTAATGTAAGCTACTTATAGGGGCAAATTATTCTAAAAAAAGAATTGTATACTTCAATTTTTAGGAAAACAGCTATATATTACCGATAAATAGCTAATATCATTGAAAACACTACATTTTATGGGTTTATAGCAATATGATAAGTAAATCTACTTGTATATATACAATAACGCTACAGTTTACAAGAAACTATGAAAAACGCTTGCTATATACCTTTATATCACAATAAATAACCTCTTACAATTCTATTTATTAGCTTAATGTAATGTAAGCTACTTATAGGTGCAAATTATTCTAAAAAGAGGATTTTATACTACAATTTGTAGGAAAACAGCTGTATATCACCGATAATTAGCTAATATCATTGAAAACAGTACATTTTATGGGTTTATAGCAATATAATAAGTAAAACTACTTGTATATATACAATAACGCTACAGTTTACAAGAAACTATGAAAAACGCGTGCAATATACCGTTATATCTAAATAAATAACCTCTTACTCTTCTATTTAATAGCTTAATGTAACGTAAGCTACTTATAGGTGCAAATTATTCTAAAAAGAGGATTTTATACTTCAATTTGTAGGAAAACAGCTATATATCACCGATAAATAGCTAATATCATTACACTACATTTTAAGGGGTTATAGCAATATGATAAGTAAAACTACTTGTATATATACAATAACGCTACAATATACAAGAAACTATGAAAAACGCTTGCTATATACCTTTATATCACAATAAATAACCTCTTACTCCTCTATTTATTAGCTTAATGTAATGTAAGCTACTTATAGGTGCAAATTACTTAAAAAAAGGATGGTATACTTCAATTTGTAGAAAAACAGCTATAAATCACCGATAAATAGCTAATATCATTGAAAACACTACATTTTATGGGTTTATAGCAATATAATAAGTTAAACTACTTGTATATATACAATAACGCTACAGTTTAGAAGAAACTATGAAAAACACTTGCAATATACCGTTATATCACAATAAATAACCTCTTACTCTTCTATTTATTAGCTTAATGTAATGTAAGCTACTTATAGGTGCAAATTATTCTAAAAAGAGGATTTTATACTACAATTTGTAGGAAAACAGCTGTATATCACCGATAATTAGCTAATATCATTGAAAACACTACATTTTATGGGTTTATAGCAATATGATAAGTAAAACTACTTGTATATATACAATAACGCTACAGTTTTAAAGAAACTATGAAAAACGCTTGCAATATACCGTTATATCCCAATAAATAACCTCCTACTCTTCTATTTAATAGCTTAATGTAATGTAAGCTACTTATAGGTGCAAATTATTCTAAAAAGAGGATTTTATATTTCAATTTGTAGGAAAACAGCTATATATAACCGATAAATAGCTAATATCATTACACTACATTTTAAGGGTTTTAGCATTATGAAAAGTAAAACTACTTGTATATATATAACGTATACAATAACGCTACAGTTTACAAGAAACTATGAAAAACGCTTGCTATATACCTTTATATCACAATAAATAACCTCTTACTCTTCTATTTATTAGCTTAATGTAATGTAAGATACTTATAGGTGCAAACTATTCTAAAAAAAGGATTGTATACTTCAATTTGTAGGAGAACAGCTATATATCACCGATAAATAGCTAATATCATTGAAAACAATACATTTTATGGGTTTATAGCAATATGATAAGTAAAACTACTTGTATATATACAATAACGCTACAGTTTACAAGAAACTATAAAAAACGAATGCAATATACCGTTATATCACAATAAATAACCTCTTACTCTCCTATTTAATAGCTTAATGTAATGTAAGCTACTTATAAGTGCAAATTATTCTAAAAAAAGGATTGTATACTTCAATTTCTAGGAGAACAGCTATATATCACCGATAAATAGCTAATATCATTGAAAACACTACATTTTATGGGTTTATAGCAATCTGATAAGTAAAACTACTTGTATATATACAATAACGCTACAGTTTACAAGAAACTATGAAAAACGCTTGCAATATACCGTTATATCCAAATAAATAACCTCTTACTCTTCTATTTATTAGCTTAATGTAATGTAAGCTACTTATAGGTGCAAATTATTCTAAAAAAAGGATTGTATACTTCAATTTGTAGGAAAACAGCTATATATCACTGATAACTAGCTATAATCATTGAAAACACTACATTTTATGGGTTTATAGCAATATAATAAGTAAAACTACTTGTATATATACAATAACGCTACAGTTTAGAAGAAACTATGAAAAACGCTTGCAATATACCGTTATATCACAATAAATAACCTCTTACTCTTCTATTTAATAGCTTAATGTAATGTAAGCTACTTATAGGTGCAAATTATTCTAAGAAAAGGATTGTATACTTCAATTTGTAGGAAAACAGCTATATATCACCGATAAATAGCTAATATCATTGAAAACACTACATTTTAAGGGTTTATAGCAATATGATAAGTAAAACTACTTGCATATATACAATATCGCTAAAGTTTACAAGAAACTATGAAAAACGCTTGCAATATACCGTTATATCACAATAAATAACCTCTTACTCTTCTATTTATTATGATAATGTAATGTAAGCTACTTATAGGTGCAAATTATTCTAAAAAAAGGATTGTATACTTCAATTTGTAGGAAAACAGCTATATATCACCGATAAATAGCTAATATCATTGAAAACACTACATTTTATGGGTTTATAGCAATATGATAAGTAAAACTACTTGTATATATACAATAATCCTACAGTTTACAAGAAACTATGAAAAACGCTTCCAATTTACCGTTATATCACAATAAATAACCTCTTACTCTTCCATTTAATAGCTTAATGTAATGTAAGCTACTTATAGGTGCAAATTATTCTAAAAAGAGGATTTTATAGTTCAATTTGTAGGAAAACAGCTATATATCACCGATAAATACTAATCATTGAAATCTATTTTTGGTTAATTAATCTGATAAGTAAAAGTACTTGTAAATATACAATGATGTTCAGTTTACAAGAAACTATGAAAAAACGCTTCGCATATAGTTAACACATAAAAACTACATTTTTCTATTTATTAGCTAATGTAATGAAAACTTATAGTGTAAATTATTCTAAAAAAAGGATTGTATAACTTCTTGTAAAAACGCTTAATACCGTACACTAATAAATACTCATTAAAACCTACATTTTAATGGTTTAAGCAATTTTAATTAAACTATTGTATATAAAGATTTACAGTTTTAGAAAAACTATGAAAAACGCATGCAATAACGTTAATATCACAATAAAAACCTTTACTCTTCTATTTATGATTAATGTAATGTAGCTATTTATAGGTGCTTTAAATTATTAATAGGATTTTTAACTTCAATTTGTAGGAAACGTAATATACGATATACAGCTATAAATATAAACACTACATTATTAGTGGTTTATAGCAATATAAGAATAAAACTACTTGTATATATACAATAACGCAAAGTTTAGATAAACTATGAAAAAACCTGATATACCGTTATATCACATAAATCTTTAACCTTCTTTTATAGCTTTATGTAATATATAACTTAAGGTGCAAATTATTCTAAAAAAGATTGTATAGTTCAAATTTGAGAAACAGCTATATATCACCGATAATACAATAATTAAAATACATTTTATGGGTTTAGAGAATATATGTAAGTATAATAGTTGTTATCATAAAATAAGATTTACATTTTTTAAGAAACTATGAAAAACGCATATACATGTATAGCTTAATATAAATAACCTCTTACTGTGTTTTTTAGGAAATAATGTAAGTAATTAATGCAAATATTCATAAAGAGGTTGTAATTTAATTTTAGAAAACACTGTATATCACCGATATTTAGCTAATATCATTGAAAACACTACATTTATGGGTTTATAGCAATATGATAAGAAAAACTATTTGTATAATACAATAACGCTACAGTTTTTAAAGAAACTATGAAAAACGCTTGAAATTTATACCGTTATATCACAATAAATCACCTCTTACTCTTCTATTTAATAGTTTAAATGTAATGTAAGCTACTTATAGGTCCAAATTATTCTAAAAAGAGGATTTATACTTCCATTTGTAGGAAAACAGCTATATATCACTGATAACTAGGTAAAATCATTGAAACACTACATTTTATGGGTTTATAATAATATAATAAGTAAAAATACTTAAAATATTCAATAACGCTACAGTTTAGAGAAAACTATGAAAAACGATTGCAATATACCGTTATATCACAATAATAACCTCTTACTCTTCTTTTTAAATAGCTTAATGTAATGTAAGCTACTTATAGGTGAAAATTATTCTAAAAAGAGGATTTTATACTTAAATTTTGTAGGAAAACAGCTATATATCACTGATAACTAGCTATAATCATTGAAAACACTACATTTTATGGGTTTATAGCAATATAATAAGTAAAAACTACTGTATATATACAATAACGCTACAGTTTAAGAGAAACTATGAAAAACGCTTGAAATATACCGTTATATCACAATAAATAACCTCTTACTCTTCTATTTAATAGCTTAATGTAATGTAAGCTACTTATAGGTGCAAATTATTCTAAGAAAAGGATTGTATACTTCAATTTGTAGGAGAACAGCTATATATCACCGATAAATAGCTAATATCATTGAAAACACTACATTTTAAGGGTTTATAGCAATATGATAAGTAAAACTACTTGCATATATACATATCGCTAAAGTTACAAGAAACTATGAAAAACGCTTGCAATATACCGTTATATCACAATAAATAACCTCTTACTCTTCTATTTATTAGCTTAATGTAATGTAAACTACTTATAGGTGCAAATTATTCTAAAAAGAGGATTTATACTTAAAATTTGTAGGAAAACAGCTGTTTATCACCGATATTAGCTAATATCATTGAAAACACTACATTTTATGGTTTTTATAGAAATATGATAAGTAAAACTACTTGTATTAATACAATAACGCTACAGTTTACAAGAAACTATGAAAAACGCTTGCAATATACCGTTATATCACAATAAATAACCTCTTACTCTTCCATTTAATAGCTTAATGTAATGTAAGCTACTTATAGGTGCAAATTATTCTAAAAAAAGGATTTTATACTTCAATTTGTAGGAAAACAGCTATATATCACCGATAAATAGCTAATATCATTGAAAACACTACATTTTATGGGTTTATAGCAATATGATAAGTAAAAGTACTTGTATATATACAATAACGCTACAGTTTACAAGAAACTATGAAAAATGATTGCAATATAACGTTATATCACTATAAATAACCTCTTACTCTTCTATTTAATAGCTTAATGTAATGTAAGATACTTATAGGTGCAAATTATTCTAAAAAGAGGATTTTATACTTCTATTTGTAGGAAAACTGCTATATATCACTGATAACTATCTAAAATCATTGAAAACACTACATTTTATGGGTTTATAGCAATATAATAAGTAAAACTACTTGAATATATACAATAACGCTACAGTTTACAAGAAACTATGAAAAACGCTTGCAATATACCGTTATATCACAATAAATAACCTCTTACTCTTCTATTTAATAGCTTAATGTAATGTAAGCTACATATAGGTGCAAATTATTCTAAAAAGAAGATTTTATACTTCAATTTGTAGGAAAACAGCTATATATCACCGATAAATAGCTAATATCATTGAAAACACTACATTTTATGGGTTTATAGCAATCTGATAAGTAAAAGTACTTGTATATATACAATAACGCTTCAGTTTACAAGAAACTATGAAAAACGCTTGCAATATACCGTTATATCACAATAAATAACCTCTTACTCTTCTATTTATTAGCTTAATGTAATGTAAGATACTTATAGGTGTACATTATTCTAAAAAAAGGATTGTATACTTCAATTTGTAAGAAAACAGCTATATATCACTGATAACTAGCTAAAATCATTGAAAACACTACATTTTATGGGTTTATAGCAATATAATAATTAAAACTACTTGTATATATACAATAACGCTACAGTTTAGAAGAAACTATGAAAAACGCTTGCAATATACCGTTATATCACAATAAATAACCTCTTACTCTTCCATTTAATAGCTTAATGTAATGTAAGCTACTTATAGGTGCAAATTATTCTAAAAAAGGATTTTATGCTTCAATTTGTAGGAAAACAGTTATATATCACCGATAAATAGCTAATATCATTGAAAACACTACTTCTATGGGTTTATAGCAATATAATAAGTAAAACTACTTGTATATATACAATAACGCTACAGTTTACAAGAAACTATGAAAAACGCGTGCAATATACCGTTATATCACAATAAATAACCTCTTACTCTTCTATTTAATAGCTTAATGTAACGTAAGCTACTTATAGGTGCAAATTATTCTAAAAAGAGGATTTTATACTTCAATTTGTAGGAAAACAGCTATATATCACAGATAAATAGCTATTATCATTGAAAACACTACATTTTATGGGTTTATAGCAATCTGATAAGTAAAAGTTCTTGTATATATACAATAACGCTTCAGTTTACAAGAAACTATGAAAAACGCTTGCAATATACCGTTATATCACAATAAATAACCTCTTACTCTTCTATTTATAATGATAATGTAATGTAAGCTACTTATAGGTGCAAATTATTCTAAAAAAAGGATTGTATACTTCAATTTGTAGGAAAACAGCTATATATCACCGATAAATAGTTAAAATCATTGAAAACACTACTTTTTATGGGTTTATAGCCATATGATAAGTAAAACTACTTGTATATATACAATAACGCTACATTTTTTAAGAAACTATGTAAAACGCTTGCAATATACCGTTATATCACAATAAATAACCTCTTACTCTTGTATTTATTAGGATAATGTAATGTAAGCTACTTATAGGTGCAAATTATTCATAAAAGAGGATTGTATACTTAAATTGTAGGAAAACAGCTAATTTTTACGAAATAATTG
>JACEEZ010021121.1:0-14622 GCA_016584305.1 Chionoecetes opilio | reverse complement strand
CCGTTATATCACAATAATAACCTCTTACTCTTCTATTTAATAGCTTAATGTAATGTAAGCTACTTATAGGTGCAAATTATTCTAAAAAGAGGATTTTATACTTCAATTTGTAGGAAAACAGCTATATATCACTGATAACTAGCTATAATCATTGAAAACACTACATTTTATGGGTTTATAGCAATATAATAAGTAAAACTACTTGTATATATACAATAGCGCTACAGTTTTTAAGAAACTATGAAAAACGCTTGCAATATACCGTTATATCACAATAAATAACCTCTTACTCTTGTATTTATTAGGATAATGTAATGTAAGCTACTTATAGGTGCAAATTATTCATAAAAGAGGATTGTATACTTCAATTTGTAGGAAAACAGCTATATATTACCGATAATTAGCTAATATCATTGAAAACACTACATTTTATGGGTTTATAGCAATATGATAAGTAAATCTACTTGTATATATACACTAACGCTACAGTTTACAAGAAACTATGAAAAACGCTTGCAATATACCGTTATATCACAATAAATAACTCCCTACTCTTCTATTTAATAGGATAATGTAATGTAAGCTAGTTATAGGTGCAAATTATTCTAAAAAAAGGATTGTATACTTCAATTTGTAGGAAAATAGCTATATATCACCGATAAATAGCTAATATCATTGAAAACACTACATTTTATGGGTTTATAGCAATATGATAAGTAAAACTACTTGTATATATACAATAACGCTACAGTTTACAAGAAACTATGAAAAACGATTGCAATATAACGTTATATCACAATAAATAACCTCTTACTCTTCTATTTAATAGCTTAATGTAATGTAAGATACTTATAGGTGCAAATTATTCTAAAAAAAGGATTTTATACTTCAATTTGTAGGAAAACAGCTATATATCACTGATAACTATCTAAAATCATTGAAAACACTACATTTTATGGGTTTATAGCAATATAATAAGTAAAACTACTTGTATAATAACGCTACAGTTTACAAGAAACTATGAAAAACGCTTGCAATATACCGTTATATCACAATAAATAACCTCTTACTCTTCTATTTAATAGCTTAATGTAATGTAAGCTACATATAGGTGCAAATTATTCTAAAAAGAAGATTTTATACTTCAATTTGTAGGAAAACAGCTATATATCACCGATAAATAGCTAATATCATTGAAAACACTACCTTTTATGGGTTTATAGCAATCGCTACAGTTTACAAGAAACTATGAAAAACGCTTGCAATATAACGTTATATTACAATAAATAACCTCTTACTCTTCTATTTATTATGATAATGTAATGTAAGCTACTTATAGGTGCAAATTATTCTAAAAAAAGGATTGTATCCTTCAATTTGTAGGAAAACAGCTATATATCACCGATAAATAGCTAATATCATTGAAAACACTACATTTTATGGGTTTATAGCAATATGATAAGTAAAACTACTTGTATATATACAATAACGCTACAGTTTACAAGAAACTATAAAAAACGATTGCAATATACCTTTATATCACAATAAATAACCTCTTACTCTTTTATTTAACAGCTTAATGTAACGTAAGCTACTTATAGGTGCAAATTATTCTAAAAAGAGGATTTTATACATCAATTTGTAGGAAAACAGCTATATATCACCGATAAATAGCTAATATCATTGAAAACACTACATTTTATGGGTTTATAGCAATATGATAAGTAAAACTACTTGTATATATACAATAACGCTACAGTTTACAAGAAACTATGAAAAACGCTTGCAATATACCGTTATATCACAATAAATAACCTCTTACTCTTCTATTTATTAGGATAATGTAATGTAAGCTACTTATAGGTGCAAATTATTCTAAAAAAGGATTGTATACTTTCAATTTGAAAGAAGAACAGCTATATATCACCGATAAATAGCTAATATCATTGAAAACACTACATTTTATGGGTTTATAGCAATATGATAAGTAAAACTACTTGTATATATACAATAACGCTACATTTTACAAGAAACTATGAAAAACGCTTGCAATATACCGTTATATCACAATAAATACCTCCTACTCTTCTATTTAATAGCTTAATGTAATTAAGCTACTTATAGGTGAAAAATTATTCTAAGAAAAGGATTTTATACTTCAATTTGTAGGAAAACAGCTATATATCACTGATAACTAGGTAAAATCATTGAAAAACACTACATTTTAGGGGTTTTATAGCAATAATAGCAATATGATAAGTAAATCTACTTGTATATATACAATAACGCTACAGTTTACAAGAAACTATGAAAAACGCTTGCTATATACCTTTATATCACAATAAATAACCTCTTACAATTTTATTTATTAGCTTAATGTAATGTAAGCTACTTATAGGTGCAAATTATTCTAAAAAGAGGATTTTATACTACAATTTGTAGGAAAACAGCTGTATATCACCAATAATTAGCTAATATCATTGAAAACACTACATTTTATGGGTTTATAGCAATATAATAAGTAATACTACTTGTATATATACAATACTCTACAGTTTACAAGAAACTATGAAAAACACTTGCAATATACCGTTATATCACAATAAATAACCTCTTACTCTTCTATTTATTGGCTTAATGTAATGTAAGCTACTTATAGGTGCAAATTATTCTAAAAAAAGGATTTTATACTTCAATTTGTAGGAAAACAGCTATATATCACCGATAAATAGCTAATATCATTACACTACATTTTAAGGGTTTATAGCAATATGTAAGTAAAAACTACTTGTATATATACAATAACGCTTCAGTTTACAAGAAACTATGAAAAACGCTTGCAATATACCGTTATATCACAATAAATAACCTCTTACTCTTCTATTTATTAGCTTAATGTAATGTAAGATACTTATAGGTGTAAATTATTCTAAAAAAAGGATTGTATACTTCAATTTGTAGGAAAAAAACTATATATCACTGATAACTAGCTAAAATCATTGAAAACACTACATTTTATGGGTTTATAGCAATATAATAATTAAAACTACTTGTATATATACAATAACGCTACAGTTTAGAAGAAACTATGAAAAACGCTTGCAATATACCGTTATATCACAATAAATAACCTCTTACTCTTCTATTTAATAGCTTAATGTAATGTAAGCTACTTATAGGTGCAAATTATTCTAAAAAGAGGACTTTATACTTCAATTTGTAGGAAAACAGCTATATATCACCAATAAATAGCTAATATCATTGAAAACACTACATTTTATGGGTTTATAGCAATCTGATAAGTAAAACTACTTGTATATATACAATAACGCTACAGTTTACAAGAAACTATGAAAAACGCTTGCTATATACCTTTATATCACAATAAATAACCTCTTACTCTTCTATTTATTAGCTTAATGTAATGTAAGCTACTTATAGGTGCAAATTATTCTAAAAAAAGGATGGTATACTTCAATAAGTAGAAAAACAGCTATAAATCACCGATAAATAGCTAATATCATTGAAAACACTACATTTTATGGGTTTATAGCAATATAATAAGTAAAACTACTTGTATATATACAATAACGCTACAGTTTAGAAGAAACTATGAAAAACACTTGCAATATACCGTTATATCACAATAAATAACCTCTTACTCTTCTATTTATTAGCTAATGAAATGTAAGCTACTATGGGTGCAAATTATNTACCCTTTAATAGTTTTAAATTTTAAAACTACTTATAGGTGCAAATTATTCTAAAAGAGGATTTTATACTTCAATTTGTAGGAAACAGCTATATTTTCACTGATAACTAGCTAAAATCATTGAAAACACTACATGTTATGTGTTTATAGCAATATAATAAGTAAAAATACTTGTATATATACATAACGCTATAGTTTAGAAGAAACTATGAAAAAAGCTTGCAATATACCGTTATATCACAAAAAATACCTCTTACTCTTCTATTTAATAGGTATGTAACGTAACTACTTATAGGTGCAAATATTCGAAAAAGAGGATTTTATACTTCATTTGTAGGAAAACAGCTATATATCACCGATAACTAGCTAAAATCATTGAAAAAAACACATTTTGAGGGTATAAAGCATTATCATAAGGTAAATACCTTCTATTAATGATATAACACCACAAATTAAAAAGAAACTATGACAAACACATTTAAAATACAATTGTATCACAATATAGAGTCCAAACCGTTTATTAAGCTTACGTAGTATAAAATAGCATTTTCTAACGAAACAACTATAATTCCATATTTTGAATTTCTATAAACAAAAAAGGGCTGAAAAATGTCAAATTTTTTGACATTTCTTAGCCCCTTTAAAAAAAAATTAAACACTTGAAAAAACGTTGTTTTTTAGGAAAAAATTGATAAATAAATTTCATGAAAAATACATATTTTAAGCTCACAATATTGTAAAATTTTAGTTGTGTAAAAGTGCTGAATAATGTTAAATTTCGACATTTTTTAGGATCTCAAAAATACATTAAAACCTTGAAAAAAAGTTGTTTTTAAGATTAAAAATTGATACCTAAATTTCATGAAAAATACATATTTTTAGCTCATAACATTGTTAAATATAGTTGTGATAAGTCTGAATAATGTCCAAATTTCGACATTATTTAGCCTTTCAAAAATCTTAAAAAACTTGAAAAACATTGTTTTTAAGATTAAAAATTTATATCTAATTTCATGAAAAATACATATTTTTTAGCTATTATTTTGTAAAATATAGTTGTAGCAAATATAAAGCTATTAAGCTACAGATAAAGAAATATACTTCAAATTTTTGAAAAAAACAACTCTTCAAATGATAACTAGCTAAAAACATTGAAACACTAACTTTTATGGGTTTATAGCAATATAATAAGTAAACTACATGTATATATACAATAACGCTACAGTTTACAAGAAACTATGAAAACGCTTGCAATATACCGTTATATTACAAAATAAACCCATTACTCTTCTATTTATTAGCTTTATGTAATGTAAGCTACTTATAGGTGCAAATTATTCTAAAAAGAGGATTTTATTTTTTCAATTTGTAGGAAAACACTATATATCACTGATAACTAGCTAAAATCATTGAAACACTACATTTTATGGGTTTATAGCAATATATATAAACTACTTGTATATAATAATAACGCTACAGTTTTTTAAAAAAGCTATGAAAACCGCTTGCAATATCCGTTATATCACAATAAATAACCCCCCTACTCTTTTTATTTAATAGCTTAATGTAATGTAGCTACTTATAGGTTGCAAATTATTCTAAAAAGAGGATTTTATACTTCAATTTGTAGGAAACAGCTATATATCACCGATAAAGCTATATCATTGAAAACACTACATTTTTTTGGGTTTATAAAAACAATATGATAATTAAACTACTTGTATATATACAATAACGCTACGTTTACAAAAAACTATAAAAAACGCTTGCAATATACCGTTATATCAAATAAATAAAACCCCCTACTCTTCTATTTATTAGCTTAATGTAATGTAACTACTTATAGATGCAAATTATTCTAAAAAAGGATTGTATACTTCAAATTGTAGGAAAACAGCTATATATCACCGATTATAGCTAAAATCATTGAAATAACACATTTTGAGGGTTTTAATGCATTATCATAAGGTAAATACCTTCTATTAAAAGATATATCACCACAATTAAGAAGAAACTATGAAAAACACGTATAATATACAATTGTATCACAATATAGAGTCTCAAACTCCTATTATAAGCTTACAGTAGTTTAAAAAAAGCAATTTCTACGAAAACAACTATAATTCCAAATTTTGAATTTCTCTATCAAAAAAAAGGGGTGATAAAGTCAATTTTTTGACATTTTTAGCCCTTCAAAAATACATTAAAACACTTGAAAACGTTGTTTTTAAAATTAAAATTGATACCTAAATTTCATGACAAATACATATCATAAACTCATAATATTGTAAAATATAGTTGTGTAAAAGTGCTGAATAATGTCAAATTTCGACATTTTTTAGGCGTTTTAAAATACATTAAAACTTGAAAAACTTGTTTATAAGATTTAAAATTTTTACCTAAATTTCATGAAAATACATATTTTTAGCTCATAACATTGTTAACTATAGTTGTGTAAAAATGCTGAATATTTTTCAAATTTCAAAATTATTTAGCCTTTCAAAAATACATTAAATACTTGAAAAACATTTTTTAAATTAAAATTGGGTATCTAAATTTCATGAAAAATACATATTTTTAGCTAGTATTTTGTAAAATATGTTGTAGCAAATATAAAAAGCTATTTAGCTACAGATATAAGAATATACTTCAAATTGTAGAAAAAAAAACCTCTTCCCCCTGATAAATAGCTAAAATCATTGAAAACACTACATTTTAGGGTTTATAGCAAAATGATAAGTAAAACTACTTGTATATATACAATAACTACAGTTTACAAGAAACTATGAAAAACGCTTTCAAATACCGTTATATCACAATAAAAAATCTTTTATTCCTCTATTTAATAGCTTAATGTAATGTAAGCTACTTATAGGTGCAAATTATTCTAAAAAAAGGGGTTTTATACTTCAAATTTTTTTGGAAATAGCTATATATCACTGATAACTGCTAGAATCATTGAAAACACTACATTTTATTTGGGTTTATAGCAATATAATAGTAAACTACTTGTATATATACAATAACGCTACGTTTACAAAAACTATGAAACGCTTGCAATATACCGTTAATCACAATAAATAACCTCTTACCCCCTTCTATTTAAAAGCTTGATGTAATGTAAGCTACTTATAGATGCAAATTATTCTAAAAAAAGGATTGTATACTTCAAATTGTAGGAAAACAGCTATATCTCACCGATTACTAGCTAAAATCATTGAAAACACTACATTTTACGGGTTTATAGCAATATAATAAGTAAAACTACTTGTATATATACAATAACGCTACAGTTTACAAGAAACTATGAAAAACGCTTGCAATATACCGTTATATCACAATAAATAACCTCTTACTCTTCTATTTATTAGCTTAATGTAATGTAAGCTACTTATAGGTGCAAATTATTCTAAAAAAAGGATTGTATACTTCAATTTGTATGAAAACAGCTATATATCACCGATAAATAGCTAATATCATTGAAAACACTACATTTTATGGGTTTATAGCAATATGATAAGTAAAAGTACTTGTATATATACAATAACGCTACAGTTTACAAGAAACTATGAAAAACGCTTGCAATATACCGTTATATCACAATAAATAACCTCCTACTCTTCTATTTAATAGCTTAATGTAATGTAAGCTACTTATAGCTACAAATTATTCTAAAAAGAGAATTTTATACTTCAATTTGTAGGAAAACAGCTATATATCACCGATAAATAGCTAATATCATTGAAAACACTAAATTTTATGGGTTTATAGCAATATGATATGTAAAGCTACTTGTATATATACAATAACGCTACAGTTTACAAGAACTATGAAAAAACGCTTGCAATATACCGTTATACCACAATAAATAACCTCTTACATATCTATTTATTAGCTTAATGTAATGCAAGCTACTTATAGGGGCAAATTATTCTAAAAAGAGGATTTTATACTTCAATTTGTAGGAAAACAGCTATATATCACTGATAACTAGATAAAATCATTGAAAACACTACATTTTATGGGTTTATAGCAATATAATAAGTAAAACTACTTGTATATATACAATAACGCTACAGTTTAGAAGAAACTATGAAAAACGCTTGCAATATACCGTTATATCACAATAAATAGCCTCTTACTCTTCTATTTAATAGCTTAATGTAATTTAAGCTACTTATAGGTGCAAATTATTCGAAAAAGAGGATTTTATACTTCAATTTGTAGGAAAACACCTATATATCACCGATAAATAGCTAATATAATTGAAAACACTACATTTTATGGGTTTATAGCAATAGGATAAGTAAAACTACTTGTATATATACAATAACGCTACAGTTTACAAGAAACTATGAAAAACGCTTGCAATATACCATTATATCAAAATAAATAATCTCTTACTCTTCTATTTAATAGCTTAATGTAATGTAAGCTACTTATAGGTTCAAATTATTCTAAAAAAAGGATTTTATGCTTCAATTTGTAGGAAAACAATTATATATCACTGATAACTAGCTAAAATCATTGAAAACACTACATTTTATGGGTTTATAGCAATATAATAAGTAAAACTACTTGTATATATACAGTCACGCTACAGTTTAGAAGAAACTATGAAAAACGCTTGCAATATACCGTTATATCACAATAAATAACCTCTTACTCTTCTATTTAATAGCTTAATGAAATATAAGCTACTTATAGGTGCAAACTTTTCTAAAAAGAGGATTTTATACTTCAATTTGTAGGAAAACAGCTATATATCACCGATAAATAGCTAATATCATTGAAAACACTACATATTATGGGTTTATAGCAATAGGATAAGTAAAACTACTTGTATATATACAATAACGCTACAGTTTACAAGAAACTATGAAAAACGCTTGCAATATACCGTTATACCAGAATAAATAACCTCTTACTCTTCTATTTAATAGCTTAATGTAATGTAAGCTACTTATAGGTGCAAATTATTCTAAAAAAAGGATTTTATACTTCAATTTGTAGGAAAATAGCTATATATCACCGATAAATAGCTAATATAATTGAAAACACTACATTTTATGGGTTTATAGCAATATGATAAGTAAAACTACTTGTATATATACAATAACGCTACAGTTTACAAGAAGCTATGAAAAACGCTTGCAATATACCGTTATATCACAATAAATAACCTCTTACTCTTATATTTATTAGCTTAATGTAATGTAAGCTACTTATAGGTGCAAATAATTCTAAAAAAAGGATTGTATACTTCAATTTGTAGGAAAACAGCTATATATCACCTATAAATAGCTAATATCATTGAAAACACTACATTTTATGGGTTTATAGCAATATGATAAGTAAAACTACTTGTATATATATAATAACGCTACAGTTTACAAGAAACTATGAAAAACGCTTGCAATATACCGTTATATCACTATAAATAACCTCTTACTCTTCTATTTAATAGCTTAATGTAATGTAAGCTACTTATAGGTGCAAATTATTCTAAAAAAAGGATTGTATACTTCAATTTGTAGGAAAACAGCTATATATTACCGATAACTAGCTAAAATCATTGAAAAGAACATATTTTGAGGGTATAATGCATTATCATCAGGTAAATACCTTCTAATAATAATATAACACCACTATTAAGAAGAAACTATTAAAAACGCGTATAATATACAATTGTATCACAATATAGAGTCTCAAACTCCTATTATAAGCTTACAGTAGTTTAAAATAGCATTCTACGAAACAACATATAATTCACATTTTTGAATTTTTCTATCAAAAAAGGGCTGACATATGTCAATTTTTCGACATTTTTTAGCCCTTCAAAATACATTAAAACCACTTGAAAAACGTTGGTTTTTTAGGAATAAAATTGATACTAAATTTTCATTGAAGAAATCATATTTTAAGCTCATATATTGTAAAAAATATAGTTGTAATAAAAGTGCTTGATAATTCAATTTCACATTTTTGAAGGCTTTCAAAATGAATAAAAACACGTGAAAAAAACGTTGTTTTTTAAGATTAAATTGATACCTAAATTTCATGACAAATACATATTTTTAGCTCATAACATTGTTAAATATAGTTGTGTATAAGTGCTGAATAATGTCAAATTTCGACATTATTTAGCCTTTCAAAAATACATTAAAATACTGAAAAAAAACGATTGTTTTTTATAATAGGATTAAAATTTGATACTATTTTAAATTTCATGCAAAATAATAGGTTTTTAGTTCATAATCAATTTTGTATGAAAATAAAGTTGTAGCAATATAAAAAACATTTAGCATACAGATATAATGAAATTACTTCAATTTGTAGAAAAAAAAAAAACTCTTCACTGAATAACTAGCAAATCATTGAAAACACTACATTTTATGGGTTATAGCAATATGATAAGTAAACTACTTGTAATATACATAACGTACGGTTTACAAGAAACTATGAAACTCTTGCAATATACCGTTATATCACAATAAATAACCTCTTACTCTTCTATTTAATACCTTATTGTAATGTAAGCTACTTTTAGGTGCAAATTATTCTAAAAAAAGGATTTTATACTTATATTTGTAGGAAAATTGCTATATATCACTGATAACTAGCTAAATCATTGAAAACACTACATTTTATGGGTTTATAGCAATATAATAAGTAAAACTACTTGTTATATACAATAACGCTACAGTTTACAAGAAACTATGAAAAACGCTTGCAATATACCGTTATATCACAATAAATAACCTCTTACTCTTCTATTTATTAGCTTAATGTAATGTAAGCTACTTATAGGTGCAAATTATTCTAAAAAAAAGGATTTTATACTTCAATTTGTAGGAAAACAGCTATATACCACTGATAACTAGCTAAAATCATTGAAAACACTACATTTTATGGTTTTATAGCAATATAATAAGTAAAACTATTTGGTATTATACAATAACGCTACAGTTTAGAAAAATATGAAAAACGCTTGCAATATACCGTTATATCACAATAAAAAAACCTCTTACTCTTTTATTTAATAGCTTTAATGTAATGTAAGCTACTTAAAATGTGCAAAATTATTCTAAAAAGGGGATTTTATACTTCAATTTGTAGGAAAAACAGCTATATATCACCGATAAATAGCTAATATCATTGAAAACACTACATTTTATGGGTTTATAGCAATATGATAAGAAAAACTACTTGTTATATATACAATAACGCTACAGTTTACAAGAAACTATGAAAAACGCTTGCAATATACCGTTATATCACAATAAATAACCTAGTACTCTTCTATTTATTAGCTTAATTTTAATGCAAGCTACTTATAGGTGCAAAGTATTCAAAAAAAGAGGATTTTATACTTCAATTTGTAGGAAAAAAGCTATATATCACCGATAAATACCTAATATAATTGAAAACAGTACATTTATGGGTTTATAGCAATATGATAAGTAAAAACTATTTGTATATATACAATAACGCTACAGTTTACAAGAAACTATGAAAAACCCCTTGCAATATACGTTAAATCACAATAAAAAAACCTCTTACTCTTCTATTTAATAGCTTAATGTAATGTAAGCACTTATGGGTGCCAAAATTATTCTAAAAAGAGGATTTTATACTTCAATTTGTAGGAAAACAGCTATATATCACTGATAACTAGCTAAAATCATTGAAAACATTACATTTTATGGGTTTATAGCAATATAATAAGTAAAACTACTGTATATATACAATAACGCTATAGTTTAGAAGAAACTATGAAAAACCGCTTGCAATATACCGTTATACACAATAAATAACCTCTTACTCTTCTATTTAATAGGTTAATGTAACGTAAGCTACTTATAGGTGCAAATTATTCGAAAAAGAGGTTTTTATATTTCAATTTGTAGGAAAACAGCTATATATCACCGATAAAATAGCTAATATCATTGAAAACACTACTTTTTTATGGGTTTATAGAAAATTTTGATAAGAAAAAACTACTTTATATATACAATAACGCTACAGGTTACAAAAACTTTTGAAAAACGCTTGCAATATACCGTTATATCACAAAAATAACCTCCTACTCTTCTATTTATTAGCTTAATGTAATGTAAGCTACTTATAGATGAAAAATTATTCTAAAAAAGGGATTGTATACTTCAAATTGTAGGAAAACAGCTATATATAAACCGATTACTAGCTAAAATCATTGAAAAAACACATTTTGAGGGTATAATGCATTATCATAAGGTAAATACCTTCTATTAATGATATAACACCACAATTAAGAAGAAACTATGAAAAACACGTATAATATAAAATTTGGGTATCACAATATAGAGTCTCAAAACTCCTATATAAGCTTACAGTAGTTTTAAAATAGCAATTTCCACGAAAAAAACTATAATTCCAAATTTTGAATTTCTCTATCAAAAAAAAAGGGCTGAATAATGTCAATTTTTCGACATTTTTTAGCCCTTCAAGAATACATTAAAAACACTTGAAAAAACGTTGTTTTTTAAGATTTTAAAAGCATACATAAATTTCATGACAAATACATATCATAAGCTCATAAATATTGTAAAATATAGTTGTGTAAAAGTGCTGAATAATGTCAAATTTCGACATTTTTTTGGCGTTCAAAATACATTAAAAAAATTGAAAAAACGTTGTTTATTTAAAATTTTAAAAATTTATACCTAAATTTCATGAAAAATACTATTTTTAGCCCATAACATTGTTAACTATAGTTGTGTAAAAGTGCTTGAATATTGTCAAATTTCAAAAATTATTTAGCCTTTCAAAAAAAACATTAAAATACTTGAAAAAAACATTGTTTTTAAGATTAAAATTTTATATCTAAATTTCATGAAAAATACATATTTTTAGCTATTAATTTTGTAAATATAGTTGTAGCAAATATAAAAAGCTATTTAGCTACAGATATAAAGAAATATACTTCAATTGTAGAAGAAAAAAAAACCCCTTCACTGATAACTAGCTAAAATCATTGAAAACACTACATTTTATGGGTTTATAGCAATATGATAAGTAAAACTACTTGTATATATACAATAACGCACAGTTTACAAAAATATGAAAGAACGTTGCAAATATACCGTTATAAACACAATAAATAAAACCTTTTATTCCTCTATTTAATAGCTTAATGTAATGTAAGTACTTTAGGTGCAAATTATTCTAAAAAGAGGGTTTTATAAATTGAATTTGTAGGAAAATAGCTATATATCACTGATAACTAGCTAGAAAACATTGAAAACACTACATTTTTTTGGGTTTTAAGCAATATAATAAATAAAACTACTTGTATATATACAATAACGCTACAGTTTACAAGATACTATGAAAAACGTTGCAATATACGTTATATCACAAATAAATAACCTCTTACTCTTTTATTTATTTGCTTAATGTAATGTAAGCTATTATAGGTGCAAATTATTCTAAAAAGAGGATTTATACTTCAATTTGTAGGAAAACAGCTATTATATCACTGATAACTAGCTAAAATCATTGAAAACACTACATTTTATGGGGTTTATAGCAATATAAAATAAGTAAAACTACTTGTATATATACTATAACGGTACAGTTTAAAGAAACTATGAAAAACGCTTGCAATATACCATTATATCACAATAAAAAACCTCTTACTTTCTATTTAATAGCTTTAATGTAAGTAAGGCTACTTTTTAGGTACAAATATTCTAAAAAAGGATTGTATATTTCAATTTATAGGAAAACAGCTAATATCACCGATAAATAGCTAATATCATTTAAAAACACTACATTTTATAGGTTTATAGCAATAGGAAAGTAAAACTACATGTATATATACAATAACGCTTAGTTTTCAAGAAACTATAAAAAACGCTTGCAATATACCATTATATCACAATAAATAAAACCTCTTACTCTTCTATTTAATAGCTTAATGTAATGTAAGCTACTTATAGGTGCAAATTATTCTAAAAAAAGGATTTTATACTTCAATTGTAGGAAAATAGCTATATATCACTGATAACTAACTAAACTCATTGAAAACACTACATTTTATGGGTTTATAGTAATATAATAAGTAAAACTATTGTATATATACAATAACGCTACAGTTTACAAGAAACTATGAAAAACGCTTGCAATATACCGTTATACCACAATAAATAACCTCTTACTTTTCTATTTATTAGCTAATGTAATGTAAGCTACTTATAGGTGCAAATTATTCTAAAAAAAGGATTTTATACTTCAATTGTAGGAAAATAGCTATATATCACTGATAACTAACTAAACTCATTGAAAACACTACATTTTATGGGTTTTATAGTAAATAATAAGTAAAACTATTGTATATATACAATAACGCTACAGTTTACAAGAAACTATGAAAAACGCTTGCAATATACCGTTGTACCACAATAAATAACCTCTTACTTTTCTATTTATTAAGAAAGCAGCTATATATCACAGTTAAATAACTAATATCATTGAAAACACTACATTTTATGGGTTTATAGCAATATGATAAGTAAAACTACTTGTATATATACAATAACGCTACAGTTTACAAGAAACTATGAAAAACGCTTGCAATATACCGTTATATCACAATAAATAACCTATTACTCTTCTATTTATTAGCTTAATGTAATGTAAGCTACTTATAGGTGCAAATTATTCTAAAAAGAGGATTTTATTCTTCAATTTGTAGGAAAACAGCTATATATCACTGATAATTAGCTAAAATCATTGAAAACACTACATTTTATGGGTTTATAGCAATATAATAAGTAAAACTACTTGTATATATATATAATAACGCTACAGTTAGAAGAAACTTTGAAAAACGCTTGCAATATACCGTTATATCCAAAATACCTTTT
>JACEEZ010021120.1:44563-47749 GCA_016584305.1 Chionoecetes opilio | reverse complement strand
TTTGATGATTTGCCTTATTTATTTCATTAGCTTTGAAAAAAAAGCAAGTCATATATATGAAAAATTTTCCAGGGTAATTTTTCATGATTGGTTTTTAAGATTTTTAAAACTAAATAACGTAATTTTGTGTCAGTTTGCAAAGTAAGTATCGGAAAAATTTTTACCCCCCCTGATCTTTTAGCGTGAAGGACAAAAATCGCGAACTAAGTAGATGTATTCATTCCTCCCCTGAAACTGTAACATTAATCAAAACTTTGTATTTTTTTTAATTCAAGTTGTTTCAGTTTTAAAAAGATGTATTTCTATAATCAGTATTTTCCTTATTAACTTAATCCAGTTATTTTTATTTTAAGCTTTATTTTTCGCTTTAAAGACAAGTAAAGTAGACAATGTTAACTGAATGCGGGTTTTTATAAGACCTTGCTTTAATTTGAAAAGATTTGAGAGGAACTTCCCACATTGATTTGGGCATCGGAGAAGCTGTTTGGGTACATGCCCTTTTGGAGCAACAACCTACCTTTCAAGAATGCAATTTTTGTTTTTACGGATTTTAAAAGGAGGAATTCATAAATTTATAATTTTCCCGTAGAAATTTACTTAACTTGCCTAAAAAAATATGATATCGGGAATTTTTCTTTAAAGATCCCTAAAGGACAGATAACTATAATGCATTCCTGGAGGTGGGGTACGTTTTTGCACTTTTGTAGGGGGTGCATAATTGCACCCTATTTTTACAATGGGGGAAGTTGCACTCCTCCCGGAAGGGGCAATAAACTGTAGTTTTTTAACGTGGGTGCAAGCTTTTGCAGCTTTAAAAAGGGCAAAAAATGGGACTAATTTTGCTCTTTAAATGTGCAAGGGTTTTCCCTTAAAAAATGCATTTGTTTCCACCCCTTGGGTACAAAAATGCATCCCCCCAAAAAGGGGCAAAAGGTTTTACCTATAAAGGGCAAAGGTTGCACCCCTAAAGGTGCATTATTTGCACCCCTATGGGTGGCAAAATCGCACCCCAAATTCCAATTCCAAAAAGGGCAAAAAAATGCACCCTAATGTTAAGGGCAACCTTTTCACCCCTAAAGGTAAAAATAAATTTTTTTGTTTTGCACCTTTAAAGTTTCAAAGTTGCACCCCTAAAGGTGATTTTCTGCCCCTATGGGTGCAAAAATGCACCCCCCCAGAAGGTGCAAAATTGCACCTATAAAGGTGCAAACCTGACCCCCAAAAGGGCATTTTTTTTTCCCCCCCTAAAGGTTATTTTTCCCCTTAGCAAATTTAATTGTGGATACTCAAAACGGGAACTTGCAAATGGTAGATTGTTTTGACTAAAGACCATCTCGGATTTTTCTAGGTAGGACTCAGAAAATGACTAAAACCATTGTTACCCCAAGCGTATAAATTAGGTTACCGTGTTAGACCCCACGGTTGAGATGCTAGTAGTCACCATAAATAATTTTTTTTTGGTGTGGGGATCGCGGTGACCTGTTAAAACCCTCCTGAAAGATTCTTCCACGAAAGAATTTGCCGGGGTAGGAATGGTCACACCTCCTCTGAAAAGCATCAAAGCCAGTGTCCCTCAAAGGAAGTGTACTGGGGCCATTACTATGGAAGTTTTATTTCAACGACACCTGCAGTTTTCCCCTGAGGCAAGGGTACGCAGACGACTGTACTCTCACTTTTCCCCTGTGAGGGAGTGACCGCCACAACAGTATTCGCATCAACCAGGCACTGCAGAGAATCGCCTCCTGGGGAAGAGATGACAAGTCCCTTTACACCAGACAAGCCCCAAGCCGTCCTCATCTCCCCCGAGGAAAGAGCGCAAAGGGGCCAAACGCCTTTTCCCGGGAAAGGCAGAAAAATATACCCCCAGGAATCAGTCAACTTTCTAAGGGGGGAGTTCGACCGGGCCTTATACACAGCACTCGGAAGGTCGCCAAGGTGTCCGGGAAACTGAGCTGCATCCGACGAGTCGCGCCCCTGGTCGCTCAGGGAGTCGGCACACCTTTCAAGTCACAAGTCCGCTCCTGATGGAATACTAGCCCCTCGCATGGTCCCCCTGCCCCCTGTCTACCTCGGGCCCCCTTTTACCGGGTTCAAGCCAGACCAGCGAAAGGGCCCCGGGTGAAAGCCCCCGAGGCTGCTGCACAGACATTCAACCTCTCCCGCAGCAGCGTGACGTGGCAGGCATGTGCGCATGTACAAGGCTCACAGGGGCAACCCACAAAACTAGCAGAGCGCGCCCCCAAACCCCCGGACAGGCCCCCCATTTAAACCCCTGGGCCCACAACACGACCATGAGGGTGACTTGCCCTCCGAGGAGGGGAAAAATTTCCTCCGCTCCTTCCTACCCCCCCTGGCGATATGGAACACCTTGGTGCGCCCGACCGAGCTGCACCTCACCACTTCCCTGCACGCTTCAAATCGGGCGTAAATGTCTGGCTGCAAGCGGAATAACGCAAATAAAAATGTAATAAAAATAATGTCTAAGCATTTGATTTATAAGATTAAATTTACAGGAGCTTTGCTCGCTGTCGCTTTCCATAAGACCCCTGGAACCAAAAATTTCCCCCAAAAAGTGTTTAAAATACTCCTAAATTTTTGTCGGATTGAGGAAATTTGATTCAAATAGTGCTTCAAAATCAAGGGGTCGTCGGAGGGAAAAATTTTTTGGGTAAAACAAGCCCCTTTTAAAGAGTAATTAGCGTAAAAAATACTCTTATTTATTTCGGATTGAGCTGACATTCGACATCAATGTGCTGTCAAAATCAATGGGGGACTGTTAAACAAACTTTTGCATAGAACAAAGCCCTTAATGAGTAATTTCACGTAATGAGTTAATTGAGCTGGAACGTGACTCGCTGTCACGTCCAGCCGCAAGAACTGAGCCAAAAGCGAAGGAGCAAGAGGCTGGATGTCTATACTTGATACATTAGTATCATTTCTTTATTGACAGCGAGCTGTGCGAGCTGTCGCTTACCATAAGACCCGTGGAACCAAGTTTCCGGCAAAAAGTGTATAACTACTCCTAATTATTGTCGGATTGAGCTGAAATTTGACATGCAAGTTAGTGCTGTCAAAATCAATGGGGGTCGTCTGAAGAATTTGTTTCCGTAAAACAAGCCCTTAATGAGTAATTAGCGTAACTACTCCTAATTATTGTCGAATTGAGCTGATATTCGACATCGAAGT
>JACEEZ010021120.1:9563-39563 GCA_016584305.1 Chionoecetes opilio | reverse complement strand
TCAGGTCAATTATGCTGGAAGCATCACAAATCAATGTCGGGTTTGTCCTTCTGGTCCTAACAGAGGAGTCTCCTAGCTGAGTATCTGGGTCCCCATCCCCCCTGATGGCAAGGATTATCTACACCCCAAACCCTCTCCTTCTGACCCTCAGAGCACAGCATGTTTGGAGAATGGCTTCACTGTGGGCATACCAAACAGATTTTTCACAGTTGGCATCACAATGTCCAGCACCTCCTTCCTCTGTGACTTAAGGCAGGCCAGTTGAAGAGAATGGCCTAGGCCCTTCAATCCAGGAGTGTTTGACTTTCACGTTGAACCAACATGGATAATACAATCCAATGATGAATTCCACAATGAAGTGCAGATTTTTCAGGTTCTTCCCTTTAATTTAAGTCCCTGACTGCACAGACAATTTTTTAACCAGTGTGATCAGTTGAGATATCTTGAATGACCTTGTCAGGGAGCTTTATCAGTGGAGGGCCAACGGAGATACGGGTGAAGTTTGGATTGATCTCAAAGTCTGTAGCAGAATCAAGGAGCTTTCCCATTGGCTCATTGTTGTCTGACAGAGTAGGGCCATCAAGGCCAACAATCAAAGGCGCAGGGGAAGTTCACCAGTGTGTAAGTTGCACACCAACCAGATCAGTTTTTCTCCCCAGGTGCCAGCTCCAGCTTCCGCAAATTTCTCCAGCTTTCACACCCCGTGTTGACCCTTGTAGAGTCTCCTCCAATGGCCAATAAGGTCTTATCAAAAAACCCCTCTCTTTCAGCCAAAAAAAAACATGACCTTTGCAATCTTCTCCGCATGTGACACCTCTTTAGTTGCTTTCTCTGGGATAGTGAAACAGATAGTAGCTCCCAGGTTCACAACAGCACTGTAGTGTTCTTCCTTGATCATTGCAGGAAAAGATTGGTCACTTCCCTCAGCTTCCATCATCACATTTGGTTTAGGTCAATCCGCCCATCAAAGAGGCTGCAGGAGATGCCCCGTCCCCCCTGGCCCTTTCTCTTCAAACTCTTCCCTCAGCTTTCTCATCAACTTCTGTGCTCTCTTGACCTTGCTTTTATCAATCCCCTTTTCTTTTGCTGTCTTCTGTGATAATTCCTGCATCAATCAGAGCTGCTGTTTCTATTGCTGCAGTTGACCTTAGCCCCTATGCCATATCTTACACTAGCAGGGGCAATGTTTGAAAAATTTTATCATAGTTTTTCTGTACCTTAGTCGAAGCTGCAGGCTTATGGTCAATTTCTGTGAAAAACTCAAACTTCTGGTGAAAAAACTCAAACTTCTGGAACAAAAATCATCTCAGCAGCCCCTTCTCTCTAATTCCAAAATCCTCATCACCATCAGCCAAAATCTCTTACATCCTCCCTGGCTGCCTTTTTAGTCGGCAGCTTAGTGAAATGATGGGGACATGCCGGATAAAAGCCCCAAAAATTTTTTCAGGCATTTAACAGGCTCCATTTATGTTTTTAGAGGGGAGACAATGACCCCACACTCAGATGGCATAAGGAACGTTCTTTATTTTTTTGACTTTTCCCGCATGTGGAAATTAGGGTAAATGGGTTTTTTTAAAAGAATAGTATAAGGATAATTTTTATTGGATGCAAGTTATCTTTTTTTTATTTTTTAATAACTCCAGAACAAATTTTCCCAAATATGGCTGTAAAAAAACATAAATTCAATATTTATTCGATTTAAATCCCCTGCGGACATCGCGAAATGCCAGTAGTTTATTAGCAAACAGAATTAAAACATATCTTGCAATTTAAAAAAGGAAGGGTTAACTACTGACGGTGTTTTTATAAAAAATAAGTATTCATTAAGCTCATTATAAACAATCATGTTCTTCCTGTACAGCTGCGGGGAATGCCATGTTTTTTTAAGCCCAGTATCACAATGCAGGTATGATTCATAATTGTATTATGGTTACTTCTCACATTTGAGCTGCACGTTGGGTGCATTTCCCAGTGGTTTTCTTGCATAACACTCCCCCCCACAACCTGCAGCTTTTTGCAGCCACATTCACAATTTCACTTACACCCTTTGCTGCCGCAGTCCTGGGCACAGCCACGCTTTCCTTCGAAGGCCACAGCTGGAACAGTGGGAATTTTTCAGCGCAGGTCCCTGGGGGGTGTTTTTAGAAGGGCTGGCTATCTCACTCTGGGTTTGGCCCTGTTTAACTGGTGGGAAAAACGGGAAAACAGGTAAACCTGCCCCATGGAATGATCCTGTGGCCCCTGTTGTGCTTGAGGGGTTTGGTCAATTTATAAAGGGGCCCCTACAGTGAAGAGCTAAAAACGCAACTGGAGGGGCACACAACTCCCTTTCTCTCATGTCCTCCACACACCCGACCCAGGTGTTTCCCTTTTAAGGTGGAGCCCCCGGGTCATAACTGACACAGGCCCAATCATGCATCTGGGTTACAAGTTTTCTGACCTATCGCGTGTGGGGTTCAGCCAATGTAGAGTGGTAGGGGTGGCTCAATTCCAAGAATGCGTGATGACTGCTTGGTATTGTTGTCTCTTGGCCTTTTTTTGCAGTTGAAGAGTATGACGTGAGGCAGTGAGAAGGCCTGGGAATCTGGCAGTCCTGATCTTTTCAAGTCACTCCTTCATCAGCATGGTCCCCCAACTTTTGGGGTTTGGCGGAAAGAGTTCTTCGGCAGTCGGGGGGGAAAGAAGAGCCCACTAAATTTGAAACCACAGGAACGAAAGTGTCCTCTCGCACAACCCGGGGCAGCTTTTCCCAAAAATTAGTGCATCTCCTTATAGTCAGTCTCCAGGGCCTGTTTCAGCTTTGTTGCATGCCTTTTTTTCAAGACAAGTAGCACTTTTTTCCATCACTTGCTCTTTAATAGGAAAGTGCTTCGGGATTTCCCTCTTTAAAGCGAACTTGTTGACTTCATCTGATGAAAAGTCAGAAAGACGACTTCGTAGAATGCGTAGGGAAGCAAACTTGAAGAGCAATGTGCCTTCTTCCACTTCATTCTTATGTAATGCCCGCTCAGCAAATGCTCTGCTCGGGCTTTCTTGTTGGTTATGGCATCCTGTAGGTTTTCCTGCCCCACAGGGCCCGGGGTGACGATTCCGCACCCAACAAGCAAGCAGGATGGATTTGGCCCCCAGTGAATGAGGTCACCGACCCCTTTCAACCTGGTAACAAATCTAAATCCAACAGATCTCGGGCCATGACCTAAATGTCATCTCCCCCCTAGGTTTTAAAACTCATGCAGGAGTCCCTTCTTTTGGGCAAAATATGCAGTGCTTGTCGAAACATTTGCGTGGGGGGACCCGGGGGGTTCTTCGGAGCAGGAGTGCTTTTCCTCCTCGCTTCTTGCCCTTGCCATTTTTGTGTGTTGAATTGGTCGTGACTGATTTGTGCCACGGCAGATTCCCTGATAAAACCCCACCCCACGTCGTGGCAACCCCAAAGCAAGAGGCACGGGCCCGGGGTTGAGTTCTCTGACGAGTCACTTTCTCCGGGAAAGATCCATAGACAGCTGGCCCGATTGCCCGCTCCAGTGCTTTTAAAGGGGACAGGAAGGGCTCAGGGGTTTTTCTTCGGGAGACTCCCACACGCTACCAATCCATCAAGATGAGGATGGGGCTCTTCAAAATCGCAACACACAAAACAAAACAGTTAGCAGACTTTGTTGCACCTTAACTAAGTACATGTACAAAGAAATTTCAGGGCAACTGTAACCCTAAACCCCTTAATAGAACGGTTGTCCTGGTAAAATTTGAAAATTTTATCTTAAGTATAAGAAGGGATGAAAAAAAAAAACAAACTAGGGATGTATTGCATTACGGAATTTTTCTTTTGCCTTAAAGGCGAATTTTGTTTTCATCAAGTTTTTTTAAAGTAAAAATTTAGCCGTTATCACAAAAAGGGTCATAGAGGTTTCTGAGAAATTTGGGATCGTTGCCCCCTCTCAAAATCATAGCTGGGGGACCCTGTAGAATGCCTGAAAAAAAATTTGGTGCTTTTTGGGCAGCCCCATCCTTTTGAAATTGGTCCTTAGCGGCCGCACTATCTCTGTTGCTGCAGCAGTTTACTCCTTGCCCCTTCTGATTCTCTTTTCCTCTTTTCCAAAACCCCCTTTTCAAATTTTCCCACCTTTTCTATGTGTCGGGCCCAAATCAGGGCCCACTTATTTGAGGGGGGTCGATTATTTCCCAACCCTTCACTCTCTGCCCCAGATGTAGGTAGATCTTTAAAGGAAATCTTTTTCTCTCTGCTGTAGGAAAAATTTAAATTTGGGGCCTGGATCCAAGCCCTCACGCCTCCCACCTCACAACTGGTAATTGCATTGAAAAGCAAAATATCAAATAATTTGTCTAATTTGAAATAAACCCTCTCTTGGCTTCAAGTTTGCCCTTTCCCCATAGATAAAACTTCAGGGGCCTGATCCAGACCTCCTTGAGTTTTAAATATGAGGTTCCCTTTTCATTGATGACGGGTGGCTTGAAAAGAGATTAGTTTTGCCCCTGACAAATCAGACGGGGTACCTATTTTTTCTTTAAAATTTTTAGAGTTTTTTTATATTTATGAAGTAGTTAGAACAATACTGTATAGAGTTATAGGGGGGGGGTCTTTTAAACCTTTTCAGAAAAAAATTTTTTTCCCTATTTTTACCCCTGCAAGGTTCCCCATGCTTTTTGACCGGAAGAGCCGAAAAACACAATCATTTGGGGTAAAGTCGGGAACTTTTCCCTTTTGGGATCAAGATATAAGCCCGCGAAAAGTAAAAAAGCGCCAATTTGCCGCCGCCAGACTTTTTTCCCCCACAGACTTTTGTTAAATTGGGATGAAAAACAAATTTGGGTATCAAATTGAAGCATTTTTAATATTATTTTTAAAAAAAAAAACAATCCAAGTAAACATTTCAACAAAAAAAGACACATCATATCCAAAAAAAAAAGAAAAAATTTTCTAAAAATTTTTCATATAAATTTCATAAAATTAAAATTTTTACATAAAAAAAAGTGTGACAAAGACTCAAAAAAAACTATTTCAAGTGGCAAAAAAAAACCTTTTGTCTATTCAGAAGGACCTTCCAGTTTTTTTTCAGAGTTTGCTTTTTGGAAGCTACAAATCGCTCAGGTTGTATTCCACAGTTGAAAAGGTACTTTTTTTGCTGAGAATTGGGGGAATGATGTTTGCGAAAACAGTCATCATCTTGACTCCCCCCTCAGCAATGTCATTCACTACTTTTACATTTCTGAATTTTTCCAGGGCCTTTCTGTAGTCAACATCCTGGCCATTCGCCCCCAGGTGCAGAAGCCGTCATACTCAATGCAAGGGGTCAAACAGAAGAGACTCTCGGGGCCAACTAGATCAGCCAGAGTCGTCTTTTCTGAACCGGGGGGAACATAGGTTTCCCCCGTCTAAGCTATCTGGCTTCTCCCGTGGCGGAGTTGGGCAGCAATGTCCCCTTCTCTTTGAAATGAGTCTGCTACCGAAGAAGCGAAAGGCACAACCTGTGTCAGGTAACCCCTTTGGTTTTTAAGTTTTGTAGAATGCTGAAAACAATCTGGATCTGTTTTCTTGAAATTCATCATGTCCTTCAAACTGCAGATTTTTTGCAGGAGCATCTGCAGCAAATGTAGATGACATCCCCGGGGGGTATAGAACAGCCTAGGAAGAGGTTTAGGGTTCAGCTTCACAACAGTTTTTTCACGTACTCCCGCTGCCGCAAACATAACATCTTCATAGAATACAGGTTTCTGGCATCCCCCTGGCCGATGAAGGCTCAGGGCGACCCAGTGGATTCCCCACGTGTTCCCAAAGGGCGATCGTGTAAGCTCAGCCATTCACGGTAGTCAGTTTAGGAGGCTTTTCCGACCCCAGGATTTCCTTAGTATTTCCTACACTCTTTTTTTTTTTATTCAACCATTTTTTGTCTGAGGACAGGGTTGAGGGTTTTTCTGTGGTAAGATCGTCCAAAAGTCCTTGAAGTGCTTGAACCCAAAGGGTTTCTTGGCCTTTACCTTTCCAAACAGATTTTTCCCATACGCACCAACCAGCACTTTAGATTTGGGGTTGCAGGCCAGGTAGAAACCTTCCTGTCAACGTTGCTCCAAAAGCTTGGAGCTCCCCCACTCAAATGCTCAAATATTTGTCATGACCAAAATGTGGGCCCTTCTCTCTGTTTTCGATCCTGGTAGAACCTGATGTCCTTGTCCCTTTTTCTCCTGATAGCAGTCTTTTTTTCTCTATTTCCTGGATGGATCTGAAGCCCTATGTCGAACAGGGTATCTAATTCCCGGACAAAGGCACTCCTTTTCCCTCCAGGGTACCCGTTCTACCTTATTCCTTGTAGATCCTGGCTTTTTGGAAGGTCATGAATGCTGCCTGCCCCTTTTACTTGGTCATGGTCTTGATCCCAGCCCTCGCCAGAATGGATGTAGCCTCCCCGTTTTTATTTTGGCGAGGTCTTTATGCTTAGGATCCCCGTATTTTTGGCAAATCTGGGGGATGGGGGGGAAAGTACTGGAAAAGGCCCGTTGTTGGGGGTAATGGGGGCCACTATTTTCTGGGGAGGGTAGCCCATCAGGAAGGTTTCTGTAGCAGATCTAGTAGAGGTGGCGTGACGCTTTTCTCTGGACGCAGGTGGAGTTTTGAGAGTCAATTTGGTCCCCGGAGTCCCCTTGCTTCTGCCTAGTGAAGTTATCTTTTGAAGACCTGGTTGTTAGCAGGGTTTCAACAGATCTGCAACAAAAATAACAGACCATTAGATGTCATGCTAAAACCCTTGTAAATTTTTGACTAGAGTGAAATAAATTAATTTAGTTTTTTAATTTTTTAAAAATTTGTCTGACCAGCGCGCCAAAACATTGTTCGCGACATCAAAACACAGCGCTTCCATACGGGGAAATTAAAAATGTACTCTATGGCAGCCTAGACTTCCGAGAGAAAACACACTATGCAGCTTGTTTAAAAGGGACGGGCGTCCATCAAGACCTTGAGGAATGTTCGATGAATTGTCAATATAGACGAAGCATTTTTAAAAAGTATCGCCCACCCCCGCGGTAATATGAACAGACGCGCCCCTTGGTAAAATACATATTTTCATAAGAGTGGCAAAAAGACCCCAAAAAAAGGAAGCAAATTAAAATATTGACTCTACACAAGGCAGAGAGGCCAGTGGAAAAAAAATATCAAGGATTTGGGGGTTTCGAGGAAAAAATGGATGAAGTGGGGGGGAAGTTTACGGTGGGTTGGCGGTGTCGCGGCAGCCGAACCCAGAACAAATTTTAAGTGGCCAGGGCGGGATGTAAAAAACCTCAGCAAGCACCCCCCAAAGTCATGAAACCCCAAATGGATGCCCATCCCCAAATTAAACAAAAAAAATTTGCGAATGACTTTTCATCCTGCCCTGGCCATTAAATGTTCTGGGCGCGGCTGCGCGACACCCCCAACCCAGTGAAACATTCCACCCCCTTCATACACATTTTCCCCGTAAAAATCCCCAATCCTTTATATTCTTCCATGGCCTCTTGCCTTTTTGTAGAGATACAAAACTTTAATCTGCTCCTTTTTTGGGTTTTCTTTCCCCTCATTATCAAAAAATGTATTTATACCAAAGGCGTCTGTTCATATTTTCGCGGGGAAAGGGAAGGGGATACTTTTTTAAAGGGTTCGCCTATAATTTTACAATGGCATTGAACATTCCTCAACGGTCTTGGTGGACGCCCGTGCCTAAACAAGCTGCCATATGTAAGATATCTTTCTCGGAAGTCAGTAGGCTGCCATAGATACATTTTTTTAATTTCCCCTATGGGAAACGCTTTTTATGAGTCGCGAACAATGCTTTGGCGCGCTGTGAAAATCACAGTAATATTTCCTAAATGTACATGCATTTTTATGTTTCAGTCAGATCTAATTATTGCTTTAAACCCGCTATGCCCATTTATTGGTGAAAAAAAAAAGGCGAAAAAAACATCAAAATGCTCCGAAATGGCGTTTCAGAAAAAAAGTGTTAGAAAAAAACTTCATGCTCATGAGGCAAAGGGTTCCCGACATTTTGGCTTAAATGGTTGTAATTTTCGATTTTAGGTCAAAAAGCATTAGAAACCGTGCAGGGAGATAAAAATAGGGAAAAAAAATTTTTTTCTGAAAAGGTTTTAGCGGGGGCATGTATATATATTTTTCAATTAATTAGATATATATATAAGAATTAAATATTTTAAGAGCAGCCATGACAGAAAAATTGATGAGGTATGCGGGGTAACTACAATAACAAATTTTCACCCCAAATTTAAAAAATAACCCCAAAGCAAATTTAGTAGGTTGGGTTATCAGAAAAAAACTTTTTCTTCAGATTTTGGGTTTTACACACCAAAATAGGTTATTTGAACACCCCCCTCCATTTAATTTAAAAAATATATATGATGACCCCCCCTAAACCTGGGCTGCATCATTTTTTGAGGTCTAGGTTTTTTTCAACGGTTTTAATGCCCTTTTTCATGCTGAATTAGAAATGCAATTTATTTCGTCTATAAGTTTTTATCATCTCAAATTTTGGGAAACAAAATAAAAAAATTATATTTTTTTGATTACCTTTTTTTTTTTTTATTTCAAATCCATTTTCATTGACAGAAGGGTACAAAAACACATACAAAATACACAAGTATAGTTTAAAGTTTAAAAAAATATTTATTGAAAACGTTTACCTCTATTTTAGAAGAATTTTTTTTAAAAATTTAGATAAAATACATTTTTCAGTTTATGGCAAAATTTTTGGCAACACCCCGCTTCAGTCCCTCTAACAGCAGCAGGCTCAGTTTTTTTTTTTTTTTTTTTTTTTACAAAAGGATGGCAAGGGCACAAGCAAAAGGGGTAAACAAAGCCGCTATTTGCCAGTCCCTATAAAGAAGCATTTGAGAATAAAATAAGAAAGGAGGGGTGAGCCAATTTTAGTTCGGGGGGTGTCTTGTACTTTTCTTTAAAAAGATTTCAGTCTAGGAAGTGGAAAAAAATAGAAACAGGAGGAGAGTTCCAGAGTTTACCAGTAAAAGGGGAGAAGAGAAAAGATACTGAGTAACTCTTGCATTAGGAAGATGGACATAATAGGATGAGAAGAGTAGAAAGTTTGGTAGCGAGGCCCGGGGGGGGGAAAGGATGCATTTAGCAATTTCAGAAGAGCAGTGGATGAAAAAAACCGTAGAAGAGAGCAAGAGAAGCAACATTGGGGGTGATTTAAAGATTGAAGACAGTCAGTCAGAGGAGGGGGATTTTGATGAGACAAAAAAGCTTTTGGCTAAACCCCTTTTTAGGAGAGCTGTATGGGGGGATTTCCAAACATAGAGCCATATCCATCCCGGGTCGGGAAGGCCCCTGTAGAGAGCAAGAAATTTGGGGGGGAGAAAAAAAAGGACCAGACGCCACAGGACACCTAATTCTTAGAAGCTGTTAAGAAAGAGATGAGAGGAATTCCAGTTCAGATTTTTAAAAAGGAAGTCCAAAAAAGTTCATTGTAGGGAGACATTTGTGTGTCTTTGAAGAAGAGGGGATAGTTATCTGGTAGGTTTGGAGTAGATAGTGAAAAAATTGGGGTTTTTGGGGGCAGAACAAAACAGGGTTTTTGTTTTGCCTCTTCAGAAATTATAGAAAAATCGAAGTAGGCCTCGGTGGCATCTCCCGTGAATCACTTGTCCTTTGAGTTGGACGTCTAATAAACGACGTTGAAAAAGCAGGGTAGAATCTCAGCGTAGGAGGGATAGGGCTTTGAGTTAGACTTAGAAGATCATTAATGAAAAATAGAAAGAGAGTGGGGAAATGGGGACAAACCCCGGGGAACAACTTTTGATAGATTTGAAGAAGAACAATGTCCGTCTACAGTAGCTGCAATATAACGGTTTGAAGGAAAAATTAAGATGAAGGTACAGAGAGAAGGATAGAAACCGAATGAGGGTAGTGAGAAATTAAAGTTTGTCCCCAGACTTATCAAAAGTTTTTGTATGCAAGGACAACAGCAAACGTTTCCCCGAAACCCAAGGAGGATGCCCAAGTTTCATGGGAAAGCTAGAAGTCGCCAGTAGATCGCCCTTTAGGAAACCATGACATCAGATAGAAGTTTGGAGCAGAAGATGTTTAAAAATTATTTATAAGTAAGATTCAAAAACTTTAGGAAGGAGAAATAAATTTATAGAGTTTGTTTGAAGTTTAGAACGGCACTTGCTTAGAAAAGGTTGGATGTGAGCAAACTCCAAAAAGAAGGAAGAGGGGGAAAATAGATAGACCAGACAGAAAAGTTTGACCAGACGTGTTTCAAGCAAAGAAACAAGTTTTTGAGAACAATAGGAAGGACTCCCTCAAGACCCTAAGCCTTCCCAGGATCTAGGCCAGAAAGGGCAAAAAAAACATCATCACGAAGGAAAATTTAAAACAGGCAAAATAGGACAGAGGGTGGAGGAGAAGGAGGGAAAAAGGCCCCTTTATCAGCCAGAGGGATTTTAGCAAAGGGTTTTAGCGAAGAGTTCAGCTTAAGAAGTAGATGAAACAGTGCGGACCATTGGGTGAAGATAGGAAGGAAAGATGTAGAAGAAAAAAAGTTTGAGATGTTTTAATTAGATGCCAGAAGTCAGAGGGAAGTTTATTCAGAAAGATTTTGACATTTTTATGAATGAAAGATTTTTTGGTAAGTTGAAGTAAAGATTTTTGGGATGATTTGGGCAGAAATATAAAGGGGAGAGTTTCAGGAGATTAATGCTTACGGTACCCTTTGTGAGCCCCTCTCTATTCGGACAGCATGCGAACAAGCAGAGTTTAAACAAGGGTTTAGGGCTATAGGATTAGAGAAAGGTGGGAAGTACGCCTCCATGCCCGAGACTATGACCCAGTTATGCGCTCTGTACAAGGAGATGGGTCTTTGACATGGAAGCAGTTTAAAAATTATGGAAAATCAGGTGGGACTGCCCCTTTGGGTTTCCCCTTTGTGAGTTGCAGCGCCCGAAGCACCCCGCTTAGGGGTGTCCCGATGCTACCGGAGGATTTTGGACAGGTTACAAAATAAGATTGGTCGTTCTACCAAACGGAGAAAATAGTTTTACAGAGTAAGAGAAGGGTTGTAGTTAGGAAAAAAATCAAGAATGTTGGGCGTGTCTCCAAGGGGACAGGAATACGAGAGGGTGTGCACCAGTCTGCCATGAGATGTACGTAGGGGCATTTTGTGGCAGCCCCCTGCGTAGTGTTTTATTCTTTCTGCAAAATTACGTACGACGTGTATTGGGGTTTATGATGAATCGAAAGTGCAAGAATGACCCAGACAAGTTCTGCTATATCGTGGTTTAAAAGGGCATTGTCAGACCCGGGAGTCCAACATCACACGTTGTGGAGGCAAAGCAAACATGCATATTTTTGGGAAATTAAAAAATTGGTGACCAGGACAAGACCTTGCCAAAAAGGGCTTGACATATGCTCCAAAACATGCATTGAAAAATCTGCGGCAGGAGCCACAAGAGATTGAGTACCCCGCTTGGTCCCAAATGGTGGAGAGAGGAGCAAGATCAACTACTGATGTATTCTGTATGACAAACCTAAAAGGGAGTGTATGAATTTTTCTGAGTTTAAAATTTATATGTTAAAAAAAATTCAAAAGTTTTTAATAGGGATGTTTAACTTTTTATGTGATTGCCCCCCCCTTTGACAGTAGTCTGTTTTTTTTTTAGGGATAAATCGAAAAAACAAGCAAAAACTTAAAAATATCCAGGGCTGCCATCTGTAATTCTGGTGGACTTTTGCATGAAACCCTCATGGACCAGAAATTTCAATTCCAACACCCCCCAAAATGTTCGTCATTGGTCATCCGATTCAGATGAACAAATGGAAGATGGTGATATATCTGGTACATATCAACCTACGGCCGAGACAAGTCAACCCAAACTCTTTAGCCAATCTGAATTGAACGATTTGACACGAGATTTGGGCCTGTCTATAGAATCTGCTCAGTTGCTAGGGTCACGACTTCGTGAAAAAAGTTTGTTAGCTCCTGAAACTACATTCTCCTGGTACCGGAACCGCGAAAAAGAATTTCGAGAATATTTTATTTCGTATGATGGAAGTTTCTCTGGTTAACTGTAGTAACATCGCCGGCCTCATTGCAGCTATGGGCTTAGCATGATCCTACAGAATGGCAACTCTTCATATACTCGTCAAGAAAAAGCTTGAAAGCAGTAATGCACTTCAATGGCAACCAAATTGCGTCTGTTCCAGTGGGTCACTCGGTAGAGATGACTGAGAACTAACATGGAGCATTCGCTAAATGCTTTGAAGTACAAAGATCACAACTGGATGATTTGTGGAGATCTACAGGTGTGTTGTTGTCAACCTATTAACATTATTTTTTTCTACTTTACTTATCGAAATATTCTTAACATAGATAAAACATATATAAAAAAAAATTATAAATTGAAATAACAAATTTTATTTTTTTATTTTTTTTGTATTTATAGGTTGTGTCCATGGTGCATGGTCTACAAGGGGACTACACCAAATACCCTTGCTTTCTTTGTCTGTGGGACAGCGGAGCAGATTTGCAGCACTACGTAAAGCTCAACTGGCCAGCAAGATCTGGCCTGGAACCAAGCTCGCATAACGTTGTGTCACACGCTCTTGTGAATCCTCAGAAGAATTATACTTCCCCCACTGCACATCAAGCTCTGACTTATAAATAATTTTGTCAAAGCACTGAACAAAGAAGGTAGAGGTTTTGCTTTCCAGAACAAGAAATTTCCTCGTTTAAGTGAGGCCAAACTGAGAGCAGGTATTTTTGATGGCCTTCAGATCACGGAGCTTATGAAAGATACAAAATTCAACGTAAGTATGAAGGACAATGAGAGGAATTCCTGGCTCGCGTTCAAATCGATTGTGACAAACTTTCTGGGCAATCACCGAGGTCCAGAGTATGAACGTGTTGTTGAAGAGCTCCCACAAAGCTTCCAGGCTCTTGGTGCACGCATGTCAATAAAAATGTATTTTCTTGGCTCGCATTTAGACTACTTTCCTGAAAACTGCGGTGATGTCAGGGAGGAGCAAGGAGAACGGTTTCACCAGGATATTCGAGTGATGGAAGAGAGGTACCAGGGCCGTTGGGATGTCAACATGCTTGCAGACTACTGCTGGTGCTTCAAGGCAAATGTTGCAGATGTGAAATACAGCCGGAGATCTTTGCAAAAGCCGTTTATTCCACACCATTTTTTTCCCTTCATCTTTTAAACATTGAATTTCACATTAACTGTACTTGTGTGCCATTTTATGCATAATTTGTACATTTTCTGTCAATGTAAATCTGATTTGGAATTTTTAAAAATGGTAATTCAAGGAATATTGTGGTTTTTCATTATATATTTCCTTAAAACTAAAATAACACAAAAACTTGACCTGATTGAGCGAAATGATTTACCTTTCTGAATTCAGCATGCGAAATTCATACAAAAACCGTTGGAAAAACCTAAACCTCAGATATTTTTCTTCAAATGCAGCCCAGTGTAATATAACAAAGCAATGCAATGATTTTTTTTATAATATAGGTACAACATTGGCCAATGATATTGATAACACGCAAAATTCCTTTCATGCATACACTACACTCCTGTTCCCTATTCCTTTTATTTAAGCCCTACAACTTTAAACGAAGTAAAATCTGTAAAAAACTCTAAAGATTTTTCTCCTTGTTTTGACGAGGTTCACATATAGATAATTAAAGAATGTAATCATATTATCTCCCCCTTTTTAGTATACATTGCAAACATATCTTTCTCAGAGGGCAGTTTTCCTGATCACTTAAAAATTATACGTGTCATCCTGGTATTCAAGAAAGGTGACATTTCTTTACCACAAAACTATATACCAACTTCTATTTTGCCTAGTTTCAGTAAGATATTTGAAAACATGATTGTTGTAAGACTTACAGACTATCTCTTAAAACACTCCTTTCTGACCGTCTCAATAAGGTTTTCGTCCAAAATTATCTACTGACTTAGCTGTACACCATCTTTCACAAAACATATATAGTGCCCTAGAAAATAAGATGTTTCAAATTATAGTCTTTTGTGATATAACCAAAGCCTTTGATACAATTTCACATGACATTTTATTACAAAAGCAGTCTATATACGGAGTACGTGGCAGTTCCCTAGTTTGGCTCAAACTTATTTATCTAATAGAAAACAATGCACTATATACAACAATATGATCATCTCCATACAACACCAATACATATATGGTGCCACAGGGATCCATTCTTGGACCCCTTTACTTTTTTTTAATCCATTTTAAAATGTAGTTTTACGCCAGTAAATTCCCCAAACCTTTCCCCCTTGGGGGCCCCCCCCTGTAAAAATTTTTTTCATATTCCAAGGAACCCAAATTAAAAAGGGTTTCAATTTTTTAGTATACAAATATAATTTTATATATATAATAATAATTATTTTATATATAATGAAGATATAAACCATGGGGTGAAACTTCTTGATTGTTTATTCGAACGTTTGGGGGGGCTATACATAAGCCATCATAAACCAAAAATCGGATCCCAAAAATGTTTTTTTTAAAAAATGAAAATATACAATTTTAAAAAAATTATTTGCACTTTTTAAAATCCCAAACCAAAAATTAAAATAAAATAGGAGAAAAAATATAAAAACATTAATAAAAAAAAAATCCCTACACTACCAATCAACATCGCAGTGGGTGTGGGTTTCCCCACATGTCAAAAAAGCACAGGGGGGGGGGTTGGGGTCCCCTGTGCGCAGAGGGGAGGGTTTTTTGGGGGTGGTGGGTGAGGGGGCCCTCCACATATCCCCCGGGGTTGGAGCCCGGGGGGAGTTTGTGGGGTAATATATTAAATTTTCTTGATTTGTTTATTGGGGGGGCCTGGGGCTTCGGAATGACCCCAAATTTGGCTAAAAAATTGGTTTTGGGAAACAGGGGTTTTTGGCCAGTTTTTGGGGGAACGCCCCCCGATGCTCCGCGATCCTAGTATAATATATAAATATAATGTATAATTTTTTTAAGAAAAGTTCCTTGAGCAATAAAATTTCATTGAAATCTAAAATTCCCTCACATGTCAGGAGATTCACACTAAAAAGTCAATAATGTTATGACTTACCTTCAGTGGGGAACTTGGGCTTTTTTTCTTTTTACGTATCTGTGAAAATTCCCTTGGGCCCAAATTTTTTGACAAGACACACACGCAGTTCTTCCCCAAGAAAAGAAAACGATTTTTGATTTTCTTTTTGGGACGGTCAGGCATGAGAAAGCTTGTTCAAGAGGGGGAAAAAAGTTGAAAAATGGAGTAAAAAAATCCCCTGCCCTTTTTCTGAGATGAAATTGGGGAAAACCAAAAATTTTTCAAGTGATACTTTATTTAAAATTTTAATTTTTTAAGGTTTGGGTCGCACTGTGTTCACCAGTTTTTTCCTCTTGCAGGGTAAGTTTGTTTTTTTGGGGACATGGTGATAACTCAGTGAAGGGGGTTTTTCACCCAGTCATACGTATTGATGACAAAGGGGGGGAAGTACTTATGAATTTTTCTGACATTGAAAACCCAAAAAGACTTGTAATTGTAATGGAATGACAAATTTTATATTTAGTTTTGAGTTTGAACTTTAAGTAGGAAGGGGAAAATTTTTGGGGGGGGGGGGGTTTTTCCTTTTTAAAGGGCTTTTTCCCCAAAAAGCGATTTTTTTCTTTTAAAAGAGGAAGTTTGTCTGTGGAATCAGAAAAGTTTTCCTTTTGCACCCCGCTGTGGTGTCAAATTATTTAAAAAGCTGATAAATATCTGCAAATATGCCCAGTTTTATTTACAGTTTTTAGTTCAAAACAATCACAGAAAAATGGGGTTTTTAAATTTTTTTTTGAAGAAAAGCAGCAGTTTCCCCGGCGCCAGATCGAATACCCTTGGGCAAAACTTTTTCCTCTCGAAAGCCCTCGAGCCCCGGGCTGGAGAAGGCACGTGATCTTTTTGGGAGGTTTTCACAAAACCCTTTCAAATATGCGAGACTTTTAGGGGGGCGCTGTTTTATAAAGGGTTTAACCCTGTTCACAGTTATACAAGGACTTTTTTTTTTAAAAAATCCCCCAAAAGTTTTTGAAAAACCCGAAATTCTCGGTGGAGAAAGCAGTGAGTTTTTATGACTTCAGGGCTTTTTTTTTTTACGCGTGGGTACAAAGACTTGTACTGAGATAATAAATTTAGGGAGCACCATCAGTTCCAAAATTCCAAAAGCCCCCCCCCCCCCCCCCTTTGGTTCCATGACAAAACAAGATTCCAGGGAAGGGAAAACCCAAAATATTTTAAAAAAGTCGTGGCCTTTGTGTTTTGGCAGTTCTTTTCAGCCCAAAAAAATTTTTCCCAATTATTTCACCTACTTTTTTAAAAAGTACAAATGCCCCAGCTGACTTTATCAGTTTTTTTATCAGGGTCCCCTAATTGGGGGAGCAAAGTTTTTTATTTTGGGAGTATTTTTTAGACAAAATACCAGAAATATTTGGGGGGACAGGGATCCACACGCCTACCTAATTGTATTATCAAAAAGGAAAAACCTTTCTTAATTCACTTTCAGCTTCTTTTACCTAGCATTGTTTTCACAATTATTTTGCAAGCAGGCATTATTAGGTTTTGCAATAGTTTGACTTTATTTTTTGGCAACTAGTCAGCCAAATAAATAGCTTGCCCTTTTTGGGCCCTTTCACTGTGGTTTTCCTTCTTTTTAAAAACGTTTCTGTTTCCCGCCGTGAAACCAAGAGTCTTTGAAAATAATCCACGGGGTTTTTTTTGGGGAAGTGGGTGTGTTAGTAGCTAAGTGTCGCTTTTAAATTTTGGGTGGGGCCATAGCTATGTTAGGAGCTTTTTTCCACAAAAAATGCACAAAGGAAAATGGGGCAGTTTTCTCTCCAAATCCAGGGAAAGCCAATTGGGGCCCGATAACTATCACTGTAAAGGGGGGATTTTTTTTTAAAATCACTCACTTTTCCCTTTTCCGTATTGGGTTTGGTATTTGTGATTCTTGTCACGGGCCTCCCCCTCCACTGGCACTTTCTTTTTAAATATTTTAAAAATGTTTCAGTCCCCTTTTAAAAAGTATCAAACAATAATTTAAAATGGTGAGATTAATTTTAAAACAAAAGTTTCAAAAAGGTGCCCTGCTCAAAATGACGGAAGGAAAGATTTGTGAACGGCTTTGGGCCGGGGGTCTCGTGACACGTAGGGTACTCGTACGGGGGTTCCCTCACCCCCTACCCAACCCCCGTGTCGTAAACCCCTTTCGAAAATAGGAAGAAGGGCGTAAACCCCGGGACCGGGGGGAATAACACTTTTTTTTTTTCTTAATTCTATGCCTTTATTTGTTCATTTCTATATACATTGTACTGACTGACACGTAAAGAGCATTTTGGGGGTTGGAAAGGGGTTTTTGACGTGTTGTTGAGTAGGGAAATTAAAAGAATTTTGAATTAAAATCACTGTCATTTTTTTAACAGCAATAATTATTTTTCGGTTTTTCGCGGGTTTCCCCGGTGATTTGGGCGGGCGGGAAACCCCCGGGGGGGGGGGCCGCGGAACCCCGGGGGGAAAACCCCTGGGTCAATGTACGCGTAGTAACAAACTAAATTTTTTTATTGTTCGCTGTGATAATAGATTTCAGTCGTTCCAAAGGCATAACCTTAAAGATATAAAATCAATATTTTTAAAAAGGAATCAGCTAAAACTCTGCTTGGGTCAACTGTAATAAATTGACTCTAAAAAATTAACAAAACTAAGTGTAAAAGATTTCCCGCACCTTAATGACTTTACCCCAAAACAAATTTAAAACGTAAGAATAAATCATTTTCGATACATAAAGGGATATGAATTTAATTTTTTAGGGGTAGTTATTTTAAAAGCAAAGGAAGTGAAAAATAAATATCGATGTTTGGGCAAATCTAAGGGATTAAAGTGGGTAAATTAAAAGGTAAAGGGCTGTTTATCTGTTTTCCGCCGCGGCAAAATTTTTTTTATTTTTACATATCCTCATCTATTTTATTGTTGTTTCTTTTTTGGGGAGGGCCAATAAAACCTACATTAATAGTCTTTTCATTGTTCAAAAGAAATTTCTACGGATTATGGCCCATAAACAACGTTTCGAAAACACAAATAGCATTTGCAGAGAATTCAGATTTCTAAAGCTTCCAGACATAATACAACTACAGACGAACTTATTTGTTCATAAATCTTTATATTAATTTGTAAGGAGCGTTGGCTTGTTACGCTCGCCAACTGCTCCGAGGCTTCAGAGTCGGCGGCACGGCTCAACAGAGTCGACAGCGGGCCTGCCATGTTACCGAGCGGGAGTTCCTGCCCAGCCGTCACCCTAGCCAGCCACACTACCTACACCACCAACTCGTATACCTGCACTTCAATTTGCACTTGTAAATATTCTTATTACACAAGTAAAGTTTGCACCTACGTGCTGTTTACGTGACCTTATACCAATAGACACTGGCTTCACTCATTTACAACAACGTGTTACCACTAGAAGACCCCAGCATCTACGTTTGTCCTTGTGTAGAACTTCTCATGCCCCAGCAGAGCATCCTATCCAGGAGCTCCAGATGCTGGAACAATCTGCCACAAAATGTCATAGCTAACACGAACACTAACACCTTTAAACGAAATTTGATGAAGGATTTCATTAATAAATATAATTAGGATACTTAACCTCATTACTAATTTCACATTTCTTCGAGTATTATTATATTACTGTGTTTCTGTAACCTAACAATATGTGTCTTGTTCTTATTTTCCTTTTATGATAGTGTAGTTTTTTTCTTTTTTGTTAGTTTATGCTTTTTTTTTTTATAACGGCCTAAACACTGTTTGTTATGAACATATAATTTACTCGTCGGGTCCTTATAAGGCTTCGGCTTAATGGACCTATTCTTATTACTTATTATGTAATTTATACTTTGTACATATCATTATGGCCAAATAAATGTATCATGTATCAAGTAGCAAGTAGCTCTTGATTTTCATAATTGTGAATGCATTATTACCTGCTATTATGCTGTATTCAGTTTGGGAAGAACACTCACGGTAGCTTAGCCTGGCTACTCTACTTCCCCCGGCGTGATGGGTAGCTGAGATACTTGATATCGGCGAGTATTTTAAGTAAATTACTTACCATCCTGCTCGGAGATACCCAGGCCGCCGGGAAAAGTGGAGTCGCCGGGTCTAAGCCATCGTAAATGTCCTTGCCAAACTTAATACAGTATAATCATATACTTCCTAATTAACCGGAACACCTTTAATGGAAAACACACACACACACACACACACACGATCAAGCCATTACGATGCTTTCAAAAAATTGTATATGGAGAGAGAGAAAGAGAGAGTGCGACACAGAGGAACAAAATACAAGTAAGCTTCCCTAAGGTAAATAATAAAGAAAGAATATTGAATTAAGAGAAGGAATAGACCTGGAGATCAAATTAATCAACATAGATAAGCCTTTAAATATTATTGTCAAAAAACAGGAAAGTATTGAGGAAGAAACGGACCTCACACGTGAAGAGTATAAAAATAAAGATACAAAAAATGGTAGAAGCCAGTCAAATACAAAACAAAAATGCATGTATAAATTAAAAAAGACACGAAGAAAAAAAATAGAAGCAGGTAGAGAAAACCATGAAAGAAATATTCAAGAAGTGTATAAAAAAGAAACTTAAGGAGGTGCATGATAGAAACACATGATATAGAAAAAAAATAGATTAAATGCATGGAAGAAAAAAAACTAAAAGAAGCTAATCCATAGCATAATAAAATATATCATTAATAAAAAAGATAAGGAAAAATAGGGACATGGCACACCAGAGGACGAGCTTGGACTGTGTTCGTTAAGTGTCAAAACAGACCCTAGGGCGCACTGGTAATTAGTGCTAATGGACACCGTATTAGGGGGGGGTGGCGTAGGGGGTCTGGGTGGAAGGAGGTCGGGGAGGACTATCAGAGCGGCCCTTGCATTACGTGGCTCACTTAGTGTTTTGTTGCGTGAAGAACATGCCATTTCCTGTATATAAAGAGTGACGGTAGCGGTGGTTGTGATAGTGTTTCTTTGGTGAGGCAAAAGTAGCTTGAAATTGAGTAGTTTCCGTGGTAGTTATGAAGGAGACTTAAAAGATACTTTACTTGTGTGTGATGTGATGTGATGCTTACTTCAGTGATGTAATAACATGTAAAATTATTCATGAAGTTTTAAATAGTTATACCTAAGAAATGCATATTTTTTACCGTTAATAGTTTTTTTTTTTTTTCGTCTTTCATAGGGACGTAGATCAAGCTGGCTGCTTGTTGAATTTGATGTGTTTAGTAGTTTATCGTAGTAGTAGTAGTTTTAGTAATTATATTTTGTTGGACTACAGTTTGTTACTCAAAATGTGTGGGAATGTTTCATTTTTTGGACATTAAGTGTGTTGTGCCTATTTATTAATGATATTATGTGTAATTTATGTATAAAGCTGTGGTCAATAAATATCTATCTATCTATCTATCTATCTATCTGTGTGTGTGTGTGTGTGTGTGGTGTGTGTGTGTGTGTGTGTGTGTGTGTGTGTGTGTGTGTGTGTGTGTGTGTGTGTGTGTGTGTGCAAGTGTGTGTGTTTGTGCGTGTGCGTGTGTGCCGACCATGCATTCATCTAGACAACCAGATACATACATAAAAATACATACATACAAAGACAGACATACAGGTAAATACAGCCGCACACACACACACACACACACACACAGACACACACGGCTGCACCAAGAGACAAGAGACAGCCAGGCACGCGGAAACAAAGAGAGAGTGAAGGAAGCACAGAGGAGGAGGATAAGGGAAGGGAGAAAGAAGGAGGAGAGAGAAGGACGAGCCATCGCCGAGGACAAACAACACATCCACTCAGACATACAGCACACACACACACACACACACACACACACACACACACACACACACACACACACACATACACACACACACACACACATACACAGACACACACAAACACACACATACACACACACACACACACACACACACACACACACACACACACACACACACACATACACACACACACACACCAACACACACACACATACACAAAGAAGCAAACACACACACACACACAAACACAACTGCATATAAATAACAAGAGAAGTTTCATGAGGGGCTTTTCTCTGTATCCAACCAAGCCATTTTAGCACAACCACAGCGCCGAAAGGGGAAACAAAATCAGCAATTAGACTATTGAAAACGGTGGCAGCCCATTTGTTATTTAGTTACTCTTGAAAAGCGTCGCCGAAGAAATATTACAAGTCATAGACCACTGTAAACCTGGACTGCGCACGGAATATCGGCCTGTCGCACAAGAGCCTGAAGTCGGAGGGCCGCTCGGATTCATATTATATATATATATATATATATATATATATATATATATATATATATATATATATATATATATATATATATTTTATATATATATATATATATATATATATATATATATATATATATATATATATATATATATATATTATATATATATATATATATATATATATATATCATATAGACTTATTTATCAGTATATGATATACTGTAGTCTTCGTAAATGTTTGTTCTATAATATTATCAAATAAAAAACAGTAAAACACGCTAAAGAAATGAGATTACGAGACAGAAGAATTATGCATGAACTTAATATTCACTTCAACTCTTCGCCATTTAAAACTTTGCGATTCAATTTCTATCATGAAGAGTATCAATAGAAGCGCAATTGTATTAGCTTTCCATTGATATTTTTCGTTTTCGGATAAATGAATTAGAACCATGCATAAATTAGCGTTAAATAAATAAATAAGATCATCAATCGGGTAATCTTCCCGATTGATGATGTTATTTATTTACTTATATATTTCTTTTTCTGATACATGAATTAGCACCATGTATAAATTAGCGTTAACTAAATAAATAACCTCTTCAATCGGGAAAATTACCAGATTGATGATTTTATTTATTTATTTGATGTTAATTTATGCTTGGTTCTAATTCATTTATTAGAAAACGAAATATATCAATGGAAAGCTAATAAAATTGCACTTCTATTGATACCCCTTATGATAAAAGTTACCTCGCAAAGTTTTAAGTGGCGAAGAGTTGAAGTGAATCAGAGTCTCGTAATGGCATTTCTTTAGCGTGTTTTACTGTTTTTTATTTGATAAAATTATAGAACAAACATTTACGAAGATTACAGTATATCATATATACTGATAAACCAGTCTATATGATAGTCCATAGACCACTATATCTCTTTGTCGGGCGGGCCCGCAGGCCGCAATGCAGCCTGGCAATTTCAAAACATTGTCGCGTGAACAGTCCAGAGATATAGTGGTCTATGTACTACAAGTGTATCCTGTAATGTCGCTGTTTTTTTTCACCCGGTGTTCCGTAAAAAAAAATTACACGATGGTATATTTATTTTTATATTGTAATTTTATATGTATATTTAATTCTTTTGAAATTATATTTTGAAGAATTAATAAGTGTGTGGCATAAGTGTTGGGTTACATATTTACTCTCTCTCTCTCTCTCTCTCTCTCTCTCTCTCTCTCTCTCTCTCCCCTCTCTCCTCTCTCTCTTTTCTCTCTCTCTCTTCTCTCCTCTCTCTCTCTCTCTCTCTCTCTCTCTCTCTCTCCCCTCCTCCTCTCTCTCTCTCTCTCTCTCTCTCTCTCCTCTCTCTCTCTCTCTCTCTCTCTCTCGTCGTTAGTTAGTTTATGAACGTAATCTCCCTTCAGTCTCTGCCTCCCTCCAAGATTTAACCCCGACCATGAATACTCAAGCAGCATAAGATTGCGAGGATAATTTCCGAATTGGCCCAACCAGGAATACTAATGGTCACGCAACCCGCGACGCTTCCTTCACCGTTCCCGGCAAAGACTAGCGCAGCTCCAACCTGCCAACTATACACTATAAAAAATTATTATGTAAAAATGCCACATGTATATACAGGTAGACGACCTTGAACTGAGGAAATGTGCAAAAGAAAAAGAAATAACGCCTTGTACTGAGATACCATGGATACTGTGTGTGTGTGTGTGTGTGTGTGTGTGGTGTGTGTTTTGTGTGTATGTGTGGTGTGGTGTGTGTGTGTGTGTGTGTTGGTGTTGTGTGGGGGTGTATGTGTGTGAGTGTGTGTGTGTATGTGTCTGTGTGTATTTGTGTGTGTGTGTGGGATATGTGGGGTGTATGTGTGTGTGTGTATGTGTGTGTGTGTATGTGTGTGTGTGTGTGTTTGTGTGTGTGTGTGTGTGTGTGTATGTGTGTGTGGGTGTATGTGTTTTGTATTCCTCTAGTTGTATTCATCTAGTTGTATTTTACAGGGCCTGAGCAATGCTCATATGGGATCTCAGCTCTCAGATCTCATATGAAACTCATATGAGCTCATATCTCTCATCAGAGAGAGAGAGAGAGAGAAAAGAAGAAGGGGAGAAGAAGAGGAGAGGAAGAGAGAGAGGGGAGAGAAGGGGGAGAGAGAGAGAGAGAGAGAGGGGGAGAGAGAGAGAGAGAGAGAGAGATAAGATAATATAATTTGATCCTGTCTAGACACTTTGCAAGTACCAACTACAAGATTATTGACTATACAAAGCGCCACCACGCAAGGACGAACTTGGTGTGCTCGAACCGCTGACCGAATGCAGGGACGCTGCACGCGAGCCCGCAGAACTACCAACCGAGCCAACCTGACGGGTAGAGAGAGAGAGAGAGAGAGCGAGGTCGTCGCGGCGCTTGTGGTGTTCCACAAGGCACAGGTGCAGGGAGTGCCACACCTGGCAGGGTTACGACAGCCTCCGAGAGTCGCCACGCGAAGCACGAGAACGGTGCTTACCAGTGGTGATGCAGTGGAGGTGCCGCGTTCCCGTGCCAGCCAGCACCAACGCACCTTTGTGGGCCGCGTCTCCAGGATGTGGAACATTTTAACGGCCGTTGTCCGTCACATCCAGGAGATGAACACACAAAGTGTAAAGTTGGCGGCCAATCAGTGGAGACTTTCGAAGCCCACCCCGCTGACGCTAGTGATACTGTGACACTAGTGACAGCAACAGTGCTTCAACAAACACTCTAGTGATGCTTATATGTATATAATGTAGTTTTTTAGGTCATGGTATTTATGTGTATATAGCTATATTTACTTGCCCTTAAAATAGGTAGCACATGACAGTGCACCTTTGGGCATCATGTATATGTATGTTTAAAAAAGAGAGAGAGAGAGGGGGAGAGGGGGAGAGGAGAGAGAGGAGAGAGAGAGAGAGAGAGAGAGAGAGAGAGAGAAGGAGAGAGAGAGAAAAGAGAGAGAGAGAGAGGAGGAGAGAGAGAGAGAGAAGGAGAGAGAGAGAGAGAGAGAGAGAGAGAGCGGAGAGAGAGAGAGAGAGATTGAGTTTCCTAACCATAAAACGTTAGTATGAGGTGACATAACTAACTGAGAATTAAAAAGAGGAGCGTAAATAAGATACGCGAATAGTATTACAATAATGACCACCAGGTGTACGAGGATCCTAGTGAAGCAGGGGACACACGTATGATATGAAGCCTTGTCACCTCATCTGCCGCTTCCATTAAAGCGTCACATGTTGTGCCAAACGAGAGGATCACCTGTTGTGATATATAATAAAATGCAGGAATATGAGCTATAGGATGTTAATATATAAGGGGGAGTTGTGTGTTTAGCATATAGAGAAGCAGCTGTGATGTGTGGTGTGTGTGTGTGTGTGTGTGTGTGTGTGTGTGTGTGTGTGTGTTGTGTGTGTGTGTGTGTGTGTGTGTGTGTGTGTGTGTGTGTGTGTGTGTGTGTGTGTGTGTGTGGTGTGTGTGTGTGTGTGTGTGTGTGTGTGTGTGTGTGTATATGTGTGTGCCTAGCGATCGAGCTACGTGAGAAAAATTAAATAAACTTATTTGGCGATGAATATCAGAAGAGATTAAATGAAGTGATATGTTGTTAGAGCTGACAGAAAGAATAATCTTCATGATGGAAACCATAGTCTTTCTACAGAGCAAATGCTAAGAATCTGAAAGCAAGTGGATATTTAAAGGACATTATATAATTAGAAATACAAAAATGTAACATGTGTATATTATTTTGAAATAAAAATAATTAATTAAGAATAAACTTCATAAAAAATATATACTTTTGATCATATATCTTTAGAAAACACACGTGTATCAAATTTTCATATTAACAAAATATTGACAGTCCATTTATATGTTCATAAAATACATAGTTACATCCGATTTCATTAAAAAAATACTCATATTACATTGTTGCAGCAATTCTTTTGAAATGCCAATTCATATCCCATTTATATATTATTGAAAAAAATATGCATCAAACTGATATTTTTTTTTCATATATAAATTTCTATTATAATTCATATTTCTAGAAATATGGACTTATATCCCTTTTTTTTCTCAAATAACCAAATAACCATCACGCTTTTAACAATCAGAACCTGTCATTTTTTCTTCATTACTATAGTATAGGCTCTGGGAGGTTCGTGTACATGGCTCTTCTAGAGCATTACCCTAAATTTTATTGTTATATATGTCAAGGCCGTCAAAAAAAGTTTGGGTTACACTTCCAGATCAGGTACAGTTTTTCCGCAGAGCCCGTTGAAGATTTTTGTCGAGCGTCCAGAATCGAAATTGACGCTATTGTAGTTTCATGCAATAAACCACCATCAAGTTCACAAAAGTTATTCATTGTGATTAATTCTCAAACCTTTGATAGTACTAACAACATTTTATGAGTATTCAGACACATAAACCTCGGGTTTCAGTGCGAAATAGCAAAAATGTTAGTGATTTTTGTACAAAAATCGTTCGAGTTTGAAAATGCCTTTATGTTTGAAGGCTCTCCACAAAGTCAATATTATACTTAGAACTGTCATACTTCTCCAAAAGTTTCCTTATCAAGTCTTCTGACAATTTCAATTCACATATTGGTTAAAAAAAAATGAAATATGGTGGCGAGGGAGACAAATATAACCGAGAGTCAACCTTAACTTAAATTGCCGCGTTTAGCCGCGTTTAGCGATTTCGGTCAAATGATCATATCTCTCCAAATATTTATCTTAGGAGGTAAATGTTGGTGTCTATATGTATGTTTTTGACCCAAATGAATTGATTGCCCACTATTTTTAAGTTTTTTTGGAGTTGATCAGATTATCATAATGCCAAATTGCAAGTTGTGAGCCTTAACAAGGCACTAATGGAACACCACACTAATTGTGAAAAGTGTATTTTTTCCACTAGACTACAAGGTTAATTATTTATCATCAATGACAACATTATCATGTCCACCTTAACTAAATACACTACACCCGTTCTATAGAAAGTCCACGACCCTATTAACATGACAAAAAAAAACGGGTTTTTGCAAACATTCAGTGACTCTTTTTTTGCAGCGACAAATTTGATGCACTTGACTCCAGCCGTCCGACAAGGGCAACTGGACCTGGCACATTTTTCAAAAGGAACAGAAAACCGACCATCTAGCCTCCAGCGTTTTCCAATTTGTGGAAGATATCACATGACTATTGTCCTGGTGATAACCGCACACCCTTCCCGGTTTCAGTTGCTCAATAGTTCCCGGCACGAGATGGTTCTCCAAGGCATGCATGGTGGTGTAAGCGTTTTTACAGCCCACGCTGGAATGAGGTTGAATACCTTGACTGGTTGGGGGCAAGCTCTGCAGCGAACGCATTTGCTGTAGTTTGGAAAAATTTCAGCTCGGTGATCTGAGAAATTGGTAGCCTACTTGATTTTTTTAGCACTTTCACTAAATAATGTTCGGCGTTTTCGAATCGCGGTTCGGGAGAGCGATGGCGATGTCCCCAAAGGGGTTTCAGGAGTTTCAACCCGGCTCTGCCTTTAAGGCAGCTTTCTTGGTGCCAACTCTGCTCGTGATGTCGCACCCTGTAAGGCTGTGCAGGGCCAACAGAACTGCACAAAGTTGGGCACCCATCCGCTTGAACAATACGTGAAGGGGCACATACCGAGTGGTATCACCTACCTCAGCTCGAACCCATAGCTGTGACAGACCATGTTGCAGGAAGACAGACATATGGTACAGTAGTGCCACAATAACGTCTGTATCATTGCAGATAACTACACAAACGGTGTGTCCTGCCTGTAACGTGTCCATCACATGAATGGGAATGCAAAGATCGGCTTCTTCATATTCAGATTGAAGGTGAGCTAGTACTGTCTCTCGACCGCCGTGAACCCTGACAAACTGCCAGTTGTCGTCTTCTCTGGTCAACTGGCCGATACTACTCGGGTACTGTCGAGTGTCAAGAATGTTTTGCGGAAGATGGTCATAGATCAGTTTTTCTAAAAGAAGCTTGTTGCTGCTTGAAGGCCAGAATGTCTCCATCTGTTTCGGTAGTGGTGTTTTTGGATCGATTGAGCTGTGTTCGATGGGGATCGTGTTCGTGCACCTCATTCTTTCACTATCCTTCAGCGATGGCTCATCAGAATAGGGTGCAGGTCAAATGGTACAGAGGCGATTGGTAATGTAGTCAAATGATCCACAAGACATTTTCGTCCCAAGTCATATGAGACTCAAGTCAATTGGGTATCAGGTCATACCTTAACGAAGTCATCTTGTCCCTTGTCCAACTTGTACACTGGTCATCCCATACTCTAGCCAACCTGTCCCTTGGCGAAACCGTCATCAAGCGGTCTTGCCTCAAGCCGGCTTGAGCGGCATTGGCTCGCGTTTATAGATAAAATTTCGACAGAGAGAGAGAGAGAGAGAGAGAGAGGAGAGAGAGAGAGAGAGAGAGAGAGAGAGAGAGAGAGAGAGAGAGAGAGAGAGAGAGAGAGAGAGAGAGAGAGAGAGAGAGAGAGAATGAATGAAAGAAACAATGAGAGAGAATGAGTGAGTTAATGAGAGAGAATAAGATAATAAAAAGAGAGAGAATGAAAAGAGGGAAAATGGGAGAGAGGGTGAGAGAGGATGAGAGATAGGTAGGTAAAAGAAAGAGAGAGAAAAAAAGAGAATGAGAGAAGACGTAATGAGAGAGAATGAGAGTGAGAGAGGAAAAAAGAGAATGGAAGAGATAATAAGAGATAGAGAGAGAGACAGACAGACAGACAAGAGACAGAGAGAAAAGGAAAGGATGGAAAGGAAGAAAGAAACTATAATATTGTCCTTAAAAGATTTTTGTAAATTTTGTGATATTTATAGCACACACACACACACACACACACACACACATACACACACACACACACACACACACACACACACACACACACACACACACACACACACACACACAAACACCTTAAAAAACCTCTATAGTGTAGTTGCTATAGTCTATTCACTTAAGCTGGATTTTTGAGAGCTGCTCGATGCCTAGCCGAGTTTGTAAGGACGTCGCTGATTGGCTGATAGACTCGGGCTAGGTGGCGATGGTGGTGGTACTTGCTTCGCCGCAACCCAAAACCCTTGAGTTGCCTCAGAAATATATTCATATTTCTTGGCTTTACTCACCTCTTACACAAGATAGGCCTATTTTGTTTGCATCAGTGAATCAGGCAGTGATTGTTCAACAACAAAACGCCATTCATAAAATAAGCAAAATAAGCAAGAAATTTTTTTTATACACTCTTTTACTTTCCTTCAAGTATCTTAATATTAGTGAAGTTTTACTGTAATTTTTTATGTTCTTGATATGCAGCAATGTATTATGAACACGATGGTAGGCTCAGCTTTCATAAATATTATCTGGTAGCTTGGTAATATCGGGTAGGAGTATAACATTTCAATGCACTGAAAACCTAAAAGTCCGCCTACTCTTGTGATAGTCAGTCATGACTTTATTTTTTATCCTATTGAGTTATGAATGGCGTGTTGTTGTTGAACAATCACTGCCTGATTCACTGATGCAAACAAAATAGGCATATCTTGTGTAAGAGGTGAGTAAAGCCAAGAAATATGAATATATTTCTGAGGCAACGCAAGGGTTTTGGGTTGCGGCTAGGCAAGTACCACCACCATCGCCACCCAGCCCGAGTCTATCAGCCAATCAACGACGTCCTTACAAACTCGGCTAGGCATCGAGCAGCTCCCAGCCCAGGAATCCAGCTTAAGTGAATAGACTATAGCAAGCTCGGTTCACAACCGAGAATTCCCGGTGTCGATCCCCGGGCGGAGCGAAGAGAGATGGGCGTTCTTCTTAAAACCCGAGCCCCTGTCCACTCAGCAGTGAATGGATACCGGTTGTTAGTAGGGGTTTGTGAACCGCCTCCCGGGGTGGTGGTTTCGGCCAACACTTAGCACTAAGGATGAATGCCACTGCTCGTTTTCGGGGAATTTTCACTGACAGACTTGGGCTGTTGCTGTCCCCCTCGAGCAAGGGGATGGGGGGGTGTGGTGGTGAGGTCTTAGCATTACCCAAAATCGTCATAATGAGCTCCAAGACAGCCCCGGGAGATTGAAACTAGCAATAGCGAGTACGATACGCGCGGACAAGTCCATGGGTGAATGACACATCTATTAGATTGGTCGGTGCGTGAAGATAGTTATTATAGTTTAAGTAAGGACATATGTCTTGGAAAGGTAATTCTTGACGAAAAAGTGTAGGAGAAATTATAGCTAGTGAGGTTTTGGTGTTAATGGATAGGGCAGGTGTGAAGAGGTCATTTGAGGAAGCTGGCCAGGTGACTGATTGAGGAATAGGGTGAGGTCTAGAGTGTTAATTATAGGTGCAGTACAGTACCTCTGTCACACACACACACACACACACACACCGCGCGATGGTCAGGTTGACAACGTTCTGGTCTCTCACTCTTGTGGGTAGGCGGTTCGAATCCTCGCGCGGTTTTTACCAAGGGGTTTTTGGGGGTTTTGAGTGATCCCAAGTCGGGTGAGTCCCCCTTGAAGCAGGGGTGCGTGAAAGTGTGTGT
>JACEEZ010021119.1:43259-54893 GCA_016584305.1 Chionoecetes opilio | reverse complement strand
ATGTGTCACTTTTGCACCCAGTCACCCGTTTTTTAATAACCCGAAATCAAAATCTGTAAATTTACCGAGCTTGAAAAAGATGCGGGCAATGGCAGACGATGCCCCACGGCTCGGTGGCATCAAGAGGAAGGGGGGCCTCTCCCCGGGAAGAAGCATGTAAACCCATGAGATAAAAAGTACTTAAGTTTTTTTGGGGTGTTTCTGATGATTTTTTTTTTTGCGAATGCCACAGGCATGCACCTTAAGGTTTTGAGCAGACAGCTGCTTTCCAGAGAAGTTTGCACACGTTCCGACTGTCCCCCGAGGAAAATTAGGGAAAATTTTTTGTGGGCGGACACATCACCCCCCCCCCCCCCCCAAAATTTCCGTAGCCACACACCATAGGTACCCTTTTGAGGCGGCAAAAAAAACCAGTAAACAACACCCCTTGCTGTCTGCACACTCGGCCCGATTTTTAAACATGGATTGGTAAGCAAAGACTAACCATGGCTTAGACAGACATTTTGTTTCTTAAACATTTTTCCGGGGGGTAAAATATTAAAAATCCTTAGGATTGGATGGGGACAGGTGGGGGATGTTAAAAAATTCCGTTTTTTCGTTGTCCGACCAATCTGAGGACTAAAACCCCCCCTAAAAAACGGAAATGTTGCTAAGGCCATGTTTAGTTTGGGTTTAAAAATAAAGTCTATGTTTAAAAAAATGGGCCCCGTTTGTTACATCCCCCCCCAAACCCCACCCACACTTTCCGTACCCCCCACACCATAGGGGCCCTTGTATGGCAGTGCAACCCCAAACCAGTAAACACACTCCTTGCCTGTCATGTCACACGGCTACACCCCCCCCACCCACCCCCCTTCCGTGGGCCACACCCCATAGCGTAGCCTTGTATGGCAGTGCAACAAACCAGTCAACAACACTCCCTTGCTGTCATGTCAACTGTCTACATCACCCCCACCCACCCACACCATTCCGTAGCCACCCATAGCTAGCCATCACAATCTGAGGTTCGTTTTCCCAAGGTATACGCGAGAAGCGTCATTTATTTCGGTCTCAGATTGAGCATCGTATCTAGATTTTGTCACAGCGACAGATTCACTGTCTGACACCGAAAGTCAATCGCTATCATAACATTGCCGACAGGTGTCAGACAGATTGGGGAGCGGTTAGCGGAGTGTGGTCAGCATCTCCGACTGGCGTTCTCGGTGACCCCGATTTCGATCCCCGAAGAAACCCAAAAACCTTCTGCACCGTCGAGTGGCGTAAGAACACCCACATGCCCTGCCCATCAACTCTACCTTCGATTGCGGAGTGCATCGGAGGACACAGGGGGGGCATGAGCCTCTAATAAACAGGCGTCACTATAAAAAATCCTCCCTGCGCCACCACGGGCGAGGACCAACCATCAGAGCCTTAAGTGAACCTCCAGAGCCTACCATTCGAGCCCACTTTCTGACGTCATCAATAACATTCGTAGTCCTGTTGGAGGGAAGATTTTGTTTTTTTCGCGCGCCTTTTACAAAAGTCGTATTTTTACGGAAATAAGGCCTGGAAATCAATTATTTTTGGTGGATTAGGTGTTTTGAATGTACATTCAACATAATTAGGTAAAAAAAAAATGGTCAGGACGATTATTTTAATTCCTGTTGAGAATGTATATCTAGGAAGTGAGTGCATCAGCAACAGTAAGGGATCTAAAAACAATCGGGAACAGTAACTGAGCGCAGAACTTTCATAGTTTTATTAAGTATGTCAGTCGTCTTGAGTGAAGGCTGTATTCCAGGATTCAGAAAAGATATTCACTCAATGACAAAATTCATGAAGTAGTGGCCTGTGTAAACCCTCTTTCTGGCATCAAAACTCTGAATCCTCACTTTTAGTCATTATATTGATGAACTGCCACAATTAGAGAGAACTGCAACTCCAAATGCCAGGGGTCGCTGCGCAGTTTTAACTCACAAATTTGTGTGAAAAGTTGGTCAACTGAAAGAAAAAATATGGGCTTATTCCACTGCACTAAAACACACAAGTATAATATTAAGAACGATTTTCTTCTATATGTATATTGTATAGAAGCCTGATTCTGTAAAAATTGTATATAACAAATAAACCAAGTAGTTTATAGTTGAGGAGGCGATGGTAAATGTACTCTATGATATGATATAGTCAATAACGAATGTTTAGAAGTTATCTATACCTTAGGCAGTCATATTTTCCTGTTATTACATTGTGTATCAATCAGATAGAAAGCCTGGAAGTGCAATGAAGTCGACGCGTGAATGGCAATGTTTGATTTCAATCTTCCCGCCACAATCTCCCCGCCCACCACCCCCGCCGCGGCTGTCGCTCCACAATTATTAATACATGGTAGCAAGAACAAGCCGATTTCGGCATTCTTTATTCTCGTTTTTCCAAGGCATTGCTTATTGGATTTGACAAGCGTTTGCCCAGAAGCAGCAGTACTGTCTTAGAAACAGTGGAACATCGCCCAAATTTTACATGCCACAATATACATGTAAAAAATATATTAACTTTGCTACACAGGCGAGTAATTTGCATAAATTGCTATTATAGAAACGTTCCATCGTAAATGCAGTCATCCATATAATTAAGTAGAACAACAAGAAGAACTATATTTTTGGGTATTCAGAGCGGTGCCTCAATGTTTTCGCGAAATAATTTATGAAAAATATTAGTCGCGGAGCCAAAACACAGTAGACCAACCTGTGAGTTAAAACTGCCAGGCGACCACTGGCATTTCCGAGTTTCAGATCATTGGAATTACCAAAGTTGCAAATAAAAAATCTTGTGGATGAAGAATGGGAGACTGCACTGTTGGATGAATAACTTTCTAATCAACTCCACTTCACAAAGTACTGGGAATTGTACGAATAGAAAAAATGATGCGGACTGCCAGGTTATCCCAAATTAACCATATAGTCAATCCATCCTCTTATCACTACCCTTTTCAAATGCAGCGGTGAGCGTTTTTCAGCAAACTAAATCTAACTAAACAATGTCAAAGATCCTCTCTTAAAAAATGAACCCAAGTGGCTATTAATACATGCAATACACATTTAAAAAACGCTTGAAAAAATATCTTTCACTAACCTGAACATTGAGGACAATATGCTAAAAGCTATCAATAATGTCAAAAGTGGTTGCAACGTGTCAGAGGTTGCAAATATGTAATATGTACCCAGCTCTAAAACCACCACCGGAGGGCCTACGTGGGCATTAGAGCGGCGAACGGCGGCCACCAGCGGCAAACTTGCCCCCGAATGCCCGCCGTAGTTGCCGCTGGTGTATTTTCAGAGAGAAAATTATTATCTGTACATCAATGTACAGAATTGAAAAATGTATTGCTTTTATGTGTAAAACATTCTAAAACAACAGTTATGTGATGATATTGATGTAGTAATACATCAGTGGTGATAACCAGCGTCTACTTGACTTGAGATCTCCGTCCGCCCGCTGGTGTATATTGAAGTGCCACAAGAAAATATTAATGCGGTACTCTCGGGCAAAATGTTGGGTCCCATCTTAAGATAGTGATCTGTCCTCGTGCATGCCTGGTGCATGTTTTCTGTGTTGCTGTGGTACAGATTAAAACGTGCTCCAGGAGGTCAGCTAATCTTGAAAAAAATACAAATTGAAAATCCAAAATGGCTTCCTTCATTCGTACCACAGGTCTCTGCCCTCCGAATTACATCCATCGAAATGTAGTTACCGTGTAAGATAGGGACATGAAAACACATAGAAGGAGTGTGTAGGTGTTAGAGGCAAGGCACACATCATGTTTTACGGTATTTACCCGGGTGAACTATTATAGGAATCAGATATATGAGTTCGTTATTTATTGGTTAGGAGCCCTCTCATTTTTTTTCTTCCATTAGTGACTTGTTACGGAAGAGGAGAGGCTTAAATAAGTTGAATGAAGTGAGTTAGGGTTCATAGATGATGTACAACTTTGAAAATACTGGCGGACATAAAAAAGTGTCATTTCGTGACAGAAATAAGAGCTTTATCCGTGTTTTGAGAGTGCAGTCGACAATAAATATGTTAAAAGGTTACTTTTTTATGATGGCTGATGAGGCTTTAGTCTTGAATGAAGTGCAGCTAGGTTCGATAAGGAGAAGTAGAATTGTTAACATGGTACTAGAACAGTCGCGGCCGTCGGCTATCAAGGGTAGGCTATTAAAAGGGAACTGTCTTCGAAACTTTACACGTCGCGAGTGTTCCACTAACGGCGAGAGTTCCTCGTTGGGGGTTTCGGCGAGAATTCATAACCGTGAACATCTTTAACGAACAAAGCACCGAATAATTAAGTTGGGCTCATATTATCGTGTTACTGCCGTATCTATAGCCACTGCCTCTCTACCTATGCCGTATTTATAAGCTGGATTCGTCGTCAATGGCACTATCTATAGCTCCTGCTATATAATCGGTATAATTCTAGTGTTTGCCCATATCCCCTTGGAACCCAAACTAGCTTGGGGGACCTGGGAGAATGCAGGATATATGGCTGGCGTACAAAATAATGAGTCGCAACCACTTTTTTTTTTTTAGTTATGAAGTTATAAAAATTCCTAGATCTAGGGAAAATTAAATTGGATTTCTTCTGAGCCAGAGACGTGGATGTATACACAATGCGGCGCCTACGGCAATATAAGTAACTTTTAGGGGGCTATGTTGTGGTAGATTAGAGGTAACTTTTAGAGGGTTTTATGTTAGGGTTAGGTTATTAACTTTTAGGGTTATAGTGATGTAGGCAGGTAGTAACTTTTATGGGTTATAGTGAGGTTATGTTTGTAACTTTTAGGGGGTTTATAGTGAGGTTAGGTTAGTAACCTTTATAGTGAGGTTAAGCGTTAGTAACTTTTAGGGGTGTTAGTGAGGGTAGGTTAGGTAATTTTTAGGGGGTGGGGTTATTGTGAGGTAGTTTTAATAACTTATGAGACATATCTTATGGTTTAACATATAGTTATGTTAGTTTAGAATCAGACAAATGGCACGAGCGACTGCCCTCTATAGGGGTGGGTTGGCAGGAGATACCGACATTATGGATGTAACGTACAAATTGCTCCTGGCATATTTATAGGTTTAGGATAGTCACCGTATAAAATGTAGTAAGAGGAAAGGGAAAAAGGGGGTTCGATCAGTCTGGGGGAGAAGATTTGGGATGGTCGGCGCTTGGCTAATGTTTACGAGGTGAGTTTGTTGTTTTTGGCATGTCCCATTGGTAATATTTGGCCTCCATTTCATGGTCTCTGTTGTGTTCATGAATATGCCAGCAGTGCTGGGGGGTAAGGGTATTAAGGATCGAAATGTGTTCAGTTGTGATGTACCAAAGGGATAAAGACATTCCAGCCACACGGAACGATCCGAAATGTTGGTTTACATGTGAATGGCGTTCATGTGGACACTTCTACAGTGTGGTTTTTAAATGTAGTACGTAACATCCACAGTGTAAACACAAAAAATTTATAATTTGGTATGGGTTATGTGTTTTCAAAATGTCTCAAGTAGGAGGATGCAGCAACATAATATTAGATAGTGACACCTATCACAGTAGTGATTCATTCATCTGTTCTAATCCATTGTGTGGTGTTTTACCAGTTGTTTCCTATGCTTCATCCATGCTGTCAAGGATGGTGTAGCCTAATGAAAACGAGGCTATAGGCCTATATCTACATTCTAAAGTAATTTCAAGCAGTGTTAAGTTAATCAAATAAAAATATGCAAATATTGCATTAAATCATCTGCATTTATTATAAATAATATTAATTTTAGTTCCTTCTGGAAGTGTAAAGAAGCACTTCCATGATTAAGTAATATTAGGGTAATTAAAGATTTAATAGGATTGGCAAATATATATAAAAAAAAAAACCAGGAACTTTCAAGTAAAATTTATTTTCACTTTTTTTTACTTTCACTTTTTTAATTGATTAAAAATTGCTTGCACTATTATATGACTAATATAAATTGATTTGATTTATCACTAGGGTCCATTCATGAATGTTAGTTGCCCTAAGTCAACGTGCTTGATTTTTTTATTTTCAATTTTTTTTTTACTATCGATAAATAATCTTCTGTATGGAGCGTCCTCACCTATGAGGTCCGACGTTTTAGTTTTTTTTCGGGCCTATTTTTCAGTTGCTTCTTATCATGTTGCCAGAGTTGTGCTACCACATAATGGAGTCCAATCTTAATTTGTAATACATAATAAAAAAAATTCAGATTCACTCAATTTTTTTTCCTGATTTAAATAAAAAAAAGTGTACTGTACATCCAACCCAACCTATTATGTAGGATCATTACGGGCGGGCCGCATTGGGTGGCGCACGACGTGTGAAACTGCGATCCTCACGAATGATGACCCGAAGTGTCGAGAACCACCAACAACCCCGCTAGGAGGTAAGGTTAGGTTAGGTCTCCTAGTTAGATTTGGTTTAGGCTAGGTAGATTAGATTTGTTAGGTTAGATTAGAATTGGTTAGGTTAGTTAGGTTATCCGGTGGGGTCAAGCCCCGCTAGGAATTAGGTAAATTTGGGTTATGTAAATTTCTCTAAAATAAGGAAATTACTTAGATTTAAGGAAATTTTACCCCCCCTAAACAATAACTCTTAAATACGTGGTTTACGACGCATAATTTTGTTTTCCACCGAAACCCGCATTCCCACAGGTCCACAAAAACTTGTTTGGGGGAAGTGGGAGAGTATGGGCAAAAAACACTAGACTTTTACTTATATCTTAGCACTCATTCTTTCCCCCGGTTTTTAAAACTATTTATTTTACCATAATCAATATCAAAAGTGTATTCGTTACAATTTATATTTCAGGCTATTACATTTCTTAGTTAGCATACTGTCAGAGGTTTCGTTACCGAACAAGGCAGGGCAACGCTCGGGGGATCGAACCCGGAGACCTTCCACTTGCCGGGCGGACGTGCTACCTTTACACTACGGTCGCCTCTCGGTATGACAAACCCAAACATCTCCCCCCTAAGGCTCCCAGAGCCAGTCCGGGGAAGGTGTACGCTTACCTCGATCTACTCACTGCGCCATGTTAGAGGTACGGGGTTTACCGAAAAGGCAGGCCCACAGTACTAATAAGTTTAAATGTTGAATTCTACGCCATTTCACATCCCACATATACAATTTACCTGTAAGCTGAGGAAAACCTTAAATTAGTAGTCTAAAGGGTACTGAAATTTCAAGTTACCGTAAAATTGTAACATTGAAATATTACCGAATAAAAACAACAAATTTGTTTGGAATTGAAATATCGTGGAATGTTCTGGAATGTAGCTGATAGGAATTCACGGCCAAAACACCAAACTAGAACTCGACGACGCAGCGATGTTCTTTTACATTTAATTTTGTTCATTCTCTTTTTTAAAAGCATTTACCATTGCCGCAGACCAGGATGCAGCACAGACCATGGTGCTTGATACACTGCAGAGTGCTGATGGTTGTATGCATGGACATTTTATTCAAGGTACATTAAATTAGAGCTTTACTGAATTATGTTTTGCAAACAATGGGTTTTTAGTTGCTTTTCATAATAATTAGGGTAAAGATTGGTTTTAGGGGAACCTTCCTTATTGCGGAAAATACACCCGTTTTATGTGACTGTTATTTAGGTTTTTATCCGAAGAATATTTTTAACCCTCAATCAAGTCCAGCACGTTTCTTTCCTCAATTAGAGCAGTAAACAACTAAACCTGCGTAACGCGTGAGTAATTTTTTTTGCCGTTTTAAAGTGGATGATTATAACGTTTATTTTTTGCTCGGGCATGAAATATGTTACTTTAAAAAAAAAATTACTGATCACTTCTATGAGACATAACACTTATGAATGCTTCTCGCAGATCCATCACATCATGGGGAGTTGTGACTTCGGTATGTGGAACGTCCCAGAAAACTGAGGCGCTGTGGCATGGTTGTCAAAATTACCAACGGCTTGACCAGTAGGGAGAAAGTTTACCAAGGTGGGTGTGGGCGAACATCGCCTTCAGAATGCAGGAAATGGATGTATGTGAGATTAAGATAAAATGATGGATATAGTATTCCTTTGAGGGTTGTTTTATAATATTTTATTGTACAAGGTTGTTTGAATGTGTCAGGCCTTAAAAGTTATAAAAAATGTAATGGCCAATATTATTTGCCATCATAATTTTACAGTTTTTTAGAATTCTCTCTCTCTCTCGCTCTCGCTCTCTCTCTCTCCTGAACTCATGGGTGGTGTCTCAAGCAGAGAAGGCAGCAGCAACAGACTATGGGATTTAAGACAAGAATTTGTGCCTCAGACTTTTCGAGCCACCTCATAGTTCAGTAATTATACCAGATGCAGTGATACCTTGCTTGCACAACTATGCTGTTATCTTATAGGTAGGTAGGGACTTGTGTGTCGAATTAATATAGAGCTTACATATCATGTATTATCTATCATGATGCAACATTCGGTTACCAGGGGCAATGGCAATTTTAGGTATCTTTTTCAATCAGACACTATCCTAAAAACTACTATAACGCCAACAATGCCTTCTACAGTTAATGTACATTTTCTTGTACATTTCCTCAGGAATCCCTCGGAAGCTGGTTTCTGTCATTGCTGGGATCCATGCTAAGCATGTCTTCCTTTCTTCCCCCTTTAGCACTTGCAGCACACCTGTCTACATGTGACTCCTGCACAGGTCCCAACTCACTTTCTAAGTATTTTTTTTTATTGATGCTCATATGTACTGTGGAGTGCTTTAAGTGAACAGTGACTAAAGAAATGTACACATCATGAGCACTTGTAACCACTCCCAACAGTATGGACTTACCTTGAGCAACTGCTATACGGGATTGTTTTCTTTTTTTCTCAGTTTGGCAAGAGTGTGTAAAAGATGGAAATTGAGAGAGAAGAGAATAAGAGTCTAGAAGAGTAAGTTGAAGAGTTGTTTTCACTAATGCTAACCCAACCCTTCCACCAAGGTCGGATAATATGCTTCTATGATGTATGGGGTAAGCACTAATGTCTTGCCAATCCTACCTTTCCTTCTGTGCCTATAGTTGTGTGTTGCCAACTCCATTGGAACCTGTGTTAATAACCTCTGCACAAATTTCTCTTTGTGACTCTAACCTTCTAAGGAAATGGCCAACCTATTCACTGGACAGAGATGGTTCTACAAAACCGGCTCAGTTAATGAATGTAATCCTATACTAACATGTAATGATAAAACTGATGCATTTGGTGAATTAGTTACATCACATATACCAGAAAAGTTTACAAGCATATCTGCCTTCACCTGTTATTATGAATTTGTGGACGGATGCATTTTGACTGACAATATGAGGGGCACATTATATTAACTATTAACCATAAGCCATATTGGTTCCTGACCTTGTGGCAGTAATTAATTTGTCTGGATAAAAAAGATTTGCCCTAAAATATGTACTACAGTACATACTCCATTATCTGTCCTCATGCACAGACATGTGGCGTTGCCATCTACCAGTACCGCTATGTCAATTACATGTATTAAAAAATATTTTGTTGTTGCGGTCTCTGCCTTTCAATATGATCAGTGTAGAAGTTCATACTATATATTGGTAGAATTGATTTGAACATCTTCAGCAGCGCGGCTTCAGGTATGCGCCGACTTCAGCTACAAAACCATGACAGGCGAATCGGAGGAGGTGGCAAGGGAGCAGATGCCAGATAGAGCAGAAGAGCACAACCGTGCCTTGGAGCAGCTATCCAGGCTGGTGTTCTGGCTCAGGGAGAAACACACTTAAGCCTGATCGACATCAATCTTATTGGAGGCATACCCCGAGGGGCAAGTCGCAAAAGAACGCTACAAGAATATTACCTCGCTCTAAGGTCTGTCCTGTTGGTGCGCGTGCGATCGACGTGCCGCAGTCAGCGGCAGGATGTTAACCAGTCTGCTGGCCCACTCACTTGACCTAACTGACCTGAATTAAAAGTGCTTACTGTTTATATTGAGCCAGACATGAAACCAAAAAGATGAAGAAGAAATAATACAAGAACACGGTTCATAAATACACAACATATCGACCGAAATGTTTAACGACATACAAATATGCTGTCCCAACTAGTACATTTTCACGATGTTCAGGCAGACACCGATAGGGAAAATAAGAGGCAGGCCCGCCCCCCCTCCCCCCCCAAACTTGTTCACTCAGAACGGGGGTATGTATACTTTATGCTCTTCCCAGGCGGAAAGCTAGAGGACACGTTCTTGTAGCATCCTTGTTCCCGTGTGGATGTAGTTAGGGGGAGTTAGGGCTGTGTGGAATGCCGTGGGAGGGAGGGGTGTGTGGTGGGGGGAAAGAGGAAGAGGTGTTTATAGTGCAGCTGTGGTGGTGAGATGGTGTGAGACATGAGAGGAAAAAGGCGAGGGATAAACCTGCGAAAGGAACTTTTTTTTTTTTCTTTTTCCCTGCTCTTAATTCATGTCTCACACCATCTCATCTCTCACCACTAGTTTGGTGGAAAAGAGTTAGAACGACTCGGAAAACGTCAAAGAAGACCCAACAACATGGAACACAAAGAAGACCAAAGCAGCAAGTCTTTGACATTTTCCGAGGCGTCAACTCTTTTTCCACCAAACTAGCTACCAACTCATCATTTAGAGCCACCTGCATGCACCAGATTGAGACAGGATTTTTTGGAGGTTTCCGTCTCATGCTATCTGGCTCATGGACTTGCCACACTTACAAAGTGGACTATAGTTGTCTCTTAAACAATGATTGGATTTTTCAGGCAAATGCATCTGTAGACCTGGGGAGGGGGTTAGAGGAAGGTGGGGTGATGGGGAATTTAGGCGCAAGGAGCAAAGATGGCACCCCTCTCCCCGTCATACAACTTAGGCAGCCTGAGCGATGTGTAGCACTGTGAGACTAACTCCAGCCCAGGTGAGATGGTAGTATACGAAAAACCCGAGAAATTTTTAACACATCACTGAGAAAGGCAAAAAATCTGAAGAGTTCTTGTCCTAATTTTTTTTTGCAGTGACTATATATACATATATATATATATATATGTATATATATATATATATATATATATATATATATATATATATAATAAATATATATATATCTATATATACATATATATATATATATATATAACAGATATATTACATAATATATATACATTTTGTTATATACATAATAATATACATATATATATAACATATATATATATACATATATACATATATACATATATACAGATATACATATAGACATATATTATTATACATATATAATATATATAATACATATATATATATATATACATATATATATATATATATATACATACATATATATATATATACATATATATATATAGATCATATACATATATATATATATACATATATATATAATACATATATATATATATATATATACATATATATATATATATACATATATATATATATATACATATACATAATATATATATTTATATATATTTATATTATATTATTGATTTATTATTTATTTTATTTACAGTGGAGTCGACCCTAGCGCAATCGCCCTATGTTAAAGGAAAGGCGTATGATATTATAGAGACAGGATGGTAGACAGCAGATGGTATATGACAGGTGGATGG
>JACEEZ010021119.1:35759-40759 GCA_016584305.1 Chionoecetes opilio | reverse complement strand
CACTACCACTCACCACCGTCGGCGCTTGGCCGCGAACAGTGTTCGTCACCTCAAAAGTGCAGTGTGGACACGATGCCGACGAGCAAAAAATTTAACCGTCGGCGCTGCCGCCAACATTCAGCAGGTTAATATGGAGCGGGCATGCCCGTCAATCACGGGTCAGCGGCCGAACACATGCTTCAAGTTATCGACAGTTTTCACCATCTTAGATATTTTTGTATTGCCTATGTACCGTATACCAATGGTACCGCTCAGAACCAAGAAAGGTCACTCAGCTGATTACGGTAGTAGTGATCAAAAATTAAATGGGAGAAATGCGTCGGAAATTGCAGCGAGTGAAGACAAAAAGTTGAGGAAAAATGTTTATACACTATTTATTTTTGCTATATTTTTTAGAATACACAACAGTCTTTTCGTATATTTTTCTTGCTTATGATATGCAGAAATGTTCATGAAGATGATAATTGAGCAGTTTTTCTAAAACCTCCTGTGGTTATTTCAATCTCGAGTGAGAGTTACACGATATGCAGAAAAACACTGACTCTCACTTGAAATCAGGAAAGCGCAACTGACGCGAACAAAACCGTTCGTGTGGACACAACCCTGGCAACGGCGTTCCCGTCGCTAAGCACCGACGGCAAGCGCCGGACGGTGGTGAGTGATAGTGTGGACGGGGCTTAATATAGATACCCCTAGGTAGAACACAAATGTGCATACTACCGCTTGAGCTCTCAGCGTAGAGATTCGTCTAGTAGGCCTCTTCATATTCCCGTTCTCTACCCAAGACAAGTTTGTGGCGGCGTTACCAACAAAGCCTTCTAGGTACATAGAGTGTCAATAATACTACAATAGCCTACTTATGTATGGAGATTGCGGTCGCGATATTGTTTGCGTAATTTTCAGTTGCAAGCCGCAGAACCAATCGACTTATATCTCATCCAATGACATTTGACAGATAAGTTGGGTTGTGCTATAGGTACCAATAAACGCAATACCAGTCTGTTAAAGATGATTTTTATTCAAATGTGATCGCTAAATAAAATGCACATTATTTCAGTAATAACAGCAACGAGGTGAAATCTCGAAGTTACGTGATTCCTTATGTGTTAAAGTGAATCAGCGGTTTGCCTAACTTTGTGGCAACTCAGTACTACATGCAGTCGGTAGGCTACCTTGTGTGGTGGGTTACGGAAGCAGATTATTCGTATTCTAGAAGGGAATCTTGTTTTCCTCTTGTGAAGAAGGGCATTTGCAGGCAGACATGATGAAAGTCTTCCCTACAGAATTAAAAGAACTTGGCAGACGATATTTCCAGGTAAGTATATATGCTAATGTTTTCTTCTTGCCAGCTTGTAGAACATTCAAGTATCAGCGTTCTCTATGAATGATATTTGAAAACATCAGTCTTTCAATTATATTATATCAAAAACATTATGAGAGTTTGAAGAAGGAAAAAGGAAGGCAATGGTGATGTAGCTACATTTGGTCTTCAATTTTGTATATCTTGATTGATAAGGATATATTACAACCCGGGATTTGAAGGATGTGAAAATTAAAAACAGCTACTCAGGATATGGTAGTGGGAAGAAAATCAAAGAATTACATCTCCAATTGATAATTAAAAAGTGTAGCATAAGGTAATATGCAGTTTCAGGGTAGATTTTTTTTTTTTTTTTTTAAAATCCGATTTTATTTTATTAAATCAGATTTATTTGATTTAAATAGATTTTTTTTAAATAATTAATTTGATGTTCTACGTCATGAATCTAACTACTACAGGATATTGTTTAGCATATTTATAACTTAAAACGAGATAAAATAAGTGAATAAAAAAATGCATATAACAGAAATACAGATGAATTTACATATTTTTTATTTCTGTGATTGGACGTTTTTTACATCCATAGGCCTTGTATATAAGTGTGTTTTCGGCGACGTTGTCACGGCCGGTTATAGACCGGTCTAGGCGGGCCCAGGCTGCACTGATGCTCGCGAAAACCAGAGCTGGGAAGTATTTAAAACATTTGATTTAAATACGTATTAAATACATTTCTGTACATGTATTTATAATTGTATTATAAATATATTGATTTTTCATGATTAAAGCAGTATTAAATACTTTATGAGTATTGTAAAATACAATTGTATCTAATATACCCATAATACAATAAGTAATTATTTTTTATCAGTTAATTTGGCATAAACCCGCCAACTATCTGGAAACTCTGATGTTACAGTGTTTAACCAGATGTTCCATTCCACTTTCAATGAAATATTCATTATTTAAGAAAATTTAGGCCTGGAAGGAAAAGTTCTAAGAAACGCAAAATCTAGGAAATCCAAAGGAAATCCATTTTTTTTTTCGGACCATGTTAAAACTGTGTGTATTTAAAATGTATTTACAAATGATTTAAATACAATTGATGTATTTAGTATTTAGTATTTAAATACATTCGTAAATGTATTTAGTATTGGGTATTATAAATACATTCTCCCATGTATTTAGTACTTAGTATTTAAGTACATTCAATGTCATTTAGTGCTCAGCTCTGGCGAAAACAATCCAGGACTGGGCCCTGTCCCATTCGTAGTTCTATTGGGGGGGATCGATGTGGGCGGTCTTTACCGTCCTGCAAGGCTGATATACCTCCCCCAAGCACACCAAATGATTATTAATTGACCTCCGGTAATAACCTCCGAGCTTGGCATATGAAAGGTCATCATTCTGTCTGTGATGAGAGTCAGCTACACAGATTTTTGTGGGTTTTTTCAATATAATTCTTGGTCATTTATTTTTAAACTTATTTTTTAAAAGTGGTTTTTTAATAACACCAGAAATATATATTTAATGGAAATGATATTAAAACTAGACAAACTAAACTGGCTTAACTTTACTATTTTGTTTTTGTTATCAATAAAAAATATGGATTTTCACCTACTTCCTTTTTCTTTATATACATAATATATATATATATATATATATATATATAATATATATATATATATATATATATATATATATATATATATATATATATATATATATAATATATATTATATTATATATATATATATATATATTATATATATATATATATATAATATATTAATACATATATATATAATACATATATATATATAATATATATATATATATATATATATATATATATATATATATATATATATATATATATATATATATATATATATATATATATATATATATATATATATATTATATATATATATATATATATAATCGAATATACAGTCGCGCCGATTATTTAGGGTAAAACGTAAGAATTTAGGGTAAAATTGACTTGACTCTAGGGTAAGTTCAGCGGAGCTCATGGAAGGCCAGTCTGGCCTTGAAAAAGACGCCAAGTTGCCAAGATTTTCCAGATACCTCTTTCAAAGGAGGACGAAAAAGTCCTCGTCAGCGAGGAAGTTCTCAAATTATATTAACTCTAGGGGGACCATTGATTTGAAAGCGCACAATTTTATCCTTTTAGGAAGTAAAGGGTTAATACATACATTTCTACATCCATGATTTCAGGAAAGTTAGAAGGGGCTATCTGGAGAGTCTGTGTTTGGTGGGCCGAAGGCCCACCAATAGCCCTCCACAGGAGCTAGCCAAAAAGTCCGCCCGGAGGGCGGCTTTGCGGCTAGTATATATATAATATATAATATATATATATATATATATATATATATATATATATATATATATATATTATATATATATATATATATAATATAAGTAGAAAAAGTATTTGGTAACTCTCTCTCTCTCTCTCTCTCTCTCTCTCTCTCTCTCTCTCTCTCTCTCTCTCTCTCTCTTCTCTCTCTCTCTCTCTCTTTCACGGAGAGAGAGAGAGAGAGTGGCCAAACGCGGCGATTTATTTAGTTAACGCTAATTTATGCATAGTTCTACTGTATGTATCAGAAAACGAAATCTATCAATGAAAGCTAATAAAATCTGCTTCTATTGATATCTCCCATCTTATAAGCTGTCCCACACAGTGTTACATGACGACGTGTTTTAAGTTCATCATATTTCTTCAGTCTCATAATGACCTTTATTTAATGTGTTTTACTGTGTTTTATGTGATAATCTTATAGAGCAAACATTTTCGAAGATTACAGTCTATCCTTTATACATGTATAACATGATATACTGCGGGGTAATGCCTTGAGAACTTCCCCGGGTCTAGAGTGAACGAAGAGGCCTTGGCGCTAAGATGGCGCCCAGTAGCGTTTAACATAGGGCCTATGAATGGCGTTACCCTCTTAAGCCCCGTCCACACTACCACTCACCACCGTCGGCGCTTGCCGTCGAACAGTGTTCGTCACTCAAAAGTGGCAGTGTGGACACGATGCCGACGAGCAAAATTTAACCGTCGGCGCTGCCCGCCAACATTCAGCAGGTTTAATATTGGGCGGGCATGCCCGTCACTCACGGGTCAGCGCCGAACACATGCTTCAAGTTATCGACAGTTTTCACCATCTAGATATTTTTGTATTGCTATGTACCGTATACCAATGGTACCGCTCAGAACCAAGAAAGTCAGCTGATTACGCGTATGTGATCAAAAATTAAATGGGAGAAATGGTCGGGAAATTGCAGCGAGTTGAGAAGAAAAAAGTGAGAAAAATGTTTATACACTATTTCTTTTTGCTATATTTTTTAGAATACACAAAAAGTTTTTCGTATATTTTTCTTGCTTATGATATGCAGAAATGTGTCATGAAGATGATAATTGGGTCAGTTTTTCTAAACCTCCTGTGGTTATTTCATAATCTCGAGTGAGAGTACACGATATGCAGAAAACATGACTCTCACTTGAAATCAGGAAGCGCACTGACCGCCGAACAAAACCGTTTTGTGTGGACACAACCCTGGGAACGGCGTTCCCGTCGCAAGCACCCACGGCAAGCGCCGACGGTGGGGAGTGATAGTGTGGGCGGGGCTTAATTAGAACCTAGGTAGAAACAAA
>JACEEZ010021119.1:0-25000 GCA_016584305.1 Chionoecetes opilio | reverse complement strand
TTTAATCAAAAAAACCCGCGCAGTTTTAATACTCATTGAGGGGCTGTTTAAAAAAATCTTAGTGTCGTTTTTTTTTTACTAAAGAAAACCCCACCGAGACATCGATTTTTTAAACTAAAAAAAGAAAATATTACAATTGATATGGTTCGTTCAATTTTTGGTTTTTTTTTTTTTTTTTACATCATGTGGTTTGGGTAAATGGCAAAAAAAAATCAGGCCAAAAAAGCTCGCTACTCTAAAACCATATTATTATATATATATTTATATATTAGAGGGTTACTTAAACCCGACCCGTCCCACTGTGTAGAGCGGCCTGACGCGGTGTTTTGCGACGGCGGTGTGTTGCGGGAAAGTGTTGAGATCGCCCGGAGATACCCTTGACACCCCTTACGACTAAGGCCAGACATTTTTTATAACCAGTAGATACTATTCTAGGAGAATAGGTAGACTACTAGCCACAGGCTTAGCGATTTATTATTATGTTAAACCAAATGATACCTAAGTTTATTTTTTAATTTTCTCCCGTTACCGATTATTTTGGGGAACCCCGAGTGGGGATATGATTTACTCAGAGCATAAAAATTATAAAGAAACCCTTTTTAAAAAGAGTTCCCCCTTTAATTCAGTTACCCCATATATTACTTTTAAAAAAATTTTTTTTTTCCCCCCCCAATGTGGGGGTGGCAGCATAAATTTCCCGACTTGTTGAGCCCCTTTAAAATTAAAACTAGCAAGGGGGGGCAATACAAAAGAAACAGGGTAAAGTTTCGAGTTTATCAGTGAAAGGGATGAAAGTGTAAATATACAAGTTAAATCTTGCAATAGTAAAAAATGGACGAAATTTTGGTGAGAATAAAAAAAAAAAAAAAAAAAGTTTTGTGCACGAGGGCCCAGGGTGGGGGGGAGGCATTAAAACATAAGTAAAGATGGGGGCTACGCTATGTTGCGCGTTGCTTCATGTTCATCTCCGTCCATTAACCTTTTTAAACGTGGTAGGGGGAACCCCCTTTCCCCCGGGCCAGGGGTAGTGTGAATCTGGTTACCACAGTTACTTTCAGGTTTCCCAGGTAACTCCCATTTTTCACCCGAAATGGACTGCTTTTTGGGAAAAGTGCCCTTTAGTGGGCCCCCGGTTGCCCCGGCCCGGATTCGAACCGGCCCCAGATTCGTAACCGCGCTGGCCACACAACCCCGGGGGTAACATGAGGGGAGGGGATGCTTTTTCAAATTCAAAGGTTTGAGCATGAAAATAAAATGTAGAAGAAAAGCAAGAGAAGCAACATTGCGGCGGTGATTTGAGATTGAAGAATCAATTAGGGGAGGGGAGTTGATGAACGAGAACTTTTGACCCCCTTTATAGCTGGGATGTTGAGTGGATTTTCCCCCAAAAATTAGAGCATAAGAAAAAAGGGAAACTCAAGAGGCCGTGAGACCACAGTGGGAGTTACTAGAGACCTCCAGACATAGGGGGATAAAACCCCTGTACGAGCAAGCATTGGGAGGGGTAAAAAGGGCGCAATTGCCACGGAGGAGGCGTAGCAGAGTAGTTTCGTTTCCGGTGGCGTTTCGGGACTGAGTTCGTCTTCGATGAGAAACCAAAAAACCACTTATATCTTTCTGACCCTCGAGGCTTAAGAAATCCACATGCTACCCATAAAATCTCCCTTTGATTTCAGTCGCGGAGGAACATAGCCTCTAAACACAGGCGTCACTATGAAAATCCTGCCCCACTACGGCGAGGGCCTTAAAACGTTAACCAAACAGCCCTCAAATGAAAAATCCAGTTTACAGTTAATGCATCGCCTGAAGGGGTCCCCGAGACTTTTTTTTTGCCCAAAAAATTTTTTTTAATTTTTGAAATAACCATCTGGTTATCAAAAAAAAAAAAAGGGGAGACTTTTTTCTTGAGGTCCATTTTTTTCCTCCTCAAGTGAACCCCATTCACCGTGCGGTCATTGCCTACGACGCTATAGGGACAAATGTAAAAAAAAAAACGAATAAAAAAAGGGTTTTAACTTCTTATAAAAACTGATTGCAGTATTATAAACTGATTTAGATTGTGATGTGAAGTTTCCAGTTAGATTTTTTTGTAAAGGGTAATAGCTCTAAATTATTTAAGAAAGGGGACAAAAAAAATTTAATGAGTGTCATTCAGTAAAGAGGGAAAATTTGTTGGAAGGTTTCTCGTGTAGATAGGGGAATAAATTGGGTTTTTTAGGTATTGAACAAAATAAAGGGTTTGCCTTGCCCCATTCAGAAATGAAATAAAGATCAAAGTTATGTGTATAATAATGAGAAACACAATAGATTATTCAAGCAATCATCGTGACTTGCAGAAGTTACACATATCACATTAATTTTGATACTTTGAAAGACACGATCATTTTGTAGTCCGAATGGCATTACATAATTATATACGTAACTGTTTATCTCTCTCCCCTCTCTCTTTTCTCTCTCTCTCTCTCTCTCTCCCCTCTCTTTCCCCTATCTCTCCTCTCTCCTCTCTCTTCTTTTCTCCCCTCTCTCTCCTCTCTCTCTCTTCTCCTCCTCTCTCCCCTCTTTCTCTCTCTCTCTGAATGACAATATATACGTAACTGACGGACAGTGAGATTGACAGGCATGTTTGGGTGGAGGGATATTCGGTGAATTATACAATATGATTAGGCCCTTTCACACGGGCCCAATCATATTGTCATATAAAACCTGTTTCACCCCGTTTTTATTGGCAGTGAGCGAAGCGAGATGCCACTTACCATAAACCCTTCGGGGAAAGGGGAAAGGGAACCATTCGTGAGCCAAAAAGAAACAGAAACCAAACTCCCAATGGTGTGGGGAAATTTTTGGGTCCTATGAAAACCCAATACCCCCTTTTGGGTTTTTCTAATTATTTGGTACTAAAACCCCCTTAACTGGAAACAGGGTTCCCTTGAAATTTCCCTTATAAACTAACCATGACCTTAATCCCAAGCTCTAACCCTCATCCGTTTTTAATACAGGTAAGAAACTCGGGAAGGGTTTACTATTTTCCCGGGAACCTGAGCTATTTTTCTGAGATAAATAGCTTCCATACTTCCTTCTACGCAAAAAATCACGTTAAAAATTCAATCATTAAACACAATTTTAAAATTTGGCATAATGTGGACGTTAACTGAGTAGGGTTTTTTACCCCAAATCTACTTAAAGGGGGATTCGCCAGCTTGGCAAAGATTTTCCCCGGTATCACAAGTTTTCTATCAACGAAAAACATTCCTAACGCCCCCACCCAAAGAATTTCAGTAAAGTCTGTAAATTTTTTTAAATATTTTTTTTCAAAAGTCCCTATGAAAAAAAAACCTAACATTTTTTTGAATCTTTTTTTTTTATTGTAACATAGGGGACTCTTGGGGTTTTCCTGATAAACATTTTCCCGACCCTTCGTCGCATGTAGGCCATTTTTTTTAAAATCATCGAAACCCAACAGATAGGATCTTTTTTTTCCCCAAATAAAATATTTTACGTAAAATGAAGGTATGGCATTGATATTTTTAAAGAATGATATTTTTTTCCATAGTTTTGATAAAATAATCATTGGGGCCCTTTCCCGGGTAGGGACAATTTTGCTCCCGGCCCCTGCAGCGCCGTATCGTTTGTATCGCTTTTATAAACCTGTTCGCCGTATCGCAACCCTCGAGGGCCAGTGTTGAATAGACCGCCCTCGGGTTTCGTGCACTCTTAAAAATGGTTTAAAAGGGGTTTTGTCGTGGGCTCCCAAGACAAATTATGTCCCCAAACCCTCCAGGTGGGAGATTCTTTTTTTAAAAAGAAGTGTTTTTTCTTACCACGCACAATGATCTTCCCTACGTGGGGAAAATTTGGGAAAAAGAGAATTTCGCGCCACCCGAAAAAATTTTAACTTGACAAGGCTTTTTGTCTGGGGCCCCTTCATTTTTAAGGGGGGGGAAGATTTCAGCTTGCCCAAACTTTCCACGGCCAGCCTGGAAGCCCCCTGCACCAAACCATCCCAAAATCCCAGCCCCTTTCCCCCAGCCACCCCTTTGTTCTCCGCCCAAAGGAGAAAAAGCTTTGGCGAAAATCCCCACATCAGCTACCGGGAGTGAAAGGAAAGTACGGGGTGGAGAACCTTTTTCCCTTTTTTTCCCTTTTTTTTTTCGGGGGGGGTAGTTTAGCATTTGGATTTTTCCCAACTTTTTCATTTTTACCCGGTTCGGGACCACGTTTTTTTCCCTACGTGCGTCTTGTTATCGTGACTTTTGGTTTCGTAGCGTGATGCCTGAAAGGAAGGATTTTATATAGGGCCATTTTAAAAATTTTTCCCCCCTTTATCGGTTTTTTTTAATAAAAAGAATCAAAATAAAACCAACGCTTCGAGCTCGGGGGTGGGGGTTTTTAAAGCCCAGCTGTTTTGGCACAACTTGCACACCCCCCCTTTAAACCCCCTTTTCCACTTTTTTCCTGTTTTTCTTCCCAAAACCAAATTCAGAGAGTTTTAAACAAAACCCCGAAGTGACCCTACACTGTAAAATGCACACGTGTCATCTTTAAAGGAAAATCGGTCCAGGGGGCCCTTTTAATGGGGTTTTTTTAATTTGTGAGGAACCCCGGGCGGCGGGGGGAAAAATTTGGGGGTTTGCCATTGTGGGACAGTGGGGGGCGGGCCTTAAATGAAACCGCAAGCATCACTCACCCCCAAATTTTTTTCTTCCCCAAAACCCCTCAGCCCAAGTGGGGGGAACACAAATTTAGCTATTTTTTTAAAATTGTCAAAATGAAAAATTTCACTAGTAAAATGTATTAGATATTTTAAAACAGTAAAATCGGATCCCGGGCCTTTGGGCTCGCTTGTGTTGGTCGCCTGTCAAATATCCACCATGGGGGCATTTCTTGTAGTTTGTTACCAGTGGAGGTACACGGGGGAAAATTCCACCGGCCGGGATTTGACGGCATTCTTGAATATAGCCCATATTTCTACTAAGGGGCACGTGAGAGGTTAAAATTAAAGAGAAAAAGGGAAAAATAACGCGGGAAAATATCCATTAGGTAGGTGGGGGTCGAGTTTGACATTAAAGGCAGCTTTTGCCGCTTTTTCCGCCTTAAAAACAGGGGAAACACAATATTTTCCATCATGTATGTCTTCCATTCAAAACCTTGTTTTTCCAGAAAAAAATAAAAATATATTTTAAAACGGCCCTTTGGAAACAGAAATTATTTTTGATATTGCAAAACTTATTTTAAGTAAAATTTGTTCTAAAAATTTTGGGCACCCCCCGCTCCCCGCAGCCCGCCAAAAAAATTTGGGCGGCTCCAAATTTTTTGGCCTCCACAAGACGCACTTTTTTTAAAGGGTCAGAAAGCAGGAAGTGACAAAAAAGGAAAAAGGAAAGAGAGAGAGGGGATAGAGAGAGAGATAATAAAAGGAAAAAAAAAATATTGGGGAGGTGGAAGCGAAAGATTTTTGGGGAAAGAGAGGAGGGGAATGGGAGGAAAAGAGATTTAGGGGGCTGGGAAAAGGAGGAGAAAAAGAAAAGATATGAAAAAAGGGGAAAGAGAGAGAGAGAGAGAAAAGAAGAGAGAAAAGAGAGAGAGAGCCCCAAGAAAACGTTTGACGAAAAATGTTTTAAATTAGCAAAATAAAATACGTCCCTAAAAATGTAAAACCCCTTATCAAACCTTTTTTTTTTAAATTTTATATATTTTTTTTTTATATATACTTTTATTATTTTATTTTTTACTTTTTTTGGGGGAAAAAAAAGTTCCCTTTAAATTTTTTTTTCCCCTTTTTTTTAACTGGGGGGAATTTACAAGCTCAGGCCATGGACGCGGGAAAGACGGAGTTTGGATCACGGCCCGACTGGCAGACTTCAGCGACCCTTTTGAAACAAGGTAAACCCGATCCCATTTTCCCTTTTAATAAATACTTCAGGTGATTTTTTTTTTGCCTGAATAATGTTTTATATCTTAAAATCATGAAAAAAAACATTCTACTTTGAAATTTTAATTAGAAAAATTTAAATGTTTTAACAAATTGTTATTTTTTGTGTTTTTTTGGGGGGTTTTTTTTTTAAGTAAAAATTTAACCCCCTTTCCCATTTTTTAAAATTTAATAAAAAATTTAAAGAATTTTTTTTAAAAAAATATTACTAGGTTTTTTTCCCTTATTTTCTTTTTTTAAAAACCCCATAGAATTAAATACATAATAAAAGTTTAAAATTTTTAAAAAAAAAAATTAAAAGTCTATTAAAAAAACCCCAACTTTTTTTTTTTCTTTTTTAAAATTTTAAATTTTTAAAAACGTTCCCCTCTCTTTCAATAAAACCCAAATAATGAGGGTAATATTTTTTTTATTTTTTTTCTGACTATCTTGCTGTACTTCTCCTATTTTCCCAAAAATTTCCCCGGGCACCGAGTGGGACACAAACTGTGGGTGACCGGGAGGAAACTACTTATCTTTCAAAAGTAAACTCAAAAGGGATATGATGTCCCCTACCTGAATACTGCTTTAATTTTAAAAAGGAAACCTTTCCCCCTGTTTCCTTTTTGTGCGTGGGTTTTAAAAGTGTCCAGAAAGGGGTTTAGGGGATGTAAAATCAGAGGAAAAGTCCAGTGCCCAAAAGCATCCAAAGCCAAAGGCGCCTCAGTAAATTGAAACGTGCTTGCTCTTTCCTAAAAAAGAAAATACTATCATCATCCCTGTAGGTGTCTGTGAGGTTTGGTCAGTCAGTGCCCTGGGGTGCCTGTGAGGTGTAGTCAGTGCCTGAGGGTCCCTGTGAGGTGTCAGTCATGTTTTGAGGTGCTGTGAGGTGTCTGAGGTGCCTGTCAGGCCCCTGGGGTTTCCTTTGGAGGGGGTCAGTCGTGCCCTGAGGGGGCCCTTTGAGGTGTCATCGTGTCTGAAGTGCCTGGGGGTTTTACAGTAAAGTGCTGAGGTCCCCTGTGAGGTGTCGGGCCCAGTGTTGAGGTGCCTTTGGGGTCAGTCAGTGTCGGAGGTGCCTGTGAGGTGTCGGCAGGGGCCCTGAGGTCCCTTTGTGGGGTTTTTCATTCGTGCTGGGGTGTCTGTGAGGTGTCAGTCAGTGTCTGAGGGCCGGGGAGGTGTCTGCCCTTGTCTGGGGGTGCCTGTGATTTTGTCAGTCATGTCTGGGGTGCCTGTGAGGTGTCTTAAAGGTCTGAGGTGCCTGTGGGGTTTTGGTCTCATGCCCTGAGGTGCCTTTTGAGGTTTCGTCAGTTTTTTGGGTGCCTGTGAGGGGGCCTGTCAGGGGTCTGAGGTGCCTGTGATTGTCTGTCAGTGCCCCTGAGGTGTCTGCCCTTGTCTGAGGGGGCCTGGGGGGGGGGTTGTCTTTCTTGCCCCTGAGGTCCCCTTGTGGGGGGTAAGCCCCTTTGGGTCTGAGGTGCCTGTGGGGTTTCTGTCAGTGTTTTGGGGTGCCTGTGAGGTGCCGCCCGGGGCTGAGGTCCCTGTGGGGGTGTCAGTCTTTGGGTCTGAGGGGGCCTGTGAGGTGCTGCCCATGTCTGAGGTGCCTGTGGGGGGTCAGTTAGTGTCGGGGGGGCCCTGGGGAGGTGTCTGTCAGTGCCTTTGGGTGCCCCTCATTGTCTGAGGTCCCTGTGAGGTGTCAACCCAGTGCCCTGAGGTGCCTGGGGGTTTCCCAGTCAGTGTCGGGAGGTGCCTGTGGGTGTCTGTCTTTCCCCTGTGAGGTGTCGTCAGTGTCTGGGGGTCCCTGTGGGGGGCAGTCAGTGCCCTGAGGTGCCTTGGAGGTGTCTGCCCGGGGTGTGAGGTTCATCAGTGTCTGATTTTCCCTTTGGGGTGCCCGCCCAGGTCTGAGGTGCCTGTGAGGTGCCCCGTCAGTGTCTGAGGTGCCTGTGAGGTGCCCGGGTGTGCCTTTTAAGGTGTAAGCAGGTCTGAGGGGGCCTGTGGGGTGTCATTTCGTGTCTAAAGGTCCCCTTTTAGGTGTCTGTCATTTGCCTGTGAGTGTCAGCCCAGTGTCTGAGGTGCCTGTGGGTGTGTCGGGTGTCTAGGTTTCTGGAGGGGGTCTGCCCTTTTTTGGAGGTCCTGTGAGGTACCCAGTCAGTGTCTAAAGGTGCCTGTGGGTGTCAGTCGTGTCGGGTGCCTGTGAGGTGTTTTGCCCTTGTCTGAGGTGCCTTTTAAAGGTGCCCAAGCCTGTCTGCCCTGAGGTCCCCTTGTGAGGTTAAATCGTGTCCCCTGGGGGGCCCGCCCGGTGTCTGGGGTTTCCCTTTTCCCAGTGTCTCTGGGTGCCCGTCAGTGTCTGGGGTGCCTGTGAGGTGTCTCTGGGGTTTCCCAGTCAGTGTCTGAGGTGCCTGTCTGTCTTGGGGTCCTTCAGTGTCTCTGAGGTGTCGCCCATTGTCTGGGGGTGTGTGTCAGTGTCCCTGAGGTGTAAATCAGTGCCCTTTTGGGGGTTTAAAGTCGTGTCTTTTGGGGTGTCAAAAAATATCTAGTCAATTGTTTTGGTTGGGGTTTTTCATTAAAATATTTTTTTTTAGTAGATTTTTCAATATATAGAACCAAAAAAAAAAATAAATAAATTTATTTTATAAATATATATATTTTATTTATATATATATTATTTTTTAATTAATATATATATAAAATTTATATATATAATTATTTTAAATTATTTTATTTTTGTTTGGGAAACCTAGGGGTTAAAAATTTCGAAAAAAAACTTTCTTATTTTGAATTTTTCCCAAATATTTTTTCCCAAGTAGCCTTATAAGGGGAAATGTTAATTTTGGGTTTTCTTTCCCTTTTTGACCACATTTTAGCTAACTAATTTTTTTTCGACTAAAAGCTTCAAAAATCAAAAAAATACAGTCTGAAGATCCATGGAAAAAATTTCAGCTCAAAAATTTTAAAGGCGGGGAATATTTTTTTGAGCTTAAAACACTTCTAAATTGTGCGGGTTCGGTTTTGGGCCTACCCCAAAGGGAGAGCCCCGCGGGGTCTCCCCTAAAGGGTAATAGCCCCTTTTATGATTGAAAGGGCCCATCCTCGCAGGGGCGGACCAAAGTTTTTTCCCGAGGGGGGTTTCCCCCCGGGCCGCCCCAAATTTTGAATTCATGGACAACCGATCCTAGGGGCAGCAGGGAAACTTTTGACGTCGCCCCTTTGCAAAAAAGGGAATCCCCTCCCCTTTTTGGGGATTTTGGGTGATAAGGAAGGGGGGAGAGGGGGAAGGAAGGGATATGAGAAAGGGAAAGGGGAAGAATAAGGAAAAGGGAAAAAATTGGAGGGTAAGAGTCAGAAGGGGGAACTACGAGGAATTCAAAAGGAATGGAATCAAAAAAGGGGAAGGAATTCCTCCACTCACGCTTCCCCATCTTCCCCCCCCCATTCCCTCACCCATTCCCCCAAAACGCGTTCCCATCTTCCCCCACCCACTAAACTCACCCATTACCCATCCCCCACGTGCCCATTTCCCCCCCTTACCCATCACCCCACACCTTTCCCACCCCACCCATCACCCCCACCCATTCACTCACCCATTCCCTCCCCCCGGGACCCATTCACTAAACCCTTCCCATCACCCCCCACCCTTTCCCACTCACCTATTCCCCCTCACCCCCACACCCACCCGAATTGGGTTTAGGAAAAAAACAAGAGAACATACGTATAAAAAAGGAAAAACCCCAACAACAGGGGAAAATGGCTACATGGGGGTGGAATCAGCATTAAAGCCCGTCACCGATTTCCTCTCACTCACTATACTGTTGTTTTTTAACGACGTGAAAAATCCTGACCTTCTGCTACTTACTGATTTTTTATCCCGGGGAGAAGGGATACAAAACCGTTTTCTTCAAATTTCATTTGTATTCTACATATTTAAACCCAAAATATCAGGAAAACCCTGGGCATCTTCACAGTGGAAGACAAGAAGTTTGGCGGGGGTCTTGCATCCGTCACGCTCCTCGAAAAAAATTTTTTGTTTAATTTCCCCCCGGGCCCCTTCCTAAAAAAATTGATTGTAAAAACATTTTCTGGAAACTCACTCCCGGCCTTGCCTTCCTGTTTTCCCAGTTTTTTCAATCATTAGCCCTTAAAGGGGGAAAGTGCCCCCGGGGGACTTATTGCATCTTATCGACACCCCCGGCTTTTTTTCCCCAAAACGTCCCCCAAAACTTTTTGGGGAAAAGTGTTTTCGCTCAGTTGGATAGGGGGCCCCTGAGCCACAGTTGACTGCAGACCAAATCACCCGTTTTTCACAGCTTATAAAATGGGTTTTTATTTTCAAAAGAAATTGTGAGGGAGACTGTGTTACTCAAGCTGAGAAACCTTGGAACTGTAAGCATGAGCCCTTTAAGATAGAATGGTTTTTTCAATAAAAGAAATTTTTTTTCCCGCTGTAAAAGCTTATTTAGGGCCCCTAAAAAATGCATCCAAACATTACCCCCAAATCTACACTAATATTCATCATTTGGGAAAAATTACATTGAAAAATTTCCAAGCGAGCAAAGCGGTTTGGAAAAGGGGAAAATAAGTTTTTAAAATCGTCATTATATAAAATTTTAATTCCTGGATATTTTTAAACTTATATATGTAAACAAAATTTTTCCCCTTTTTCTGGTTTAAAAATTCCTAAAAATTTTTTTGCCTAAATTTGGTTTTTTGGCTTTTTCCCCGACTAAATTTTGGGGATCTAAAAAGAAATATTTTAAAAATACTTTTTGTCCGGTTTGAAAAGATCAAACGAAATGGCACAGTCCGTTTAGCCCCTAGTTTTGCCCACGTTCTCGGATTTTTTTTTTTTTTTTAAAGTTTTTAGAAAATTTTTGTTTTGGGTGGCTTTATTTATCCCAAAAATTTTTTACTTTCGCGTATACCACGGGTTGGGCCTTTTAAAGAGCGGGCATCTTTTTTGTTCTAAAAACCATTTTGTCCTTACGTGAAATGGTTCTGTGATTTAATAAAAATGTTTTTTTTCAAAAAAAAATCCTTGGCCATCAATAGCCTGCGTTTTTTGGGCGAAAATAAAATACCCCCAATTTGGATAAAAACTGGGTTTTTATGGGGGCCCCTTCCTACTGAGGGCCCGATCACGAATCGGGTTTCTTTGTTTCCAATTTTTGATTCTGAAAAAAATTTTTTTTTCCCCTCTATAAGTTTTTATTTACACCCTATAAAAAATTTTAACAAACTTTTAACCTCCATCTCCCTAATATTCATCCTGGAAAATTACTTGAAAAAACAAGTATTTAAAAACCGTCATTATCCAATTATTATGATATTTTTTTTTCCCTTATATATGTAAAAAAAAATTTTTCCCTTTTTTTCTGGCCCCAAAATTCCCCCAAAAATTTTGGGCCCCCATTGGGTTTTTGGTTTTTTCCCCTACAAAACTATTGACCAAAACCCAAAAAATTACGTAGATAATTGTGGGTGAGGGAAAATGGGTGAGTGAATGGGTTTTGGGGTGGTGGGTAAGGGTTTTGAGTGAAGGGGTCCGGGGTGATGGGAAATGGGTGAGTAAAGGGGTTTGGGGGTGATTGGGTGAGTGAATGGGGGGGTGGGATAAATGGGAATGGGTGGGGGGGAAAAGGGGGTTTAAGGGGTGAGTGAGTGGGGGGGGGGAAGGGTGGGTAAGGGGGCCCGTGTGGGGTAAGGGGTGAGTAAAATGGGTGGGGGAAAAATGGGAAAACGCGTGAGTGGAGGTTTCCCTTTCCCCCTTTTTTTGTTTCCCTTTAAATTTCTTTCGAATTCCTTCGTTTTCCCTTCTACCTTAAACCCCCCCAATTTTCCCTTCCCTTTAAACCCCTTTATTCCTCCTTTCCCCCCTCTCATATCCCCTTTTCCTTTTCCCTCTCTCCCCCTTTCCCCTTATAAACCCCATCATCACCAAAAGGGAGAGTTTCCCCCCTCTTTTTGCACGGGCGACTGTCAGATTTCCCCTGCTGCCGCAGGATCGCTGCCGTCCTTTAAATTCAAATGGCCCCATTTTTAAATCAGCCGAGTGAAAACCTCTCGGAGAGGCTCTCTGGGGGTACCATCGATCACCCTTGCTTTTTGGGGCAAATTTTGGTGGGGGAAAGGCCTAAAAACCCGGGCAAGCTCTCTCACTTGCGTGCCCCCGCCAAACGGCTGACAGTTCCACCTTTTGTGGGGGCTCCCCCGCTGGGGCGATCACAGCGGATAGCTGTAACAAAACAACCACCCCAAAGGCGATTGTTTGGATTGTTTAAATCCCAAAAAAAAGGTGAATGTGCACACAATGAAAAAATTGTCATTTTCAACTCATATCCCCCACATCTTCTCTCATAAAATACTCCCATTAAACCAATGCTGCTATTTCATTTCCACAATAAATACCTATCAGTTGCTCTCCCCGTAAAAACCAAAATGTCCCCCCGTCATTTGGCCACTGCCTAATGCGCCGGGCACAATATATTACGAATTTTGCATCACACTGTTTTGTATGGGGCCACTGAAGACGCATCCACAGCAGTTTATTTTATTTTACATCCCCTCATGCCCTTCCCGGGGCACAAAAACAGTCTGTTGGGGCTAAAATTCGTAATATTTTTTCCTAAACGACATTATTGCGTGGAAAATGACGGGGCAACTATATAGTGTAATCTACGAAACCTTTTGTATTTTCCCTTTACGTGGTTTTAAGGGTTTAAGTCCATGTTTTTTGAATGTAATCTGGGGTTTTACTTTTCCCCTTTTTATCTGTAATTACATTATTTCAAACGCCATATTCACTCTTTTACTAGTTCCCCCCCTTGTCCCGCTTTTTTTGCGAAATATTTTTCAAGGCGGGAAACCCCTGAAAACCTCCTTTTCTCGCTCTTTTTCACTGGTCTTACAGGTTAACTGCTGCCCTGATACAGGGTTAGGGGCAAAATCGAGTAAATAGCTTCCATGGAAACATTTACAAGTAATAATATTACTAAAAATTTTAAAATTTAAACCCAAACGCCCAAAAACGTCGGATTTGGGGTTTTTTTTAAATGTATTATTTTATAAACTTTATTATTTGTAAGGGGTTCCCAGGGGAACCCAGTAAACTCGATTTTTCCTTAACGTGTACCCGGGGCAGCAGTTAAGCTGAAAAAAATTAGTAAAATCCAAATGGGATAAATGGGGGGGCCCCTACGGTTTTTGCACTGAAAAGTTTTCGCCCCAACACCCCCCCACGTGTTGTTTTTTCTCTACGTCACGTATCGGGGACGTATGAACCCGAGAAAACCCTTGGAAAAAGGGGGGCCCCCGGGCTCGCTTCCTCCGGTTTTTAAACGGTTTGGCCCACGGGGAAAAGCCGTAAAAGTCGGCTTTTTAAAAAGTGCCTCGAGTTACAAAAACGCCAGCTGCAAGAAAACCGGGGTTCTTACGGCTTCCTCCCAAAATTTTGCCCTTTTATTTTTTCGTTCCAATAATGTATGCAAATACTACGGACTTGCAATAAACCCCCTTTACCATCATCATTTTTCATTTAAAAGGGCCAGGAAAATTTTGGCCTTTTTAAAGGGCTCAAAGGTTAACGGGGCGAAATTTTGGTAATAAAGGCACGGTAAATGGCCCCGAAAAAAAATGGCCGGTTAAAAAAGGCACAAGTGAAAAAAATAGGAAAAAAAAGGGAAAAATAATAAATTTTATTTTAATATATATTATCTCACTTAAAAAAAAACGGTTTTTTTTTCAGTTTCCGATCATTTCAGATTCAAAATATATACGGGTAGACTTTGGGGGGGAATGTGGGATGTATTTGGGGTTTTAAAGATGTGTAAGGGGGTGGAAATATGCCGTAAACTAAACCCAACCTTACCCTCGGGGGAGTTTTCCCCCCTTTGTGGGGGGAAAGAAAATTTCAGAAACGCAGTACCGGTTTCCATGAAGGGAAGGATGGGTAATGTCAAACCCTGGTTTATTCACTTGTTTTTTTGGGTGGAGTAAAAAAATAAAACAAAGCCCCAAAAGGGTTTTGATGTTGGTTAGACGCAGAGTATGCATTTGGGTTTGTTTAAGTAACACTTTAAAACCCTATTAAACCCCCACTTTTTAAGGAAAAAAAAACAAAAGGGAATCAAATTTAAAAAGGTATTTTTTTATTATCATAAAACCCGAATATGTACAGCCTAAAAAGAGGGAACTTACGGGGTGAAAAAATTTCGGTTGTTTTTGGGGGAAATTGATATTCCCGGTGCTATATTTCCGTGTTCTGTTCTCGCTGACCCCAAGACCTGAGGGGTGGTTTTTGTGCGAGGCTTTTTTTAACCCAAAAAAACGTCACAGCAGGTCTCATTAAAGAAGTGAGCAAAGTGGGGAGGGCCCCAGTAGCTACGTACTACCCCTTGCTTACCTTTGACGAGGGTTGTTTGACCCCTTTTTTTTTTTGGTTTTTAAAACCTCTGCCCCATCAGCCATTACCTCAGGTTTTTTTTATAGTGTTGTCCGAGAAAAGGCACAGGAAATAGGGACCTGGAATATCAATTTACCAAAATACTCGAAATTTTTCCATCGCCCTAGTTTTTTTTCCCTTTGTAGGGGCCACCCGCGGGGACCCCCATTTTTCCCCCCCCAATGCACTGATGTAAAAAAAACCCCTGACGTAGTTATGGGTAGGGGCCATTAAAGGGGCCAGGGGCCCCTCGTGCCCCCCTTGGTAGGGGGGCCTGGGGCTCTGGGGGTTTTTTTTAAAAGAGTATAGCACGGTCGGTTCACAACCGAGAATTTTCCCCCGGGCGATCCCCGGGGGAGGGGGAAAAGAATTTGGGGGGGGCTTCTTAAAACCCAAGCCCTTTTCCACCCGCGTGAAAGGGTAGCAGGGTTTTTAGTCGTGGTTTGTGACCCGCCTTTCCCCGGGGGGGGGGGTTTTTGGCCAAAACTAACACTTAAAAATGAATGCCACTGCCGTTTTCAAGGGGAAATTTTTTTCTGACAAACTTGGGGCCCTTTTCTGTCCCCCTCGAGCAAAAGGGGTGGGGGAATTTTTGGGAGTGAGGGCTCAAACATTCCCCACACCCCACACACACACACACACCCCCCCACACACAAAACACACACACAACACACACACACCCCCACACAGAAACATAACACACACACACACACACCCCACACCACAAAAAAACCACACAAAACCCGGGGGGGGGGGGGCCCCTGGGGCAGGTTGATAACGTCCGGTATAAACAGCAAAACCACCCGGGCACCCCCCGCCGCTATCTTTTTTCCCCGCAGGAAACATTTCCCCCCGGATTTTACCAAAGGCCACATTTTTTTAAACCCCAGTTAGTAAAAATTTGTAGCGCCTCCGTCCTGTTCCTCCCCCCCCCTCCCTCCTCCTCCCTCTCCCCCTCCCCCTTTTTCTCTCCCCGTCTCTCCTCTCTCTCTCTCTCCTTTTCTCTCTCCCCTCTCTCTCTCTCCTTTTCTCTCTCCCCTCTTTTCTCTCTCTCTCTCCCCCTCTCCCCTTTTCTCCCCCTCTCTCTCTCCCAAAAACTTTATTGGAAAATTTTTTTTATTTTAAATACAAAATATTATTTCAGCAAGTTAAAAAGAAGAGAGAGAGAGAGGGAGAGAGAAAGAGAGAGAGAAAAAGGAGAGCGGGGAGAGAGAGAGAGAGAAGGAGTAGAGAGAGAGGGAGAGAGAGAGAAAAAAAAAAGAAGAAGAAAAATATACAGCCCTGAAAGGAAGGGGAAAAAAAAAACCCTCCACCCGCCCCCGCGGGACACCACGCAAAATTCCCCTTTCCCAATCCTTTTAAACCCCCCCCATCTCCCGTTTCTTCCTTTTTTCCCCCCTTTTTCCCCTCTCCCCTCTCGCCCCCCCCCTCCTCCCCTTCTCCCCCCTCTCCCCCCCCTCTTTACTCCCCCTCTCTCATCTCCCCTCCCCCTCCCCCTCCCTTATAATTATTTATTTTTTTTTTTATTTATTTTAATTTTTAAAATTAAAATTATATATATATATATAAAAAATATATATCTTTTTTTAAAAAAGGATATATATATAGGGCCTACTTTTTGTTGGTGGAGCTTACAATCAGCAGGGAATGCCGTGTTTCCGCCTTCAAGCAGCGGACCAATATTTTCATATCGTGGGATTTCTTTCCCTTATTAAAATTGTCCCTTCCCCGAATCACTGATAATAAAAAAATTTTAAATCGACCTTGGAAACAGCATTTTTTTTATATTTCAAAAATTAGTTACTATAATTTTTATAAATTTTTGGCACCAAACGCTCAAGCAGCCCGCCAAAAAATTTGGGGGTCCCCCAATTAAAGAAACTGAAACTCGAGAAATGCCAGTGGTCCCCCAGTTTTAAAATCAAAGGGTTGGGCTCTTTTGTTTTGGGGTCCGCGACTAAAATTTTTTTTAAAAAATTAATTTCGCGATAAAAAAAATTGATGCACCGCAAACTTAATACCAAAAAAAATAGTTCTTCTGTTTTTCTAAATAAATTTTAAAGGGTGACATTCATTACGATGGAAAGTTTTTATTTAAAACCCAAATTTTAAAGGGAAAATTAAATCCCCCTTTGGTAGCAAAGCTTTTAATAATTTTTTCATGTATATTTGGCATGTAAAATTTGGGGGATGTTCACCTGTTTTCTAAGGGCCGTACCCGCTTGCGTCTGGGAAACGCTTTTTCAAAAAACAATAAACAATGCCCTTTGGGAAAAAAAAGAATAAGAAAGCCGAAAACGGCTTGTTTTCTGCGACAAAGAGGTTTTTTTTAAAATTTTTGGGGGCGCACCCCCCGCAGCGAAAGGGGTGGTGGGCGGGGGGATTTGGGGGGGGGGGGAGATTTAATCAAATTGCCCTTCACCCCGTCGACTCATTGCACTTCCAGGCTTTCTATCTGATTGATCAAAAATAATACAGGGAAAATTTTGACTGGGCCCAGGTTTTAGATAACTTCTAAACATTCTTTTTGACTATATAATTCATAGGTAACATTTTCCTCCCTCCTCAACTATAACCTACTTGGTTATTTGGGTTTAAAAGCCGGGTTTTTCAAAACTCAGGCTTCTATACAATATACCCTTAAAGAAAATCGTTTTTTTTAAAAAAAAAACTTTTTTGTTTTAAATGCAAATGGAATACCCATATTTTTCTTTCAAGTTGACCAACTTTTTACCAAATTGTGGGGTTAAAAATTTCCAGCGACCACTGGCATTTCGGAGTTTTCAGTTTTTCTCTAAATTTGAGAAACTAGAAATCGAAATGCCCGGGGTTTGCTGGATTTTTTAAATCACTTTTTTTATAAAAGTTGGTCTACCCGGAAAAAAAAATATGGGGGTTATTCCACTGCACTTAAAAAACCCAAAATATATATTAAGAACGATTTTCTTTTATAAAGTATATTGTTAAAAAACCTGATTCCCGTAAAAATTGTATATAACCAAATAACCAAAGAGGGTTTTAGTTGAGGAGGCGAGGTTTAAAAGCTCCCCTAGGTATTTTATGTCCCAAAACGAAAGTTTTTGAAGCTTTCCCATACCCAGGCATTAATTTTTCCTTTTTATTTTGGGGGATCAATCAGATGAAAGCCTGGAAGTGCAATGAAATCCACGCGTGAAGTTTGTAATTTTGATTCAATCTTCCCGCCACAAAACTTTCCCCCCCCCCACTCCCCCCGGGCCCTGGTTTGCCTCCACAATTATAACCTACAATTTTTCCGGGAGCCCCAAGCCGATTTCGGCAATTTTTTTTTATTCTTCGTTTTTCCAAGGCCCTTGCTTATTGTATTTTTACAAGCTTTGCCAACCAGCAGTACTGTCTTTTGAAAACAGTGGGACATCGCCCAATTTTTTCATGCCCAAAAATCTTAAAAAAAAAATATTAAACTTTTTCACTCGAGGCGAGTAAATTTTCATTAAATTGCTTTTTTAGAACGTTTTCCCTCTTTAAAGCATGGGCATCCATATAATTATAGAACAACAGAAGAAATATATTTTTTGTTATTCAGATGCGGGGCATCAATGTTTTCGGGGGGGGGGAAAAAATTAAATTTTTGAAAAAATTTGTCCCCGGAGCCCAAAAAACAGTAACCAACCTTTGAGTTAAACTGCCAGCGAACCACTGGCATTTTCGAGTTTTTAGATCATTGGGAAATTTTTTTGCCTACAAAAGCAAAGCTTTCAAGGGCACACAAAACAGGGGGTGACGTCACCCGGGGACCACGATTACGTCCGTTTTACAAAGCACGTAGCAAAAAACTGGGGTCTGAACCCCGCTTAGTCCCCCGGGGACTAAATTTAAACATACTCAAGGGCCCTGGGGTCTAAAAAAGTGACCAAGTTGTCACGTTGATAACCAAAGGTTAAATCCCTTTTTTTTTTTAAACCCCTAGTAAACTGAGTATGGTCTTAGTCAAAACCAAAAAACCCAACCTTCGGGCAAATTTTCCCCCTTTTGGTACCACATTAGTAAATTGGACTAAAGGGGGCAAAAAAAGGGACCTTTGGGGGCGGGGTTTTTCACCTTTTTAGGTTCTTTTTGCACCTTTTGGAGGGGTGCCCTTTTTTTTCACCCCCTAAGGGGCAAACAAAAGCACCTTTTTAAAGGGGCAAATTTGCACATTTAAAAGGGGCAAAAGAAAATAACAGATTTTTCCCTTTTTAAAGGGTGCAAAGGGTTTCACCTTAACACAATTGGGGCAACTTTTTGCACCTTTTGGGAAATTTGGGAAATTTTGGGGGGCAAAATTTTTCACCCTATGGGTTTCAAAATTGCTCCAACCTTTTTTCCTTTCCTTATGGGCATAGCCTCCTTACACAACTTTTATACTACAACATTACATTATAACATGCTGTACAAAAAGGTTGTTTAAGCTAGGCTTCACTATTTGGGAGGGAAAAGATAGTTCAGAATGACTATAAAAAAGGGCAACTTAAGGGCCCCTATAACCTACCCCTTATGAAAAGCATTGGACTGTTTGCAGAAAAATGACAAAAAAAATATAAAACTATTTTAAATTTTTAAAAATTTTTTGTGAAAAAAAAACCTGAAAGTTAATTTGGGCCAAAAAAATGCTGGGGTTGTATTTTGGGTTTTCAAAAAAATTTTTTGAAATTTTTTGCAAGGGAAAGTTGTTTTTAAAAGATGAGAGATTTTAAAAAAAGGGCAAATAATATCTAATAAACAGATGATAAGGGAAAAGGGGCCCTGTGCAAAAAAGGGGCATGGAAGGAATAATAGAGAGAACACAACAAGGAGGGGGGTAGGGTTCAGCTAAATGTTGAGGGGTGCTGAGGGATTAAAAAAAAAGGGACTCAAAAATAGCTAAAAAACCCAAATAACACTGTTCTGTAGGGGTTTTAAAAAGGAAACCCGTATCAAAATAATTAAATTAACCAAACCCGTGTCTTTTTTTCCCCCAGGGTTTATTTCCCTTTTGGTCTCCCTCAGCCTGAAAGTTCATGTTTGTAGATGTTGTAAAGAGCGGGTTTTTCCAAAAATTTTTAAAGCTTCAATGGTCCCGGGCCAACCCTGTTTCTCCCAATGAAACATGAAAACTGTGTTTGTGTGACCAATTTGCGCCCTCACACTGCTGTCTTTTGCCCCCCCGGAATGAATGTATAACCCTTAATGAAATCAAATGTTGAGCCCAGCATTATGTCCCCGAGCGTAAACGAGCGGCGCAGGCTCGTGACTGGGGGACATCATCCGGGGGGTTTTAGCACAACGGGGAGGGCGTCGGCCCCGGGGTTTTTCCCTGCCCCGGATATGGCGGATGTCCCGTGGGAAACCCCGGTAAAATAAGCCCTCTCTGGAAACCCAGGGGGTTTAATTTTCGCCAGAAATTTCACCTAAACGGGGTGTTAATGGCTTTTGACTTTCAATACTTTAAAATCCCTTCCCCAAGAAAAATGGCGGAAGTGTCTTACGGCCTCATACAACCCCCCCAAAAGCTCCCCATGAAGGCGCTGTAGGGCGTTGGGAAGGCTCCAACGCTTGCTGAAGAAGGGGATAGGGCAAGCTCCCTCCTCCACCTTCTGCTGGAGGCACGCCCCCTTTCTTTTTCTGAGGCGTTTATTTGTGAGGAAAGGTGGGGGCCTTGGGGAAATGTGTAAAGGGGAGATCGTCGTGGGAAACGAGTTTTTGGGTTTTATGGGTGTTGAACCCCTCCCCTCGGGTTCATCAGGGCCCTCAGGGGGTTTTGGGAAGTTTTTTCTCTACCCCTTTTAGGAAATCATGGGAAGGGGCCGAGCCACGGGGGCTTGGGGAATGAAGCGTGGTAATAATTAAACCCCCCCCGAAATTCCCTGACTTCCCGACCGCGAGGCCCTTGGGGAATTTCCCCGATCCCCTGACAACCTTTTCGAGACCCCCCCCTGTGGCCCAAAAAGTCCCCAAAGCCCGGGGCACCCACCCCCCACTTCGCTGGGTTTGGTCCTTAAAACCAAAACCCCGAAGGGAGTGAACAGCTTGGGGCATTTGGGGGTCGGTTTTCCCGGGGCGAAAGATGAGGCCCACAAGGAAAGTCCCTCGATGTACCCCGACAAAAATCGAGTTTCCCCCCAATACTTTAAACCATAAAACGCTGGAAGGTCTGACCGCATTGCGTATTTCCCAAAAATTTTGTAGGGGTACTCAAAAAGGCCGAAAAGGGGTCGTCACTGCAGTCCCTTTGGCCCGTCCTCGTCAGCCACGGGATCTGGTGGGGAAAGGGCCCCAAAGTTTTATCTTCGAAAAGACTGACCGCCCGTAAAAGCATGCCCGTAAAAACCAACCTGGGGGAATAGGGTACGATCCGGCCGATTTATGGCGTTGTGAGCCGTAAATCGCCGACGCGCGCCATTCGCCTTCTTTGGGGTTTCGGGGAGGGACCCATAAAAGGAAGGGGGTGTAGCCCACAGCTGTCGGAAAGGGAAAAAAAATTGGGCCCCTTTCCCGCAGTAAGTGTTCAAACTCCTTTTTCGCCGCCCCGGAGGCGTTCAGGAGTCAGGGGTCGCGGCCCCCAGCAAAACAAGGTGGGGGGGCCCTCCCTGGGGGATGGTGTGTGTGACCTTGTGTCCCCTTTTGGCGGGGCCGGAGCGGGTGATAAGTGGGAAGGGAAGTCCTCGAGAAAAAGCGTCGTTCAGGCCTCCCCCGGGATAGGTGTCCCGGAAAAGGGGGGCTCGCCGCCCGCAGGGCACGGTAGGGGTACCGTGGTTTTTGGGTTTGGGGGATGCAGCAAACGTCCCCCGCCCGGGGGTCAACGAGCAGGCCCTTTGGGGGGAGAGGAAAAACTACACCCAGTATAGGCCTGATCCCCCTCACCACCAAGGGAAAGGGCCAACGAAAGGGGGAGGCAGCTTTAAAAGAGGCGGAGAGTCCGCGTATCAAAGGGAGGTGATAGGGGTGTTTTTGGGCCAAGGGGGCCCTACGCGGTGCGGGGTTTGGCCCAGGCGTTCATCGACGACGGCGGCACAAACCCGCCCTCCGCCCCCGATCCCCCAGGGAAAAAGCTCCCCGACAGCGTTTCGGCCCCCCCAAAGCAAACGGCCGGGGGGCCGGGGAAATGGGGGCGACGGAGCGAGGGGCTGCAGGAGACGGCGGGGAGCGGGAGCGGGTGTTAACGAGAATCTGTGGTGGGTTAGCCGGGGGGGAGGTTCAAGGCTGAACCTGTGCAGGGAGTTGGGGGCGTTTTTGCGGGGATCGGGCGGGTTGGGCATCAGGATGACATGGAACCGGGAGAGTGCCTCGCGGTGGGGCCCCCAGAGATGGGGCGGGAGCAGTAGCGCATTCACCGCCCCCGCGCTGGTCTTTTTCCGCCCCGGAAATTGGGGGCCCGAAAAATTTTTGGGGTGCCCCCGCTGAAGCGACCATGGTAAGGAACCCAAATTGTGGGTAGAGGGGGGTGGAGGGGTGAAAAGGCGCCTCTAAATTTTAATGGCGGAAGCCCTGTCGGGAGGCGGGGGTTTCCCTTTTAAGACTTGCGCTGGGGGAAATTCCATGGCCCCCCCGGGGCCCCCCGGGTTTTCCCTCCAGGCACTGAGGATTTCCCTTGGGGCCGGCGGGGGGTCACCTGGGGGGAAACCCGCGGGCGCCCGGACCCCGTCGGAGGCGCCGCAGGCACAGGGGTGGGGGGGGGGGCAGAGAAGGGGGGAAAGGGTGTAGGCCGCGTGAAAAGTTGTCAAGAGGTCCGCGTATTCATTAAGGTGACCGGGCCCTTTAAAACCCCCACTGGGACGCGGACGGCGTGGGGCCCTGAGGCTGGTGTTGGGGGTACGAAGCATAGCCTCGGACAATGGGAAAAAACCCCCAGCTCTTTTAAGGGGGCCGGGGGGGGAATTTCGGTAGGGAATGCTGAAGGGGGGAAAGGGGGGCCCCTCCCTATTGCAGTGGGGTAAAGCTTTAGCCCCGGGAAAACCTCGCACGACCTTCCCAGGGGGCAAACGAGGGCAGTTTTCAAAAGCCTCATATTTCCCCGTCAGCAGGGGGCGCCGTAAGCACTGAGAAGATGCGGACAAGCGACGTCAGAGGGAAATCGCCCTGAAAAGCGCCTGAAACTTGTGGAGATCCGTGATTTCCGGGGAGCCCGCCCACGAGCTTCCCAGATGCATAAGCCACGTGGCTATGTCGTAGGTGAAGGCTGGGAGGCCGTGGGCTGTTAGTATCCATCGTGTCGTAGCTACACTCGAGGTCACCAATTGTAGTAGTTCTTTAGCTAGACACGGGATAAACCAAACACTAAGTTCGCACACAAGGTTTATTAAGGCGAGAAATGTATATATTACGCGGAGACGGACGGGCGAGCATCACAGAGCGGAGTGTGTTAGCTCTCTGTGATGGTAGGTGGAAGACTGCAGGCTCCCCATTCCAGGGCAGGGAGGTGCGGGGAATTTAGGTCACCCCAGTCAGGTCCGCTGCATCTGGCGTAGCGTGACCTTTAGGGAAAAAAGCAGCTGGCGTGAAGCCCAACTTTGGGGGTCACTACACATCCCCAGCAAACTAAAGACGGAGGGCCTCCGGAGGCCCTCCGTATGTCTTATCGGGCGGCCCGACGGAAGTGTACGACGTAGGGCCGCTGGGAATTTGCTCAAGGCTCACCGGGGGGCCGCTCCCAGCGGCCCGCCGTGGGGGCATATGACCATTTGCCCGCGGTTATATTAACTGATTGAGGAATATTTATGGTTATACTTTCTAAGTATATTGCAGATATAGTAATGTTTTAAGGGGTTGTTGCACAACCCATTAGCCGATTAATAGACTAATGGGCTGTTCAACACTTTAAAAAACATTACTATATAATGCAATATGCTTAGAAAATGTAACCAGAAATATTCCTGTGTCTTTTATCCAGTAATACGATAAAAAGGAGATTGCTAGGATCATAATTGCTACGGACTTGTTTTATTTCATAAGTACAAAAACATTTTCGTTATTGAGTTACATGCTGGTGTACGTGAACACTGAACGGCCGTGAACAGCCATGTAGAAGGATATAGAGTGCGTTTTCTGCGGGGATCCTGATTGCAACCGAAACATTTTCGGTTCCCTAAAAATTTCGATCCCTGTTAAAACCATCCAGGGAAGATGATTGGCCAGACCCGCAAAACATTTGTTTTTTGTTGTGACCGTTTGCAACCGAAATTTTCCGGTTGCAACCAAAAAAACCCCCGCAGAAAACGCCTTAGGTTTGCGGCGAACAACATAACAACATCCACCCACTCCCTGCGTTTTCCCAAATAACTGATTATTTTTCACTCAGACACAGCGCCACCGCCGTCAAGGAATTCCAAAAAAAAGGTGTCGTACGGCAATTATTTATATTATTCAGTCTATTTCGATATATGAAGGAGCGAAAACATGTTATAACCCCAGTTTCTCATTATGTTTTCGACTGGTTAAGGGTGACAATTTAGGTCTTTTGTGGGTTTTAAAAACCCTTTGTTAAGGCTATCATACGTCTGGCAGTTTTTGTACATTGATAGTGGGAAAGATTTCAAATAATATTTCTATTCTAAATCATGATATTATTCGTATGTTAACTCCATAATCTACATATTCCTTATTAGGTGTACCGTTTGAGTATTAATATGTGTTGATAAAATGTTTTGGGAATTATTGAAATAAGGGAAAATATGCCTTGTGTTATTCCGTAATAATCTTCGCCGCGGTTAATCAAGTGTTATTTTTATATGATCTAGCTAGGTACACACACAGACTAACTGATAACCTTTTTTCCATGTAAACTCCTTCCTATGTACGTATTCATCTTTATTTCTATGTATCTCTGGTGTTCCTGATAAAGCTGGAAATATTTGAAATAAACTGAAATATGATAATTTCTATAAACTATTATAAAAACTTTTATGACAATTTCTAATAGCTTGAACAGGCCTAAAAATAGTGATGGTACCGATATTAGATACTATGTATATTACTGAGTTAAAATATATAATATGAAATGAATATTTCCCACTTACACATACGTACCAGGCGCCCCACCCGGGCCTCCGGAGGATTGACGTCAAGTTGCCACTGCTTTGTCACTACTGATGTAATACTACATCAAGATAATCATATAACTGTTGTTTCAAAATGTTTACACATAGAAATATTTTAATTCTTGAAATTCTGTACATTAATTTTCAACATAGTAAATTATCCCGTCTGAAAATACACCAGCGGGGCCCCGGAGGGCTGACGGAGGTAAATTTTGCCGCCGGGGGCCGCCCGTTCGGGCCCCTCTAAAAGGCCTACTGTCGGCCCGCCGGTGATGGGTTTTGCTGGCTAACCTATAGCGGTCTGCCGAAAAGGGCGAACGCCTGGAGATTTGAGACAGGAGCAGAAATAGAAAAGAGGAGAAGAGAAAAAAGGGAAGAAAAAAGAAGGAAAAAATGGAAAAAGAAAGGAAAGGGAAGGGAAAGGGAAAAAAAAAGAAGAGAGGAAAAGTGTAAATGTAATGATAAAATTTTGCTGTCTTCCATGATGGCAACATGATTACCCCTGATTCCGTACGTCTTCGAATTACAGTTTGGGGGAATTTTTTTTAAGGTTGTGAGAGCGAGGTCCTTCTGGCTCTCCCATGAATGTACGATAATTTCCCTTTGGCTGTCGTAGAAGCGTCTGGCAGC
>JACEEZ010021117.1:17500-22186 GCA_016584305.1 Chionoecetes opilio | reverse complement strand
TGTCCAGTGCTTCGGTTTTTACTATATTCTTGAACGCGTTATATCTTGGTGAGTGTGTTGTCACGGCGCCGTGCCGGACAGGCGGGGAGGTTTGCCCGGGTGAATGCATGTCACCATTTTATTTTTCATTTCGCTGGCGTGTGTGATGAGAATGGAGTATGGAATACTTTGGGGCTAAGTGAAGGCTAAAGGACGGGCGGGCGGGGCCGAAGAACGTACCGTATAAACATTGCAAAAAATTATGACGATTGAGTGTGAAGGGTTCATTGCATGTGTCATCTTGAAGACCCGCGCTGATGCAAATTGCATAGGAGATAACATTTAGAAAAATACTTCAACTCCAAAAGGTATGTGCTCGGCTATAGATCAGTCAGTTATTCCACTACTAACATATATATTAACTTGAATCACTATTATTATTGAATTCCAACTATTATCAACACAAGTTGTAAACAAGTACTACAAATACCAGACATTATATTTTCATGTACTTAACATCAAAAGAAATCAGTTGTATTTTAGAACACATTATAAACATATAAATTATATATCTATGTAAAAGTAATATAAATTATACGTTTATCTTTTCCGCTATCTTTCGTCCGTTGGGAAACCATGGTCTAGCTTGCATCACAACGCTTGATCAAGTAGGCCAAGGGACTGTGGGATGGAATCGCATGTGCAGTGTTAATCCCATTATCAAGAATCAAACAAAGGAGGAAACAACACATTCCACAGAGGATAGAAAAAGGAACGAAGCCAGGGAGGTGGGAAAGACCTTCGGACATCGACGCTCCAAACACGCTCTGCTCACTCCCCTACCGACACTCCCTGGCTGTGATCAAGACATTCATTGTACTTGTTGTAAGTCTTACGCTCCTTAATGGACTTAATAAATGTGTACAAAGCTGGAAGTACCAATTTAAACTCATACCAGATAAAGTCTCTACAATATACCGACATTAAAATTGTGCCATACTCGGTGGTAATATAACGGACTTATAAAATTGGTGGATTCGGTGGTTCAACCGTTACAGAGACTGTTATAAATGGTGATAGCGGTGGTGATTGATTTTATCAGTCTTATAATAACACCATAAACGCGGTAGTTTAACGACACCCAAACGCCATTTCTACAAGCAAGTTCTACAAAAAGCCTCTACACAGGTTTAACTAACTTTGGCCATTAGAAGTTTCACTACGTTCTACCAAGATTATCAAGATTATTACGCCGATCTTCTTCACACAACCACAGCCAGCCAGTACAACCACAACCACGACATCAAACCATGGCAACTCCTAACCATACGCAAAACACAAGCCAGCCAGCGACTACAAGTATACTTCTACTATCCAATAAACTACAAGCAACTACAGATGGAGAAGAGAGGAGAGGCAGACAACACTTCACGCAACTCAACAATTGTCTTCGTCACAAGGTCGGACCCCACATCAACACTGCCAACGACACCGCGCTGCCACAGACAGAAAACGTCTCGCATTATTCCACGGTCAAGATTTCGTACGTAGGCGTTCTACATGGTGCCTCTGACCCAACACACGTCTACAGCACTGCATCTCGTCATGGCAGAACTAACACCTCTGATAGCAACACAGATCAATATCGTCATGGGCCAGCGCAAACACAGATACCCCTTCCCGCCTAGCACGAGCAAACACAAAACAGACAACACCACCTCCTTGCATGCGAGCATTCCGCTGACACAGACCAACACCAGTACCGACCTCACAAAATGCTGACTTGGACACTACCTACCCAGTGTACTCACTAAATAACACTACCAAGCCGTGCCTCAGCTACGGACTTTGAGCGCGTGATCACCACACAAATGTCTGAGTATTTTTATTCATATTTGTGCTTATTTGTGTATTAATATGTTATTATTATGTTTTTCTTAGATTCTTCTCTGACAGAATGGTATCTCCGGCGACTGTTACTAATCCGTCATCCTGGCACCCAAACTCCACGCTGTGTTCATCCTCACTCACCGGGACCCACCTCATTCAGACACCACTACGAGTAGTACCAGATAAGTAATTGTTTTACTAGTTTTAGGTGAGCAGATACATTTGAAGTTAAACAGTGATTTCACATTACACGGCAATTCTAAACGTTAGAAATACTATAGTGCTATTTTAACAATATATTTACGTGACATTACGATGGCTACGGTAACTGCAATCTGTTCAGACCCCGTTAGGACACTTAAGCCAGAAATTTTCAGCAAAAATATAACTATCCATGTACACAAGGCGAATTTTTAGACAACGGTATTCCCAACACTATTTTTTTCAACAGTAGCTAATGCAATATTACAATTCCTGGAGACATAACTCTACGAGTGCACATTTGACTACTGAATTACCACTTTATGAGTGCACCTTTACTTACTACTGTACTACTTTATGAGTTCATTATTTTCCTACTGCACCAGTGGCAAACTCCAGAGGTTGAATAAATGCATTAATTAGCGTGCCCGAGCGGCACGTCACTCACTGCACTGTCACTCACAGTCACAGTTCAGTGTTACCGATTCCTGAACCTGATTCCTGAATGTCTCTGTTTTTCGTTATTGTTAGTTTGAGACGTCTTACTACATACACGGTCGCGAAATAAACTTTTCGAGTAACTAAGACGGATTAGATACAGATGATACTCTACCAAACACTAATTTTGATCACAGCGACACACCTGTAGTTATGATGACACACACACTGCTACAAATGATTACCGTCCCACAAATTGCGATCACACACGCAGAAACAGTAGTGTCATTCCATCCATACCATTCCATATCATTACATTTTTTATATCAGTTCACCTGATTAATTACAATTACCATGTATCTGCATTTTATTGGGTGTTGTTACTTTAATAGAAAAGTATAAACATAAACACCAAGCCAATTGTTATATACGCTCTTAAAATACTTTACATTGATGTTTACGAATTTTTTGGTTTAGCTACATATTATTCTGACCAACTATAGAAAAGAATATAAATGCATTGTACCTTGAACTCTAGCACATAGAAAACACTAATGTAGACAGAATCTCTTAACATTAGAATACTATTATAAGAGTTAAAGTTGCACCACCCCAGTGCATAGCATTATATAATTATTTACTTACATTCCACAATTCAAGGATTGTTTCGCACGTATTGTTGCATGATTCAAATTGATTGACTTACTTTCCTCAATGAACGAATTATAACACTTATCATTGCATGGACATTATGTACTTAACATTCATCATTAAAGGAATATTCTTACGCATTTAATGTGAAATTACATTAATTACTTGCCTTGACATTCTATGATAACATACATTAAAATCACTTACTTGTAACATACATTATTTACTGCTGAGATACTAAACACACTTATTTGTGGCATAAATTACATATTTTTCCCTGGAATAATTCCTCGTATTAACGCATGAAACATAAACTGCATGCATAACTTAGTTACATGAATACATTCACTTACAGGAATGATTTTACTTACGTTATTCCTGTTGTACCACGATCACTACTTGAATGATAGGATTGTGTACTTACTAACATATTAAAATAGGTACTATATGCATGACAAGCAGTTACTCTATAACTCTTTAACACATCGGCATTGATGACGTTGAGTACGATCACCACATATCTTTGAACTACATTCTGCTCAATGTATTGCCTATTACAAATAATAACCATGTATCATTACTTACTAACAAATTCAAACTCGCAGAGAAGTTACGAATGACTACTGTCTTAATACAGACCTCAGAAAAATATCGATTGAAACAGATAACCTTATCTCTCAAACATTGTTCGCAATTGTCGAATAATATTCAGTCAGTTTCTCTGCCAGTCAGTTTTTACACTCGCTGATGTCAATTGATTTCACAAAAACTTGCATTATTTTAATTTATGAATGATGTTTCGTGCAAACTTAGCTTTGCCTACACACAATGCAACCACATTAATAGTGTGTATCCAGCGATGTTTTCTATATGTTAATTATCCATTTGACTATTACACTATTAATATATTTACATATTACTAGGTTACTTACACCACAGTTACCCACACTGGTACCCACACAGGATTGTATCAGGCGAAGGTTCTGTCAAGTTTACCTTATATGTCACAGTCCATGACATTCTTTACTGGGACGCAGACTATTACTAGTAGGTACATATATGTTATACATGAACACCGCAGCAGCTCTACAGTCAGACGAGCCTTCGTCATTACTTGACTCATTCAGGTTTTTAACGATTACATGACAATTACGATTTACGATTTCATTCTTGAAAAATATATGTTCTCAATTTTTCCCTGTAATTTTTCACAGCTACTTTCGTGTGACAGTTGATGTTTGCTAGCTACCATATCCCGTACACTACACTGAAACACTTAAACACTTGAAATTATTGCCAGCGATTTTTACACATGTGGATTTCCCCACGGCTAGTACTGACACATATGTATAATTTTCTCGGCCAGGTCATTTTCTTGATGTTGGAACACCATGTAATCCATTGTTTCCCATATTTTTCTGTGATTTACTCAGATTTTACCATTTTAGCGATAGGAATTATGCTTTGGGAGTTATAGTTTATATTGTATATTGTATTTAGCCTTTAGTTAGGTGTACCATTTGTTAT
>JACEEZ010021117.1:0-15000 GCA_016584305.1 Chionoecetes opilio | reverse complement strand
GTCGCCGATATCGGCGACTGTTCCAATTTTCACGTCGGCGGGAGTTCCAATTGTCGGCGACAGTTCTAGTTCTTGATCTTGATATTACAGTACCCAATATATCATTTAATAAGCTTTTAATCATGTTTCTGCACTCAGGGATTAAATACCAGCAATAACTTGAACTATCAAAGATTTTCAATCGGAGAAATATCTAGTAAGTTGTCAACACCCTTCTCCTGACTATCCGCCCCTTGGAGACTTGACCTGGCGCAGCATCGCAAGCGACTCAAGGCGATCCGCAATAGTACGGCCCTAGTGTCAGTGAAGACACCTCACTCCCTCTCCTTATTAAGTTCTCTCCTTCTCTTCATTCCTCCTTTCCCTCCTCTATTCATCCTTGTTTTCGAGACAGACCCTATAGGACCCCGAACATATCGTATAATGATCTTCAGCAATAACTTGAAACTATCAAAGAACTTTGAATGGGCGAATAATACATGTAAAGTTGTCTACAGCCTCCTCCTGACGCCGCTCATTGAGATTCCGCGCAGAATAATCCTAACCGCCCCTTCCCCCCCACTGAGGTCCCACGGATGTCCTCCCACCGTCGTTCAGTTGCCCGAAAAAGAAAACGTGAGTAGCGAAAATTTAAACCGTATATACTTCAGATACAAGGCATAAACAACGCAATATATATTATATATTATATATATATATATATATATATATATATATTATATATATATATATATATATTATTATATTATATATCTTATACACACACACACCAGATCCTTCTGGAAATCAGTTCGAATATCGACCCCCAAGCATTATTATGATTACATAAATAAACTAAAAAAAAAAAATAAATATTTGCCCTTGCAATCCATTATGATTAAAATAAAATATACGACACACACACACACACACACACACACACACACACACACACACACACACACACCACACCCTGGCAGCTCGGTGGTTACAGCTCAGGCACCAATCTGTCGTCCGGAGTTCGATCCCCGGTCCCACTCATTAACCAGGGATTTTTTTCATGATAAATTACTTTCCTCCTGAGCGAAGTGGAATGGGTTGGTATGGTTTGTGCGGCCAGCATTACCCAAATATCGGTGAGTTATGAGCTCCAAGCTCGCACTGGGAGGTGAAGACTGCCGCTTGCCAGTCCGACTCGCGTGCAAGGACCATGGTTGAACATGGGCCAGTGGCGGATTTGCAGTTGAGTTAATGAGCCTGCAGCCTCAGGCCCGGGCATTTCGGGTTCCCCCGTGAATAGCTAAATGTAAAATAAATAAAAAATATCTTTAATAAAAAAAAAAAATATGTAATAAAAAGCATGTACGTATAACACGTATGTAACGAGCAATGATATACTAAGCAGCCATAACTCGACATTAGATTTGGTAGTTATTTTGGCGACTTGTTACCCTAGTCCTTTTATATATGTAGTTACTTACTAAACCTTCTATGTTGCAACATAAAGTTAGTTGTGAAATGTACGATCAATCACGGGTCTTCAAGGGGAGTGATTGAGTGAGTGAGTGAGTTTTAATAAGTGGTGAGGGTATGATTGTGGGAGTAATGAGTGGTGAGTATTATGTGGTATAATGAGTAGTGGAGGTATTAGTGTGGTATATGAGTGTGGAGTAATGAGTGGTGAGATTGATTGTGGTATGAGTGGTGGGAGTAATGGTGGTGAGGTATGGCTATTGAGTAATGAGTGGTGAGGTATTGATGTGTTATAATGAGTGGTGAGGTATGGATGTGTGAGTAATGATGGTGACGTATGAATGTGTGATTATGAGTGGTGAGTATGGATGTGGGAGTAATGAGTGGTGGGAGGTATGGGTGTGGGGGTAATGAGTGGGTGAGGTATGGGTGTTGGGAGTAATGATTAGTGAGGGGGAGGTATTGGTGTGGTAGTATGAGTGGTGTGTATGAGTGTGTGAGTAATGATTGGTGAGCTATGATTGGGTGTATGAGTGTGAGCTATGAGTTTCGGAGTAATGATTGGTGAGGTAATGACTGTGTGGTAATGAGTGTGAGCTATGAGTGTGGTGATAATGGAGTGGTGAGGTATGGGTGTGGTAGTAATGAGGGGTGAGGTAGGATTGTGAGTAATGAGTGGTGAGGTAGGCGTGTGTGAGAAATGAGTGGTACTGTATGGTGGTGTGAGTAGTGATTGGTGAGGTATGGGTGGGGAGTAAGGATTTGTGAGCTATGGGCGGTGAGTATGAGTGGGTTGGAGGTATTAGTGTGGGAGTAATGAGTGGTGAGGAATGGGTGTGTGAGTAATGATGGTGAGGTATGATTGGTGGGAGTAAGGAGTGGTGAGGAATGGTGTGGTAGTAATGGTGGTAAGGTCTGTGTGTGTGAGTAATTAGTGGTGAGGGTATGAGTGTGGGAGTAAATGAGTGGTGAGAAGGGGTGTGGTAGTAATGATTGGTAGGTATGGGTGTGGGACTTATGAGTGGTGAGGTATGGGTGTGGGAGTAATAGTGGTGAGGTATGAGTGTCGGAGTAATGAGTGGTGAGGTATGAAGTGTGAGTAATGAAGTGGTGAGGTATGGATGTGGGAGTAATGAGTGGTGACGTATGGTGTGGTAGTATGAGTGTTGAGGTATGAGTGTGGGAGTAATGAGTGGTGGTTGGGTGTGGGATAATGAGTGGGGAGGTATGAGGTGGGAGTCATTATTGTGAGGTAATGGGTGTGGGAGTATGAGTGGTGAGTATGGTGTGGAGTAATAGTGGTGAGGTATGAGTGTGGGAGTAATGAGTGGTGAGGCTATGTAGCGTGGTAGTAATGAGTGTGTGAGGTATGAAATTTTGTTGAGTTTGAGTGTGACTATGATGGGGTTAATGAGTGGTGAGCTTGAGTTTCGAGTAATGATGGTGCGATATGGTGTGTGAGTAATAGAGTGGTGAGCTATGAGTGTGGGAGTAATAGTGTGTGAGTCTATGCGTGGTGAGCTATGAGTGTGGATAATGAGTGGTGAGCTATGAGTGTGGGAGTAATGAGTGTGAGGTATGGGTGCTTGAGTAATGAATGAGTGGTGAGGTATGGATGTGTGAGTAATGAGTGGTGAGGTATGGATGTGTGAGTAATGAGTGGTGAGGTATGGATGTGGGAGTAATGAGTGTGAGGTGTGGAGGTGGGAGTAATGAGTGGTGAGGTTATGGATGGGTGAGTAATGAGTTGTTAGGTATGGGTTTGGTGTTAGTATGAGTGGTGAGGTAATGGATGTGTGAGTACTGAGTGGTGAGGTATGGATGTGTGAGTAATGATTGGTGAGGTATGGATGTGTTAGTAATGATTGTGAGGTATGGGTGTTTGAGTAATGAGTGTGGAGATAGGATGGTGGAGTAATGAGTGGTGAGGTGGGTGTGTGAGTAATGAGTTATGTGTATGAGTGTGGTAGTAATGAGTGGTGATATATATGGTGTGGTAGTAATAGTGATGAATATACGTATGGTGTAGTGTAATGATGGTGAGGTAGGCAGAGCTTGGCCAATAATACATTGAATGTATTAAATAACTAAATACTAATACATGGGAGAAATGTAAAAAATCTAAATACCAAATACTAAATACATTTTAGGAATACATTTAAATACTTTGTAATACATTTTAAATACTCACACTTTTTAACATGAATTGAGTTAATTAATTCTTGTTAACACTAACCTAATGCTTGATAAATGATAAAGGGTCTACTTTCCTATTGTATATTTAATTAATTGATCATTATCTTGAGTAATTTGAGATTATTCATTGAGGTTATTGAGATAAATTAACTGATGAAAGTATTTATATTTATATATTAGGAGTATTTAAATACAATGTATTTAATACTTATTAAAAATTTAAATAACGGTATTAAAATACGTGAAACCAATGTTTTATAATACAGTTTCTAAATACACAAATTAATTTAGATAACAAATGTATTTTAAATACTGCCCAGCTCTGGGTATGGTTGGGAGTAATGAGTGGTGAGATATGGATGTGTATAATGAGTGGTGAGGTATGGTTGTGTGAGTATGAGTGGTGGGTATGGTGTTTGAGTAATGAGTGGTGAGGTATGGATTTGTGGTATGAGTGGTAGGTATGGATTGTGGGAGTAATGGTGGTGAGGTATGATGTGGGAGTAATGAGTGGTGAGGTATGGATGTGGGAGTAATGGCGTGTGAGTATGGATGTGGAGTAATGGTGGTGAGGTATGGTGTGGGAGTAATGAGTGTGAGGTATGGATGTGTGAGTAATTAGTGGTGCGGTTGGATATGTGAGTATGAGTGGTGATTAGGGATGTGTGAGTAATGAGTTGTGAGGTATGGATTTGGGAGTATATTGTGAGGTATGGAATGTGTAGTAATGATGGGTCAGGTATGGATGATGGGAGTAATGAGTGGTGAGGTATGGTGTGTGAGTAATGAGTGGTGAGGTAATGGTTGTGCTATAATGAGTGGTGAGTATGGATGTGTAAGTAATGAGGGGTGAGGTAATGTATATGTGAGTAATGAGTGGTGAGGGAATGGTGTGGGAGCAATGAGTGGTGATGTATGGATGTGTGAGTAATGAGTGGTGAGGTATGATGTGGGAGTATGAGTGGTTAGGTATGGATGTGGAGTAATGAAGTGGTGAGGTATGGATGTTGAGTAAATGATTGGTGAGGTATGGGTGTGCTAGTAATGAGTGGTGAGTATGGTGTGTGATAATGAGTGGTGAGTATGGATGTGTGGAGTAATGCTTGGTGAAGTATGGATGTGGGAGTAATGAGTGGTGGAGGTATGGATGTGGGGGTAATGAAGATGTTGTGAGGTAATGGTTTGTGTGAGTAATGAGTGTGATATTATATGAGTGTGGGATAATGAGTGGTGGAGGTAAGGATGTGGGAGTAATGAGTGGTGAGGTATGGATGTGTGAGTATGTGTGGTGCGGTATGGATGTGTGAGTAATGAGTGGTGGGTATGGGTGTGTGAGAATGAATGGTGAGTCCTATGGGTGTGTGAGTATTGAGTGGTGAGGTATGGATGGTGTGAGTAATGAGTGATGAGGTATGGTGTGTGAGTAAATGAGTCGGTGAGGTATGGATGTGTGAGTAATGAGTGGTGAGGTATGGATGTGAGTAATGAGTGGTGAGTTATGATGTGTGCGTATGATGTGAGGGTATGGATGTGGGAGTAATGAGTGGTGCGGTATGGTGTGGTAGTAATGAGTGTGAGGTACGGATGTGTGATATGAGTGTGAGGTATGGATGTGTGACTAATGAGTTGGTGAGGTTGGGTGTGTGAGTAATGAATGGTGAGGTAATGGATGTGGGAGTAAGGAGTGGTGAGGTATGGTGGTGTGGTAATGAGTGGTGAGGTATGGGTGGTGTAGTAATGAGTGGTGAGGTATGGGTATGTAGTAACGAGTGGTGAGATTTGACTGTCCTTTTTTCTTTTAAATTATCATATTTCCATGGAATTCTGTCTTATATTTGTTAGATCATGGTTCCCACCTTTGTTCTGTTGTTCCCCTTCCCCCTGTTCAACTCATCTCGGGAAATCCCACCTTCATATGGTGAGAAAAAAAAGTAGCCAAAACACAACATTTACCTTGCATTAATAACAAGTGTTATAGACACTATCACCTCTCTCTATATATACCCTTAAAGAAAAAAAGAAGTCAATAGCTGAACTCCTGAAATTTAAGATATTTTTTCTGTCGACTAAATGCTAGGTAGTAGTCCCGTTCCCCTCGGATAACTTTCCCCCTGGGGAAGGAAAAAAAATCCTTGAATTTACCTACCCCCATCGGGGAAAATTCCCCAAGGTTGGGAAATACTGTGTCAGATGTCTGGCACCCACATTAGTTGACCCCCCATTCATTACAAATTATGGTGGTCGCTGTTGCATCTGTAACATTAATGAAAGTTAGAGGCCAGAAAATCAGAACAATAATATATTGTTTGTCTTCGAAATATGCTTGGGATGCAAGGTGGATTTAGAATACTGTACATTGTGTTGAAAAACTACCACGTTGTACGTAAGACTACCGGCCTCTTGTAGTTTTCCTTATGTTCTTGACTGAAGTGGTTGTGGCCCGGCGGTAGGTCAAGCCCCTCCCCCGTTAACCCGGGCCTCATCACCGCCGCTCCACACACTTTGAAGTAGTGCCAAGTTCTTCCTTTTGATATCAACTTACTAATAATACTCCATATCTCATCTAACCCAACCCTTATAGCCGACAATATCACATATTGCAATATACTAGGGAGGAGAGGATGGGGGCGGTATAGAAAGATATATTATTTCCGACATAAATTTCCTCAACACTCCAACCTTGGCGTGATCTTCTTCTTCTTGTGACCTCTACCGCTTCGAGGACCGCATCCCTTGGCTGATTTGTCACTAGAGAGAGCCACTAATGATACGTAATGCTCTCATACAAGGAAAGATCTTATAATACTAATTATAATCAGCATAGTAAGAAAAATCTTGTAATTAATAGAAATAAGCCTTTGATAGTAAAAAAGAACGGTAGGCAGGACAGCTCGACGGCTACTGATGCGCGTCAATTTGTCAAGTTGTAGAAATGCCCCATTTGCAACGCTAGAACTTGCCCCGACCATGGGCTTCGTCTGGGTTGGGGACAGACTCTTCATAGTCTTCCCATAGAAAACAGTTCCATAAACCCTTTACTCTTCCTTACAATCTATTTCTCAAATGGAACTGTCGCCGAGAATTTCCCCGTTCGGCGAGCGTTCCACTGTCGGCGACAGTTCTCGTTGATTGCTTTCGGCGACAGTTTCCTATCGGCGACAGTTCCATAAACCCTCCACCCTCGCCACCTCCCCTAGCACGGTTTATGCGCTGTCGCCATAGAATCTGTTCCGCCGAAGCATCAACCGAGACCTGTCGCCGACAGTGAACGCTCGCCGCGTGGAATTCTCGGCGACAGTTCCATTTGGAATAGATGGTAAGGAAGAGTTAAAGGGTTTATGGAACTGTCTTCTATGGAAGACTATGAAGAGTCTGTCCCCAACCCAGACGAAGCCCATGCACGGGCAAGTCTAGCGTTTCAAATGGGGCATTTCTACACTTGACAAGTTGACGCGCAATCTTGTAGCCGTCGAGCTGTCCTGCCTACCGTTCTTTTTTTTACTATCAAAGGCTTATTTCTATTATTTACAAGGATTTTTTTTCTTACTATTGCTGGATTATATTAGTATTATAAGGATCTTTCCTTGTATGAAGGCTTATAGTATCATTATCTGGCTCTCTCTAGAACAAATCAGCCAGTGTGCGCCTATAAGCGGTAGAGTCACAAGAGAAGAAATCACGCCACGGGGAGTGTGGTGTAATTTATGGTGGAATTAATATATCTTTCCTATACCGCCCCCATCCTCTCCTCCCTAGTATATTGAATATGTGATTGTCGCCTATAGGGTTGGGTTGATGAGATGTGGGGTATTATTTAGTAAGTTGATATCAAAAGGAATAACTTTGCACTACTTCAAAGTGTGTGTAGCCGGCGTGATGAGGCCCGGGTTTACGGGGAGGGGTGACCTACCGCCCGGTGCCCACAACCACTTGAGTCAAGAACATAAGGAACTGCAAGAGGCCGTAGGCTACGTACACGTGGTAGTTTTTCCTCACACATGTACATTCTCTAAATCCACCTTTCATCCCAGCACTATTTTCGAAGACAGAATATATTATTTTTCCGATTTTTCTGGCCATTAATGTTTTACAGATGCCAGTACCACCGAGAATTTGTAATGAATGGTTGTCACTAGGGGTTGCCAGACTATCTAACACAGTATTTCTCAACCTGGGGGAAATTTCAGGATCTAAGGGGAATTTATCCGAGGGACATCTAAATTACTACGTATATAACAGTTAATTCGCCAGGACAAATTTTTTTTTTTTCTGTTTTACCGACGTGTGGTGGCGTATAATACTTACCGTAGATAAACTTCAAGTCGCCACCTGCGTCATAGTCGTGCCAGGCGGCCAATATTAATTACGAATTATAGCATTCACTACTAATGTTTTATTGTTCCACTGAAATGATAACACAGTAGTTTATAATCATGACTGTCTAATCTACTCTGTTTCAGTGTTGTTTTTATTGATATGTATCAGCAAGTATAGACGGTTTTCAATTTCACTACTCGTTTGTTTTTTCGTGGACGACGACAGCGGTATCGACACGTCAATAAATAAACACTAGATGGCGACTTTGACTGTTGGTAGCCACTTTGTAGATATTTTTGTAATATGTTCATTTATAGCCATAATATGAACACAGATGAAGCACAAAATCATACAGACTTCTCCAGATAGCCCCTTCTAGCGTTCCTGAAATCATGGAAAAATGTAAATGTACGTATTAACACCACCCCAATACGTCTGTAAAACAGAAAAAAAAAGTTGTCCTGGCGATTTTACTGTTATCTACGGTACATTTCTACATCATGATTTCCAGGAAGTGTAAAAGGGGCTATCTGGACAGTCTGTGTCATTTTGTGTCTTCTTCTGTATGCTATAACTGAACAAATTACAAAATATCTCCAAGTGGCTTACAAACCAGTAGAGTCCGCCATCTAGTGTTTTTTACTGAGTGTTCCGTACCGCTGTCGTCGTCGCCCGAAAAAAAAAAAATGCGTAGCAAAATTAAACCGTCTATTCTTCAGATACAAAGCATAAAACAACGCTGAAAACAGGTAGATTAATACAGTCATGATACTCAACTACTGTGTATCATCTTCATGGCACCATAAAACTCAGTAGTGATTGCTATAATTCGTAGTATATGGCGCCCTGCGATCACTTAGCCGGTTGCATTTTTAAACTGTTATCTACGGTAGCATTGAGGTCGACAGAAAAAATCTCTTTGAGTTCATAGTTCAGCTATTGACTTCTTTTTTCTTTAATGTATATATTGAGAGGATAGTGTCCCTATATACTTGTTTATTAAGCAAGTTAAAATGTTGTGTTTTTGGCTACTTTTTTTTTCTTCACCACATGAGGTGGGAAATCCGGATGGTTGAACAGGGGGAAGGGGGAAACAACAGAACAAAGGTTAGGAACCACTGATCTAACATAAATAAAAGACAGAATTCCCATGGTAATAGGAAATTTAATGAAAAAGGACGTCCAATCTCACCACTCATTACAACCACACCCATTACCTCACCACCTTATTACTACTCACTATCCATACCTCACCACTCATTATTCACACATCCATACCTCACCACTCATTATTCACACACCCATACCCACAACTCTTACTCCCACATCCTACCTCACCCCTATTAATCACACATCCCTACCTCACCACTCATTACTCACACATCCATCTCACCACTCTTACCACAAAACCATACCTCACCCCTCATTACTCACACATCATTTTACCACACCATTCCCCCCCTCATTCTCCCCCCCATACCTCACCACTCATTACTCACACATCCATCCTCACCACCTTACTCACACACCCATACCCCACCACTCATTACTCCCCATCCATACCTCCCCCCATTATCACACTTTTCCCTACCCACCACTCATTTCTCCCACCCATACCTCACCCTCATTTCTCACACTCCCTAGCTCACCACTCATTACTCCCACACTCTTACCACAAACCCTAACCACTCATTTCTCCCCCACTCTTATTCCACACTTTATACCTCCCACTCATTCACCACATCCATACCTCACCACTCATTACTCCCACACTCATACCTCCCCCCACTTATTACAACTCCTCACTCCATGACTCGCTTCGAAGACCGTGATTTGTCGTACTATTTTAAATAGCTTTATTTTTGAAATCATTAAGAAAGTTTATTAAGTAATGCTAAAATAAAAGCCTAAGTAACAATGCCAAAAATATACTACCAACTCGAATGTCTAGTTATGGGTGCCTTCAGATCCAGTGTTCTTTTTATACTGGGTTTTTTTTACAATATTTTATTAAAAATATTTTTTATTTATTTTACTATTTTTCTATTCATCGGGGGACCCCTAAAGCCCGGGACTAGCTGCAGGTCATTAACCTCAATGTAAATCCGCCACGGCCATGGTTTCACCCATGGGTCTTGTCCACGCGAGTCGGACTCGCAATCGGCAGTTTCACCCTTCCCGGGTGCGAGCTTGGAGCTCAAATAATACCGATCTTTGGGTTAATGCTGGCCTCACACCACCACACCCACCCATCACTTGCTCAAGGGAGACAGTAATTTTATCAGTGAAAAAATCCCGGTAATGAGTGGGACCGGGGATCGAACTCCGAACCTGGTGCCTGACGCTATAACCCAGCGAGCTGTCCAGGTGTGTGTGTGTGTGTGTGTGTGTGTGTGTGTAGTGTGTGTGGTGTGTGTGTGTGTGTGCGTGTGTGTCGTGTGTGTGTGTGTGTATTTTTATTTTCATCATAAAGGATTGGCCAGGGGCAAATATTTTTTTTTTTTTAGTTTATTTATGTAATCATAATAAATCTTGGGGGTCGATATTCGAACTGGATTTCCATAAGGGGTCTGGTGTGTGTGTATATATATATGCATATATATTATATATATATATATATAATATATATATATATATTATATAATATATATTATATATATATAAATATATATATTATATATATATATATGGAGAGAGAGAGAGAGAGAGGAGAGAGAAGGAGAGAGAGAGAGAGAGAGAGAGAGGAGGAGAGAAGAGAGAGAGGGAAAAGGGGGGGTGGGGGAGAAGGGAGAGGGAAAGGGGGGGGGGGGAGGAGGAAGAGGGAGGGGGAAAAAACACTTCAATTATTAATAAAAAATTAAAAAATTAAAAAACTTTTAAAACTTTTGGAGAGAAAGGGGGGGGAGAAAGAAGGGAAAGGGGGAGGGAGAAGGGGAAAAAGGGGGGGGGAGAGAAGGGGAGGGAGGAGGGGAAAAAATTTTTAAAAAAAATTTTTTAAAAAATTTAAAATTTTTTTTTTTTCCTCCTCTCCCCCTCCTTCCCCCCCTTTTTCCCCCCCCCCGGGGGGGGCCCCCCCTTTTTCCCCCCCTTTTTTCTTTTTCCCCCCTTACCCCCCCCCCCCCCCCTTTTCCCTTTTTTCCCCCCCCTTCTCCCCTCCCCCCCCCTTTCCCCTTTTTCCCCCCCCCCCCCCTTTTTTCCCCCCCTTTTTTTTTTTTTTTTTCCCCCCCCCTCCCCCCCTTCCCCCCCCCCCTTTTTCCCCCCCCCCCCTTTTTTTTTTTTCCCCCCCTTTTTTTAAAAAAACCCCCTTTTCCCCCCCCCAAAAAAAAAAAAAAAAAAAGAAAACCCTTTTTTTTTTTTCCCCCCCCTTTCCCCCTTTTTTTTTTTTTTTCCCCCCCCCTTTTTTCCCCTTTTTTTTTTTTTCCCCCCCCCAAAATTTTAAATTTTTTTTTTTAAAAATTTTTTTTTTGGGGGGGGTTTTTTTTTTTGGGAAGGGGAAAAAAATTTTAAAATTTTTTTTGGGGGGGGAAAAGGGGGGGAAAAAAAAAAGGGGGGGGGAAAAAAAAAAAAAAAATTTTAAAAAAAAAGTGGGGAAAAAAAACGGGGAAAAAAGGGGGGGCCCTTTTTAAAAAAAAAAAAAACCCAAAAAAAAAGGGGGGGGGGGAAAAGGGTTTTTGGGGGGGGAAAAAAAAAAAAAAAAAATTTTTTAAAAAAAAAAAAAAATTAAAAAAAAAAAGGAAAAGGGAAAAAAAAACGGAAAAAAAAAATTGGGGGAAAAAAAAAAAAAAAAAAGGGGTAAAAACCAAAAGGGGGAAAAAAACCAAAGGGGAGGGGGTTTTAAAAAGGGAATTGGGAAAAAAAATTTTTTAAAAAAATTTTAAAAAAATTTAAAAAAAAAATTTTAGAAAAAATTTTTTTTTTAAAAAAAAATTTTTTAAAAATTTAAAAAAATTTTAAAGGGGAAAAAAAAAATTTTTTTTTTTTTTTTTTTTTTTTTAAAATTTTTTTTTTTTTTTTTTTTTAAAAAAAAAATTTTTTGGGAAATTTTTCCCCCAAAAAATTTCCCTTTTGGGGGTTTTGGGGGGGGGAAAAAAGGGGGGGGGGAAAAGGGGGGGGGAAAAAGGGGGGGTTTTGGGGGGGTTTTTCCCCCTTTTTTGGAAAGGGGGGGGGGGGAAAAAAGGGGGGGGAAATTTTTTAAAAAACCAAAAACCAAGGCCCTTTTTTTTTGGGGGGGGGAGGGGGAAAACCCCTTTTTTAATATAAAATATATATATATATATATAAAATTATATATATATATAATATATATATATTATAAAATTAATAATGAGTTAAAGTTTTATTCTTTTTTAAGCTCTTTGTAATGCTATAAAAATTGTGTTAATATTAAAGTATAGAATATAGTAGGATTGTAAGTAAGTGGTTTAATTAAAAGACAGGATTTAAGGTAATTAAATAGGTTATAAGCTAATCATAAACTTAATCAAATTTTATAGGAAGTAGTTCTACAGGTTATTTAAGGTTTCAAGTTAAAGTTTAGAGCTAAACTTAATGAAAATAAATAAATAAATAAAGCAAAAGATTTATTTTAAGGAATAGGGAATAGGGAATAGGGAATAGGGAATAATAAATAATAGATAATGAAATAATAAATTATAAATAAGAAATAAGAAATAAGAAATAAGAAATAAGAAATAAGAAATAAAGAATAATAAATAATAAATAATAAATAAGAAATAAGAAATAAGAAATAAGAATTAAGAAAAAGAAAAAAGAAATAAGGAATAATAAATAATAAATAATAAATAATAAATAATAAATAAGAAAAAATAAATAATAAATAATAAATAAGAAATAAGAAATAAGAAATAAGAAATAAGAAATAAGGAATAAGGAATAAGAGGCATCCTTATAAACAGTTAAATAAGTACACATACATACAATATATAATATATTATATATATATTATATATATATATATATATACAGTTTGCGTGGTTTAATCAGTGCGCGCCTCCGAAAAGGAATGTTTACACGTATGAAAACACCATGTTTATAACAAAATAATGTAAAATATCAACATTTTACAATTGTATTTAGTATTTCGTTGGGGTAGCCTTCCTCTTGATGACCCTTTGAAGGCGACGGGGTACACTGTCAGCAAAATTTTGAAGGAAATCAGGCTTAAATTCTTCCAACACTTTCGGAGCTCCATTTCAAGCTTGTGAGTGTAGAGGTGTCACGTGAGCGGAGTTTGCCTTTAATGATGGCCCAAAAATTTTCTATGGGTGATAAAATCGGGGAATTACCTGGCCAGTCATCAAATTCTCCCAATCTTGCAGTCATCAAGCCACTGGTATAACATCTCGAGCTGTGTGGCAGGATGCTCCATCCTGTTGGAAAATCTGTGCCTGTGTTTTTTCCCAAAGCAGGCCTCCAGGTGGTCATTTAAAAGATCAAAATACACCACTTTGTTAACAGCTGTGTTCTTTGGGAAAAAAAACTAAGTTTCCCAATACCATGAAAAGTAAAGCAATCCCACACCATTTAAACTGGGAGGGGTTTTGTGGTTTTTCGTGTGTAGCGAGGCTCGGTGGGGTCTGAGCCGGGGCGACGGTTACATTTTTTGCTGGTCCTCCTCCACGCACACAAAATGTGCTTTCGTCACTCCACAGCACAGCCCGCCACGTGTCGAGAGGCCAATCTCTGTATTCTTTGCAAAGTGAAGCCTTTTCTTCCTTTGGCGGGCATTTATCAGTGGCTTATTCCGCGCCCGGTAACAAACCCGCAGCCAAGGTCACGTTCAAAATTTCCTGTACAGTACGAAGCGACAAAATTACCAAGAAGAGTATCATTTTCCCCCTTCAGTTCTCTGGCTGTAAGGCTAGGATTGGCATTAAGCTGTCGCCTTAACCCCGCTCCTGGTTTTGTTACACGTTTTTTTTTTTTTTTTTTTTTTCCCAGGTTTTTTTTTTGGGAGCGGAGATTCACCTCTCCGCCAGCCTTAAAACGGCGGATCAAATTTTGCACTGTTCTAAGCATAGTCCTTTAAGCTTGCAAAATTTCCTTATTATTGATCCCAGCCTTGGGAAAGATCAATGATTGCTTGAATCGTTGTGCCACTGTATGTTTTTCCACCCATTATGTAATCCAGCAAAAACAGGCAAAACACGGGATGTAGGTGAACGCGCAGGCTATAAGCCCCAAAATCATGCAAAAAATGTCAACCGCCTATGGAGGAGGAGGGGGGAGGGAAACCCTCCCTTCCCACAACACCGGTGAGTGTGCAAGATGATGTACGTCGCTGTCAGACATACGATTCATGCCTTCTGCATATTTTTATAGCTTGGGGAAACAACTTTAAATCTTTCGCGGTAAATCTTGATGAACGGATTCTGGCGTAAAGATCATCCGCGCAAGGCCTGATATATATATATATATATATAGATATATATATATATATATATATATATTATATATATAATATATATATATATATATATATATATATATGTTATAAGCAAATATATGTATGTAATGTTTTAAACTTCATAATTAATTCTAGAATTGAATAAAAACCTGTAAAAGAATCATATTCTAGTCTCTTTAAATCTGAAGTAATTCCAGCGGTCCTTTTGCTTTTCTCCGTTAGAGAGAAGGTGGAGCGAAGAGAGCTTGGAATTATTCAAACTGATAGATCCGTTCCCCGGCATTTGCTTATGTATGAGGTCGTTGATAATTAGTGGGCATTATGAGAGTTCGAAGAATATATAGGACTTAATTTAAAACAATTATTTAAATTTATACATATGGATATTTCTAAATTTGCATTTAAGGAGGGGTGTATATGGTCATTTAGGACTAAACGTACATTAAGGTGGTACCCTTTTAACATCTAGGGTATATAAGAGTTATTATAATAAAATTCTTAAATTTTGCCAATGGTAATTTAGACTTTAATAAAATTATATTTGATTAAAGAGTTAGTTTTATTCTCTTAAGCTTTGTAATACTAAAAAATTGTATGAAAAATAATTA
>JACEEZ010021116.1:22500-28353 GCA_016584305.1 Chionoecetes opilio | reverse complement strand
AACCCCCCAAAAAAAGTGCTCCTCCTGTCCTGCCTCCATAGGAAAGATCATAATTGTGTGGATATTATTTTAAGAAAGTAATGTTTTTTTATTATATATACTATTTGTTATTATGGTATATATTATATATATTATTTGTTTACGGTATGGTATACCTTACTATGCGTTTCAGAGGCCGTATTACATCGGTTTTCGGAGTAACTATGTAACAAACAGTTGGAGTAGATTTATATTTTGGCAAAGATAGTTTCAGACCTTTCGCTAATATTCTCAATGTGGTTTATTAACAAAAGTTGTATAATTAAGGCACCACTCTCTTGACTATAACGTTAACATCCTGAGGGACAAACTTGGCAACCGACACGAGGCTACCGTGACGTTGCTGTGACGTCAGTTAGTAGGCTCCGCCCCAACCAGCAGCGGCAGTTTAGTAGTTTCGTTTAGCATATATGGCTTTGGCTACAGCGTGACAATTATGGCTAGCATGATACATCATTGTCCGCGTGGCTGTAGGAACGCATTAGAACGCATAGGACGGGCGGGCGGGCGGGGGGCGGCGGGCGGGGGGCGGGCGGGCGGGCGGCGGGCGGGCGGGGGCGGGCGGGCGGCGGCGGGTGGGTGGGTGTTATTCACCCATGGTCTTGTCCATGCGAGACTGACTCGCAATCGCCAGTTTCACCCTCCCAGAGTCATATTCCCGTTTTCTGGAAAATATGTCGCATGTACTCTTGAATTTGTCAGGTTAGGTTACGTTAGGTTACGGTTAGAGTAGGTTAAGTTTCGGCTTCAGTTGTGGTAACTCTGTGTGGGAATCACGATGAGTGTAGTTTCCATAAAATCCTATGGTTAGTTTTGGAACTACAGCCAAGCGTCTTCACTGGGAAACCATATACTCACATAGAGTTGGGGAATATACCTCCAGGAGCGAGCTTGGAGCTCATTATTACCGATCTTTGGTTAATGCTGGGACCTCACACACAACGCACATACATCCCCTTGCTCATGAGGGATATTAACCACCCGAATTTGTAAGTGAATAATCCCCGGGAGCAGTGAAGATTCGAACCGGCTAACATAAGAATGGCATGCCAACGCTCTATCCACTTAACCATCGTGGCGGTGTGTCTGTGTGTGTGTGTGTGTGTGTGTGTGTGTGTGTGTGTGTGTGACTCCGAAGTATGCTGATCCAAATTTTATGCATTTTACACACTAAGAAAAAAAGGTCAACTTTGCACCTTTAAAGGTGCATAATGATGTCATAGATTTTGAACCTTTAGGGTGCAAAGTTGCACCTTAACGCTAGGGTGCGTCTTTTGCACCCTATGGTAGGGTGCAACTTGGCACCTTTAAAGGTGCAAATTTGCACATTTAGAGGTGCGATTTTAAGCAAAATATTTACCTTTAAGGTGCAACTTTGCACCATTATTGGTGCAAAATATGCACCTTTTTGGGTGCAAAATATGCATTTTTTTTATGCAAAACATGCACCTTTAGAGATGCGATTTTGCACCATTATGGGTGCAACTTTGCAATTTTTTGGGGTGCAACTTTGCACCTTATGGGGCGCAATTTGCACCTCTTTGGGTGCAACTTTGCATATTTGAGGGTGCAAAATGATGTCACAAATCTTGCACCTTTAAGGGTGCAAAGTTCAGCCTACACTAGGGTGAACATTTTTTTGCACCTTTTGGAATTTGAATTTTTGGGGTGCAATCGTGCACCTTTAGGGGTGCAGTTTTGCAACTCTAGGGGTGAAATTTTGTACCATTAGGGCTGCAACAAATGCATCTTCAGGGGTGCAACAAATGCACCTTTAGGGGTGCAACTTTGCACATTTGAAGGTGCAACTGATGTCACATTTGTGCACCTTTAAAGTGCAAAGCTGCACCCACGCTTACAATTTGCAGTTCTTGCACCCCTCTAAAAGGTGAAAAAACTTCACCTCTGCACCTCCATAATGCAATTATCTGCCCTTTATAAATTTTTTTAAGGAATAATTAATTCACGATATCATAATTTTCGAGGGCAAGTTGGAGTAACTTTCTGTCGAAAAAATTTATGATGTCATGAATTCTTCCTTTTCAAAGTTCCATAAAAATTTGATAATTGCATTCTTGAAAGTGAAGTTGTTGCTGGAAGAGGGATATAGTACACAAACAGCTTCTCCGATACCTAAATCAATGTTGTAAATTGCTGCCAAAGGAAATATAAGTACTTCTCCAAATTAAAGCTATGATGTTAATGAACCAGCATTCATGCAAACATGCTAACCTTTACTTGTTTTTAAAGCGAAAAATATGAATTAAAGGAAAAATACAAGATTAAGTTAATATGGATATAATAGATAATTATATATATTATAATTACAAAATCATTATAGAAAGTATCTTTATTAAAGCGAACAACTTGAGATTAAAAAAAAATACATTGCTAGATAAATGTGTATTGTTTACAGGGTAGGAATGTTTACAATCTACTTAGTTTGCGATTTTCCTACAGCGATAAGATATCGGGGGATGGAAATATATTTCCGATACTTATCCTTGCAAACTGAAAAACAAATTACAACTTTATTTATTTTTAAATCTCTTAACACCAAATCTATGAACATTGAATGATAGTTTTTTTTATTTGACTTAGGTCCGTGTTTTTTATATTAATGATAAATAAGGCAATCATCACGAGAATAGTTTTGCTTTCAAGAAATAAGATGTATGGGGTGTAATCATATCTTATCTCTATTGTATCTGCCAAAGGGGGTGTGGTTCATAGGATAGATTGCTCGGCTTTCGCCTATGGTCTTGAGTTCGCCCGTTATCTTGGAAGCTGCCTAATGAGGGAGGTTACGCTCTATCATCACCCTAGCAAAGCTATATTGGTCTCACTTGCCTATCTCAGGGAAAATTTAAGAGTCCCACATATTAAAATGCAAATGAAAATAACAATACAGGGATGATAATATTAAAAGAAGACTGATAAGTAACATTAACAACAAAAAACAATACAAATGAAATATTTTGTATGTGTACATGTAATTGTAATATTAATAATAATAATAATAGTATAATAATGTTATTCTCGGGCCCGGAGGAATACAGGCAAAACAAAGAACAAACAAGCCAAGAGTTAACTTACGACTAGAGCAAAATAAAAAAATCAAGAACATAGTATCGGCACATTAGGAGACATAGTATCAAAGTAAATAGAATAAACATACTCGACACCTGTCTACCCCACATTCACATACCCCACTTGGGTCGTGCTGCACAAACAGCAGACCCAGCCACCGCTGTTGTATAGGTCCACATAGATTAGATTAGATTAGATATTTTATTGACCACACCAATACAAAGAACTTCACATACAACATATCCTATGGTCCAGCAAAATAATACAAATTATTGATGAAAAACTAAACTATAAATCTTCATTCAACCTAAAGATTTACGCATATATCCGTAATATTTTGTATATAGCTGTACACACATCATCATCGGTCATTGTTTTTGAGAATAAATCATAGAATATTTTGATACAATAAAAGTTGCGAATATCACTAGATAAGGGACACTCAGCCATGACATATTCTTCGGTCTGTATCTTGCCGCAGGGACACAGCCTCTCATCCACCGGGAGACGGCTTTCGTCCCCTTTCCCATTCCACCTGCCTGCCTCTTATAGCTAAAGAGTGAGCTGACACACGGGAAGCGTGTATAAACTATTCTATATAAATCACTGATGTTATGCTTTTCAATATACAAAGATTGCACTGTTAAGTTGGGATTCATGACAGTTAAGTAGGTTATTCTTCTTGATGATGCAGAATGCATGATGTTATTTTTAAGTGTATCCATTGCTACTGCACAGTCATCAATATTATTGTTTATAAGATCTGACACATAAGTCTTGGTATTATATCTCGTGTCCAGTACGATTCATAAAGCAAATCCTAAAGGGTCATCATCCATCCTAGATCGCTCCGCGTACATATGCGCAAAAAACTTTCTTTTTCTACTTTTAACAAGAGCTTGTATAGGTGGACACCCTGACTCGATGTAACAAAGATCATTACAAGTCGTACCTCGGACTCCCAGCATCTGTTTAAGTGACCATTTATATAGTTTAACTACTGGCTTCAAATCTGCATTCAGCCACGACTCACATCCATACAAGACAGCAGATAATACTACAGCATCAAACAGTCTCTTCTTTACAATGAAGGGCACGTCATTATCTTTATGCAAAAAAGAAACAAACTTATTAAAGTGAGCCATCTTATCCTGAGCGTGAGCCTTGACCATAAAGTGAGCATACATAGGCCGAGCTCTGCCTGACAGAGGTGATGATGGAGTTCGTAGAGAGCTCCACCCTACTCCTTAGCTGAACACGAGTGTCGACGGATCACATCCAAATTGTTCACAACCCGTTCCTAGCGAAAGCCAGGACGAGCTGCACCACCTGGGCAGCCCCAGAAGCCTCTTAAGGATGTCATTGTGACAGACCTTAAGGCGGTTCAGAGTGGCCACCTTGAACCGCGACCACATCGAGTTGCAGTATATCGAGTAACAGTGACTCCTGAATAACTCCATCTTCACCTCTCTGCTAGAGTAGGAAAATTTCCTCTGTAGAGTATTTCCCACCACAAAAAGCTTGGTGGTCTGCTTGATGATATCATCATCATCAGTCATGTCGTGGGATATAACAGGGCCTAAGTATGCGAATATATCCACAAAAGTGAGGGCATACCTACCGAGACATGTTGTTTTGAGGTAACTCACCTGATTGCGTGCCGGTGATACTACCATGCACTCTGTCTTAGTGGTGTTGTAGACAATGTCATGCTTGGCAGCATACACCTGACATACATTGATAAGGGTCCTGCAACGCATCCGCAGTGGGTGCGAGCAGTACCATATCATCAGCATAGCTCAGTGAGTTGATGCACCCATCATGTATTTAGCAGCCGATACCTGTATCACGAAGGTTGGCACTGAGATCATCTGTGTACACATTGTACAGGTAGGGAGATAAAATCCCCCCCCTGCCGAATACCATTGGCAGTACTAAAGGTTAGCGAGAAGGAATTACCCCACTTAACAGTAAACTCCTGGGTAGTGTACCAGTACATTAATAAATTAACAATGTACCCAGTGTACCTCTGACGAGAAGTTTATGAAAGAGCTTCCAGTAATTAACTCTGTCAAACGCCTTTCTGGCATCCAGGAAACACAGATAAACAGGTGAACTTCTGGAAGTGTAGTAATGAATGATATTATTCAATGTCCACACACACATATCAGTGCCAAGGACTTTCTTATAGCTGAACTGATTGTCCAGTGTATACAGGTAGGCCTCAAGACGATGGAGCACCACTTTCTCCAGCACCTTGGACAGGGCAGTCGCTATGGCAATGGGCCTGTAATTGCCAGAGTTAGCAGGGTCCTTCACTTTGCTCTTAAGTAAAGGCACTATAAGCACTGCCAAGACCTGACTGGGTATGTACTGATGGCAAACCCAGGCATTGATGAAGAGACAGAGCCATGTAACCAGGTTGGGGGGCGCATACTTAAATGCCCCAGAAAGGAGCCCATCCATACCCAAAGCCTCAATGAAGGAGAGGCTTTGCAATACCCCTCTTATTTCCTCGGGTCCACGCTGCGGAAACACTGCACACGACACACAACGCATCCCACCACGCAGGGCATTCTCACTCTCCTCGTCCCTCACACAGTTGAGAATGCCTTTGAAATGGTCTCCCCACATGGAGGCGATGCCCTCCTCCCCCAAAGCGTGATCCACCCGTATGGGAAGCGTGTGTGAGCCCGGGTTCATGCTGCGCACGCCACGCCAAAA
>JACEEZ010021116.1:15000-17500 GCA_016584305.1 Chionoecetes opilio | reverse complement strand
ACTCATGGTTGTGTGAAATACATTATCATTAAAAATAAGTGTTACAATTATTGGGTCGAAGGCCCACCAAAAGCCCTCCGCAGGAGCTAGCCAAAAAGTCCAGCTATGTTTTGCATATAAATATAAAAGTCCATTTTTGCATAGCAAGAAGAGTTGAAACCAAAAAGTTGAAGCAGACAAACCACCCTTAAAATTCAATTTTACATAAGAAAACACCCTGCCAAATTCGAAATAATCTATATTTCACTTTTCATTGGACCTACGGCGTACCCTAGTGTGTGTGTATGTGTATGTATATATGTACACACACGCGTACGGAGTACGATTAGGTACTCCGTAGTGTAGGGGAAGCACGCTCGGTTCACAACCGGGAAGTCCCGGGTTCGATCCCCGGGCGGAGCGGAAACAGATGGGTTGTTTCCTTAAAACCCAAGCCCCTGTCCACCCAGCAGTGGATGGGTACCGGGTGTTAACCGGGGTTTGTGACCTGCCTCCCGGGGTGCTTGCTTCGGCCAAAACTAAGCTCTAAGGATGAATGATAAAAATGTTGATATGGAGACGGGGCCATACGAGCGTTGCTCGGGCCCCTGTAAAATAAAACTAGATGAATACAACTAGATGAATACACACACACACACACACACACATCAATGGATGCTCCGTAGTGTAGTGGCTAGCACGCTCGGTTCACAATCGAGATGTCTCGGATTCAATTCCCTGGCGGAGCGGAGAAAGATGGGCGGTCTCCTTCAAACCTGAGCCCCTGTCCACCCAGCAGTGAATGAATACACACTATGTTAGCCGGGGTTTGTGACCCGCCTCCCGGGGTGCTGGCTTCGGCCAAAACTAAGCACTAAGGATGAATGATAAAAATGTTGATATGGAGACGGGGCCATAAGAGTGTAGCTGAGGCCCTGTAAAATACGACTAGATGAATACACACACCTGTGAATCCACTGGATGCTACCCGAGTGGCTTGGTGGTTTATATTAAACTTTAGAGCGTCACTCCCAATTCTCTGGTCGGACGTTCGATCCTCGGCGCCCCTTGTTCCCGGGGATTTTTCACTGAAAAATTTGGGCGGTTTCTGTCTCCCTTGAGCAAGGGGATGGGTGTGTGGTGTGTGAGGTTCCAGGATTACCCATAGATCGGTCATACTATAATTATAGTTCCAAGCTCTCTCCGGGAATGCAAAACTGACGATCGCGAGTCAAGCTCGCATGGACAAGACCATGGTGATACGCACGCACGCACGCACGCACGCACGCACACGCACACGCACACGCACACGCACACGCACACACACACACACACACACACAGACACACGGGTACTCCGTAGTGTAGAGGTAGCACGCTCGGCTCACAACCGAGAAGTCCTGGGTTCGATCCCCGGGCGGAGCGAAGATAGATGGGCAGTCGCCTTAAAACCCGAGCCCTTGTCCACCCAGCAGTGAATGGGTACCGGGTGTTAGCCGGGGGCTTGTGACCCGCCACCCGGGGTGGTGGCCTCCCCCAACACTAAGCACTAAGGATGAAGGATAAAATGTTGATATGGAGACGGGCCCATACTCAGGCCCTGTAAAATACAACTAGAGAATACAATTAGATTAATACACACACACACACACACACACCTATATTTTTTTATATATATATATATATTAATATATATATATATTAATATATATATATAATATATATAATTATATATATATATATATATATATATTTAATATATATATATATTTTATAAAATATATTATATATATATATATATAATATAAATATATATAATATAAAATATATATATTATAATATATATCATTTTATATATATATTTTATTTTATATATATTATATAAAAATAATGTAAAGTTTAGTGGCCTGATATTGATGATGATAGGGATAAAAAATGATAAAATAATAATGATAATAATAAAAATAAATGCAATAACTAGCAAAGTTACCCGTATAAAGCATGATGTTCTTTAAAGAAATTCTGAATGACTTTGCACACGAAACACCATGTATGTATGTAAAGGTATGTATGTATTTATGTATGTATGTAATATATATATATATAATATATATATATAAGATAGATAGATAGATAGATAGATAGATAGATAGATAGAAACTCTGAGTTTCAGAGTTTCTAGACATACTCAAGACCCACAACGCCAGAGGTACAATCGCTTCGCTTGATGTCGAGTCCCTCTTCACCAACGTACCTGTTGACCGTACCATCAACTACATCATCAACCGGGTGTATAACAACGACTCCATCCCGCCGCTTGACGTCCGGAACCTGTACTACGTGGACTCCTCGAAGCTGCACTAAGGAAGCACCTTTTACCTTCCCACGGGAAACAAGTATCAAAAATAGGACGGCGTCGCTATGGGCTCTCCTTAGGAGTATTGTTTGGCAACTTTTTCATGGGCTGCGTTTGAAGAAGAAATATTCAAGAAAATAAGCAAGCCCGACATATACTGCTGCTA
>JACEEZ010021116.1:0-2500 GCA_016584305.1 Chionoecetes opilio | reverse complement strand
ACACAGTTACGGCGCGCCATCACAGCCCGGTACAAGGTACTATATACGGTAAACCAACTAAAATTAGGACTCCACTAAATCAAACACATCATATCTGCAAAGAAAAATAAAATGTTTAAACAGATGTCAATAGCTGTACGATCAGTAGGTAAAAATGTACTACACAGCCTGCTAACCCCTTGCCAATACGCAGCGCGCACACCCTCCCCTGCTCACTGCACAAACCACACTGACTCAAAAACACTGCACTGCCCTAAATAGGCTTGAGAAAAGAAAAGATTAAGAGTTTAAAATGAAAACATTGGTGAAACCTATTTCTGCTGATTTTACTCATATTTTTTCATGAATTGCGTCTGGTTCTCAAAAACTGGACGTGATAGAGTTAATTGAACATCAGATTCGAGTTCAGCAGGGTCGATTTACCTATAATCAGCTTCATTTAGTCAAGAATTCACTCACCCATTACCCATCACCACACACCCATTCACTCACACATTACCCATCACCCCCCATCTATTCCCTCACCCATCACCCATCACCCCCCACCCATTCATTCACCCATCACCCCACACCCATTACCCATCACTCCACCCATTCACTCCCATCACTCCTCCCATTCACTCACCTATTACCCATCACCCTAAATCAAGGTTTCCTCAATTCTCGCAACCCACTTTTTTTTCGCAATTCTCGCTAATAGGCTGCTAAAAAAAAAAAAAAGATTATTGGATCATCTCATAAATGGGCTTAAAACCTTCCCCTGGTCGACTTGGTTCCAAAACTGTGCCATATGATGGGATTCCGCCACTGGAGGCGGAACCTAGAGCGGACACACACACACACAGACAGACAGACACACACACACTTTCGCTTATATTATTATATATATATAAAATTATATATATATATACGTCTATAATAATATAAGCGAAAGTGTGTGTGTGTGTGTGTCTGTTGTGTGTGTGTGTGTGTGTGTGTGTTGTGGTGTGGTATAGGTTCGCCCCCGTGGCGGAACCCCTCATATACCCTTTTTTTGGAACTGGGTTTGACCGGGGGAAATTTTTAACCCCACTTATGAATACCCGATTTTTTTTATTTTTTATAGCCTATTAGCGATAATTGTAAAAAAAAAGTGGGTTGCGAAAATTGTGGAAACCTTGAGTAGGGTGGGGGGATGGGGAGTAAAGGGGGGGGGGTGATGGGAAAGGGGTGTGGGTGTGGCGATAAAGGGGGGGGGGGTGAGGGGGTAAGGGTAGTGAATGGGGGGGGGGGTGAGGGGTAATGGGTGAGTGAAGGGGTTGGGGGGGTGATGTAAATGGGTTGGCGTTAATACATACTTTCTACATCCATATTTTTAGGAAAATTTTAAAGGGGGTATCTGGAGAGTCTGTGTTTGGTGGGGCCCTAGGCAACCAAAAAGCCCCCCGCAAAGCTAGCCAAAAAAATCCGCCCGGTGGGCGGCTTTGCGGGTAGTATATTTATATTAAATAATATATATAATATATATTTATATATATATATATATATATATATTATAAAATAATATATATATCTATATTATAATAATATATATATATATAATATATTTTATATAATTTTATTAATATTATATATATATATATATTATTATATATATTATATATATATAAAAAATTTTATTTTATTATATATAATATAATATATTATATATAATATTTTATATATATATATATATATAATATATATATTTTATATATATATATATATTAAAATATATATATATATAAATATTTTAATATATATATATTTTATATATAATAAATATTATATATTATATTAATATAATTATAAAAAAAATTTTTGTATAAAAAATTTTTTAATTAAAAATAAAATAAAATTAAAAAAATAAAAAAAATTAAAAATAATATTAATTATACAGAAGTTTTCGGACAAAAAAAGGACAAAAAAAAAACCGGAAGGGGTTTTTTGAACGTTTTCGCCAACCTTGGGTATCAAAAATATTTAAAAAATATATTTTTAACAAAAAGCGCATCAAAAAATAACTAAAAATAAAATTCCAATTTTTTTTTTAAAAACTAATAAAAAATTTAAAAATTAAATTTGATTTAAACCTTGTGTTTGTGCTGGTTGGGGAAATAATGACAGGGGGGTGGGGGAATTTCACTTGTGTTTCATCAAAACCCGGAGTTGGGGGTCAAATGGTTTTAAACATTTTGGTTTGGGGTTTTTGAAAAAGACGTTTTTTAAATCAGGGGACAAGTCTTGTGTGTATGCTTTTTAATTTTAGTCCGGGGTATTGCCTGGAAGGATCTGAAAACTTATAAAAAAACAAAAAAATTTAAAAAAATTTTTTTTAATAAGCCCCCCCCTTTTAAATTTGGTTTGTGAAATTTTTTCAAAAAAGGGAAAATTTAAAACCAAAAAAAAAAAATTTAAAATTGGAATTATTTAAAGAAATTTTTTTTAATTTTTGGAGAAAAAAATTTAAAATTTTTTTAAA
>JACEEZ010021114.1:10000-22250 GCA_016584305.1 Chionoecetes opilio | reverse complement strand
ATCGGTGGTGGTGGTGATGGTGTTGGTGGTGGACTGTGATGCGTGGTTGAGGGTGCACAGTGATTGTTTGACGTTGTCTGGTAAAGTGATGGTGTATTGTGCGTGATTGGTGCGTGAGTGCGTGTGTCATGGTGGTGTGATGGTGGGTGGGTGTTGAAGGCGTGCGTGGTTGATTAGGTGTGGTTGAAGGTCGCCGTGTTAGCAGTGCGTAAGGTGTTGAAGGTGGGGGTCGGATAGTGATGACAACCTTAACACCACCTTCAACACTACCATCAACACCACCAACCCACCATCATACAACCACCATAACCAACCACCATCAACTACCACCATCAACACCTTCAACAGCACCACCATACAACACCACCATCATACATCCCCTTCAACCCCACCTTCCACCATCACCACCACCCAACTCAAATGTCATGGCTTTACTTCTCATCCAGGGACGTATTCTGCCGGTCTTGAAAACACTTGGGGGGCTAAAACGAGCCCAGTCTAGAGATCTTTAGATTTCTACCAGATATTTATCAATATATTCATGAGTATAATTGAATATAATATGTGCCAGACACTAGCCCTGCTCTACAAAAAATTCCCGCTTAGGATAACTTTCACAACATGAAATGAAAATATAGATCAAGACAATTCATGAGATTGGGGTTAGTTCACATCTTTATTATTGCACTTTTCATCAGCAGGACGTTAAAACCTAAGAAAAAGGACTAACTTTGGCGTGATGAAGCACGGTCATATAGATTGCATATTGCCAATGCTCTTAAGGTACTGAATAATCAAACCATCCAATAGGCTTTATAACTTTTTCTTATATGGTGAATAACCAAAAAAGGGTTCATTTGGAACCTCGCATGACAAAACTAGTGGTTAAGCTCTTCTTGTCGCCATACTTTGATTGTATTTCTCTTTTCACCTCTACCAGAAGGTACCTTCTGGCTGTGCTTCTCATATTATACTGTTGCACCTCATCATTCTCCTGGTGTTCCTCTCTTCCTGTTTTACTCCGTTAATCTCTCTTTCTGCACCCTGCTCATAAAAAGGATGCAATTTTATTCGCCAAGTAACATCTAACCAATTTCTTGTTTCTTACTAAATTATCGGTGTTGTCCCTCCACAGTCAGAGCTTATCTTATTTTTGTAATGAAAAAAAAGGCTATTGAGATCCTCATCTGAAGTATAATTAAAAGCATTCAGGGCTACAGCCCCCAATGCCCGGCATACCTACGCATTTGTTCTAATCTATAAGAAATGTAGTCATGGATAGGCTCCCATTATTATTATTAGGGCTAATAGGTATATTCAATACATGGTTTGAGAATAACCGTTCTAACCGGTTTTCATTTCTTTTCTAACCGGTTCAGGAACGTTCAGGTGTTTGGAGGAGGAACGAAAAAACGAAACGTTAATAATACTGTTTCTGATCGGAAACAAACCGTTTGACAAATGCTAATTTCCTTTTATAAGCTTTGTTTTTTTTTGTAAAACTCATTTAGAAAGTACGTTAATAGTTAAACCAATATGAGAGGAGAGAGAGAGAGAGGAGAGAGAGAGAGAGAGAGAGAGGAGAAGAGAGAGGAGAGGAGAGAGAGAGGAGGCACGAGAGAGGAGGCCTCCCGGAGACCTGAGAGAGGAGAGGGGAGGAGAGAGAAGGAGGAAGAGAGAAGGGAGGTGGGGAGGGAGGGAGGGAGGGTTTTTTTTGTTTTTTTTTTTTTTTTCTTTTTTTCTTTACTTTATTTTTTTTTTTTTTTTTTTTGTTTTTTTTTTTGATGTGTGGAGGGAGGGAGGGATGTGAAGAGAAAGGAGAGAGAAGAGAGAGAGAGAGAGAGAGAGAGAGAGGAGAGAGAGAGAGAGAAGAGAAGTACGAGAGAGAGGAGAAGGACGAGAGGAGAGAGAGAGAGGAGAGAGAGAGCAGAGAGAAGGCGCAGAGGAGAGAGAGAGAGAGAGAGAGAGAGAGACGAGAGAGAGGAGAGAGAGAGAGGAGAGAGAGAGAGAGCGGAAGAGACGAAAGAGAGAGAGAGGAGAGGGGACGCTCAGAGGAGAGAGAGAGGAGAGAGAGATGAGATAGAAAGAGAGAGAGAGAGACGAGAGGCAGAGACGAGAGACGAGAGGAGAGGGAGAGAGGAGAGGAGATGGAGGAGAGACGAGAGATAGAGACGAGAAGAGAGAGAAGAGAGAGAGGAGGAGAGAGAGGATAGGAGAGGATGAGAGAGAGGAGAGGATGAGAGGGGGGGGAGAGGAGAGAGCGAGAGAGAGAGAGAGAGCAGAGAGAGAGAGGAGAGTGAGAGAGAGAAAGGGACACAGGAGGAGAGATGAGAGGAGAGAGAGAGAGAGAGAGAGAGAGAGAGAGATGGAGAGAACCGGGATGAGAGAGTGAGGGGAGAGAGAGAGCGAAGAGAGAGATGACGAGAGAGAGAGAGAGAGGGAAGACTGAGGAGAGCGAGAGTAGACGGAGAGCGAGAGAGAGGTAGGGAGAGAGAAGAGAGCGGCCCATGATGTGGCATATCGCTAATCCAGCCAGCCAAATCTCTAAAGTGAATTGATATTTTAGAAACGCTATAGTGAAACCTAGCGAGGGCGGGGGTTTTGGAGTGCGCAGGTACGTCAGGTTACGAACTACAGGTTTTACCATGGGGACATTACTACAAAATTGTGAACTTGAGTATCCAATTAAGATCTAAGTTATCAATGATACAGGGTGATTAAGATACTACATCGTGTTTCCACTAGCCCTAACAAGTGTGTGAGTGAGCGACAAGGGGAGTGAGTGGGGGTTGGGCTACATTAATTGGGGGAACAGCTGGGGAACACAAAACCGGAATACAGTTATCTTTGACCTGCGTTCGATAACATTATGATTGGTTAGGCGTGTTTGGTTGCTGGCCGTTGGCCGCGTCAACGGGCGGGTTTAACGCAGTTTTTTGCTTATAAAAAAAAAAAAAACCTTGAAAATATAACTAACGGCATAAGAAAACCAAGCTATTCACAATCTACAATTTTTTTCTGATTTGTGAAGCTTCCATAGTTTGAGGGAAAAACTAGTTTCTCGTTTCGGCTTCCCATTACGAACACACACACACACTTACACACAAACGCGCGGTGCTGCTAACTATAGAATATTATATGCATAGTAGGGGATAGGATAGGCTTGAACACATGTGATGTAGTTAATGGTCCGTGTTTGTGAAGAACTGCGGGGTGACCAGATGCAGCGGTAGATGGGAACCTACCAGGCCCATTGTTGGGAGCTAATGTTCGTCCAAATAATCTATTAATCGACTGGGAGATGACAAGCCATGTTTCTTCTTGTAAGCGTCATAAGGGAAATTAATTTACAAAATGCGAATGTACACACCTTTGTGTTCTAATTGACGAAACGTTGCCAAACACCTAGTGTCACAAACCATAATCACACAGATCGCAGTTCTAGCATGTTCTAGACTTTAGAAGCCCGCATTCCTTCTCATTATAAGCTTGGTGTAATACTCCATACATTTACCAAAGGCAGACCTTTTGCTTTGACCATGTTTACAGGAAAACTTATCTGATATTTTAGTAAGGATGGATACTAATATATGTTCTTGTTTCTCATAGCAAAGCCATTTTGTTGTAGGGAAAGGGTGCACTATCGGGCTGGCTCTATCTTTTAGTTTGTAATAGCAAAGCCGCCTTGTCAAAAAAAACAGCAGCCCCTCGGGCGGCGGCACTATCTCTGTCAATATAAATATATATTATATATATATGATATAGCATTATCTAGTATGTATATATATATATATATATGAACATGTGTATATATATATATTAGATATATATATATTATATATATATATATTATATAATATATATATATATATATCTATATATTATATCTGAGATATTATATATATATATATAGATATATAGATATTATATATACATATATAGATATATTACATATATATATATATATATGTATATCTATATTAAGTATATAATATATATATATATATATAGATAGTATATATATATATATAATATATATATAATAACTTTATTATACACATATGATATATATATTATAGTATTAATATAATATATATATATATATATATATATATATATATACAGCAGAGAGAGAGAAGGATCGGATGAGAGAGAAAGGAGACGAGAGAGAGACGAGGAGAGGAGAGAGCGAGAGAGATGGGAGAGTAGAGAGGCGGGTCGCCTGAGAGAGAAGAGAGAGAGGAGAGAGAGAGAGATGGTTTCGTATATATCGCTATGTATAGTAGTGGCTATAAACCATCCCAGAAAACCATACATTGTGACTCGTTATCCCCGACAGATGGTGAAAAAGAAAAAGAACAGTAACAATTTGATGATTGATTTACTATTAATGGTGATACCAGGCAGGTCTTAATAGTACAATACTATATCTAGTGGTAGTGCTCGTTCATCTCTGTAAAAGCTGAAACGTTTAGCTGTCGCTAAGCATGACGAATTAATGCGTATATTTATTGAGAGGATCTGGACACGGGAGACGACGAGAGAGGAACGATCTAGTATCTAATCAATTTATTTTTACGCCCGAAGACCGAACAGACCTTAGTGGACAGGCATGGCCGTGGATTTATGTTAGTTAAGAGAGGAAATCGTGTCTCGCAGGGCACGCTGAAACACCCACACACACACACGCACGTATACATACACGGCACGTATACACACACATACACACACACACACACCACACACACACACCACACACACACCCCCTCCACCCCCCCACACCTACCACACACACACACACACACACACACACACACACACACACCACACACACACCACACACAACACACACACACACACAGGACACACACACAAACACACAACACACACCCATACAGTGACATACACACACATACAACACACACGACACACACACAAACGCAACACAAAAGGGGTACAAAGATATGTACAATCAAAACAGCCACCAAAGTGTGGATGGTTGAGCTAAGAAGGACCTCCAAACGTTTACAGTCGAGAGTAAACTGTGTACAACATCGAAATTAAGTTATGCCCCCGTGGTAATAAGTCTATCACTGTGGGGCACTGAAGGCAGTAGTGGTTCAATGTGTGTTGGCGTTGGGACGGTTACACAGGTTTACAGGGAGGAGTAGAGAGGTAAGTGGCGCCACGTCCTCTGCTTGGGAGACCTGCCACACGGGCGGTTACGCAACTGAAGGCGAGCACTGACAAACCATTGTGCCGACGTACCATGAGCACATAGTCCGGCGATACTTGTATTGCACGAAGAAAGTTGTCATGGTGCTGTAATGGACACAATGGTGGGCCCTGTCTGCGTCCTGCTGATGCCACAAGTCAGGCTGCGTGAGCAGCGAGTATATGCTGTTTCGAGACAGCGGAAGGGAGGGCATCAGCATCGCATCATCCAAGCCAGCGCAACAGTCCGCCTGGCAAGTCGATCCACCGTGTCATACCAGCCAAGGCCCGATGTGAGGAAGGCGTCCACACGAAGAACCACAACGAGTAGGCACGTGGACGATGGCGAATGGACACAGTATGTCTCATAACTTGTGAAAACACGGCCACAGCTTAGGTCTTGGCGAGGTACAGAAGGGTGTTAAACCGAGCCGACTGGGAGGTCCACAGACTATTACCCAGCCCATTCAGCTCGTTTGAACAAGTAGAGTTATCTGCAATGCCAGGATGCCGTGATGTGCGAAGGAAGGTGGAGCTCCGAATGAGTCTGGGTGCCTACGGGCCCGAAGCCATTCTCCTCCCCAGGGCGACTAGTGGAGTGCATGTTCTCCCCACGGTTTGGGGGAGAAACGCAAGAACATGGCACACCGCGCATCTCCTGTCTGCCTGCACTGAGACGTCAACCTAGATGTGGTTGGGTCTTTGCAGCGGGGGGGGACTGACATAGACACACCGGCGCATGGTTCAAGGGCTAATTGTTTCTGCAGGAGGGGAAGGGCGTCTTGGAGGTCGAGTTGTAAAAAGTGACAATAGGGGAAAGGAACCCGCCACCGGTGGTACAGCCAGTGACAGTTGCCTACTCGGGGACAGTAATATCAAGGCCACAAACACGAAGGTTGTTGCACACTGCAATTGATGAGGTTGTGGCCACCCAGGGGGCCATATTCAAAGGAATTTTTCTCACCCGTTGTTGTCGGTTTTTGGTATACAAGAATCAAAATACGACGCGAACGCGTCGAGCTCAGGAGTGGAGGTAATGGTCAGTGATTCCCGACAACTGCTACAATCCCCCACTTCACCCCCGCTGCTCCATCATTCCATGTATTTTTTCCAAGACCATTACCAGGAGAGTGTTCAACACAACCAGAGTACACATCTCATACCTTGTGAACTGCACACGTGGCATCATAAGGTAAAAATCTGGTCCAGGAGGCCTTATATAGGTGTGTGTGTATAGGTAACTTGTATGCAGGAAGACCAAGGCAAACCAGGGCGGCGGGGGGGGAAGGGTTGGAGGTAGCCAACGCCATTGTGTGGAGCAGTGGTGGCGGGCCGTTCAAAGTACTTCTTCACGGCATCACTCAGGGCCAAAAGTTTTTCTGCACCAAACGCTCAGACAATTGGCGAACACTAACTTAGCTTTATTTTAATGTCAGAAAAGATAGAATTTCACTAGTAAAAAGGTATTAGGATTACTGTATAAAACAGTCAAATACTGGATGACCGCTTTGGGCTGCGGGTGGTTAACCTGTCAAATATAACCAGTCGGGGAAGGCAGTTCGTAGATGAGGACCAGTGGAGGTACGACGGTGGAAAAACTCCCCCGGCCGGGATTTGACGAGCATGCTTGAAATAGCCCAGTGTGCGCACAGTGGGAGTCTGGGTGCGTCTGTGGTGGGTCGAGCGATGTTCTGTTGACAGCAGAAAAATAGAAGTGCGGAGCAAGGTAGGGGAGTGGAGGACACTTGACAGAGAGATATGTCACATTGGCATAAATCCTGTACACAAGTGGGGCAGGTCGAGCTCAGACTGCCTGCTTGATACTATGCCGGGGGAACGAGAGGACACCTCGGATAAACATCATGACTCTATTTTGAATTTTATTCAAGAGGCTTATTGGCTGATCTGGAGAGAGAGAGAGAGATGGAAATGACGGAGAGAGAGATGAGGAGGAGAACGGAGAGAGAAGAGAGAGAGAGAGAGAGATTTTTTTTTAAACATTTGGAAACAATTTATTCATAGATTACAGTTTTTACGATAAGATAAAGTTTTTACAAAATATGTTGTACAGCTGAAGCGCGCCTATATGAGCTTTTGAGCTTTATAATAATACTAGCCGCATAAGCCGCCCTCCGGGCGGACTTTTTTGGCCCTAGCTACTGCGGAGGGCTATTGGGCGGCCACCACCTGTGTTTGGTGTGGCCGAAACACAGACTCTCCAGGGACAGCCCATTTCGAACTTTTCTTGAAATCCATGGATTGTAGAAAGTTATGTTATTAAACGCCTTACCCATAACCACACTAACCCATTCACTCACCCATTACCCATAACCCCCTCCCACCCATTTCACTCACCCATGTACCCATCCACCACACAAACCCACAGTACCCATCACCCCCACCTAATTCCCTCAACCATCACCCATCCACCCCAACCCATCACCCCCACACCCATTCACCAACCACAATCACCCCATACGCGCATTACCCCAGTGACCCCACCCATTACACCATCACCCGTCATCAAGGTTTCCTCAATTCTCGCAAACCCTACATTTTTTTTGACAATTCTCGTAATAGGCTACTAAAAAAAAACAAAAAAAAAACAAGTGACTCGGGATCATTCATAAGTAGACTTAAAATGGCCCCTGGTTCGAGCTGGGAGTTCCAAATACTGTGCCATATGAATTGGTTGTGCCACGGGGGGTGGCACCTATCGCGGACACACACACACAACACAACAGAGTAACACCCCACCAACACAGACACACTTTCGCTTATATTATTATAGATTTAAGAGAAGCGGGAGAGAGAGAAGAGGAGAGAGATGAGAGAGGGAGACTGAGGAGAGGAGAGAGAGAGAGGATTTTTGTGACCGGGGAGTGAGAAGGAGGCGAGAGAGAGGGAGAGAGAGAGGAGAGAGAGAGCAGCAGGGTTCCCAGTATGGTATACGAAAGTTATATTGGAGATTTGTAACATTACAGTACGTTTTTTACGACATTGAAGAAAAGGATACGAAATTGACTGAAAAAGGCCCAAAATGTATGGCATGGATAGAGTATATGAATGGTATGATGAAACATATATGTTTTATCAGCCATGTGCTCATGTTGGAGTGTATGTAACGTGTGTCTGCCTCCTTTCAGCAACACATCTGTTATTGTCTTGCTCGGACAGACCGACTAACATCCTCGATTAATGCGACATAGACAGATGGTGTTGTTCCCTGCTGCTTGCATTCGTGAGGAATGCACAGGTCAGGATTTGTGTCGTGCCTGTGGGTTAGAAGTCCACTTATCTTTAGTTGATAAGCATGCACACCTGGGACAGACAAACCCAAACCTTGGGTGTGTTTGAGCATCACGCGTGAACTAGCAAGCGGGGACTTCGCATTTCCATGTACTCGGCAGGTTCTGTGTAAACAGCATCGAGAATGTAAAGAAAGATATCTGTGATCCTATCTAGGACAATTCTGCAAGTACCAACTACAAGGTTATTGACTATACAAAGGCGCCACCACACCAGGACGAAAACCTGGTGGACTCGAGGTCAAGAAAATTGAAACCTTCCTATATAATATATAGGAAATCCTCCTTATATTCCTAGATAATTCTGTCCCCTTCGGCGAAGGTGCCGGAAGGGGACAGAAAGAGGAGGAGACGCGGACACCAGCGCTCCAAGAGGCAGACTCCAGGCGAGTCTGTAGGTTACTCACACACCTGAGTGTGGTGAGTACTTGTCACCGATATGAATAGTTCTGGCCTGTTCTATTAAGACTTAAAGTTTTCCTTGGCCGATTGTAAGATCCGTGACTTGGTATTGTAAAATAACTTTATAGTGTACATATATATATAATAATATACTATAGATTAATAGTATATTGTATTACTCGATTCTGGTACTTGCACATACTTACTAATTATACGTTACTTAATAAGCCTACTTAAAACGCCTCGACAACCACCTTGATCACTACACATTGACGTCTGCCTCTGGGTGGGTTAAATTACCACCTGCCTTTTCAAGATAGGCATTCACCTTGGCAATCACCCCTCACAGGTCATTGGACGCTGTATGTTAAAGGGTTGACCCCTGTTACCTAAAAATAAACAAGATAGAAAAAGGGGGTAAACACAAAAAAATGGATACTTTTGTTATATTTTGATATATTGGACCTGTTTCGTTTACCACACCTAAAACACGGAGTATTATGACGCTTTGGATACATATACACAGCGCCGCCAAAGTATGGTTCGCCGCATCATAACAGACGCTACCATAAGGGAATCTGGAAAATGTACTCTATAGCAGCCTAGTAACTTCCGAGAGAGAATCCTACATATGGCAGCTTGTTTAAAGCACGGGCCGTCCATCAAGACCGTTGCAGGAATGTTCCAGATGCCAATTGTCAATTATAGCCGAAGCATTTGAAAAGGATCGCCTCACTCTCCGAGAGTTTAATTGACAACAGACGGCGCGGTTGGTATAAAACTATAATTATTTCAATATGGGTGACACAGAAGACTAACAAAGGAGGCAAATTAAGTTATTGTGACCTACACAAAGGCAGAGAGCCAGCGGAAGAAATATCACGGATTGTGGGTGGTGTTGTACGAGGAAAGTGTGATGAAAGTGGTGGAGAGTTTCGTGAAGGGTGGCGGGGGTTAGGCAACACCATAACATAAAGAAGTGGCCACCGCGAGGATGTAAATGTCATATCGTAATAATTTCTTGCTCTTATTTGAAAAGGATGGGCATTCCACTTGAACGTTTCATGACATTACGGTGCTCTGATGTTTTACAATCACCGCCCTGGCCACTTCTTATGTATGGTGTTGCCCCCCCCGCCACCCTTCACGAAAACTCTCCACCCACTTCACACAATTCCGCGTAAACACCACAATCTTGATATTTCTCCTCTGGCCTCTACTGACCCTTGTGTAGGGTCACAATAACTTTAATTTGCTCCTTTGGTAGGTCTTTCTTGTCATCCATTATTGAAACTAATTATAGTTATTACCAACGCGCGTCTGTCAAATTACCGCGGAGAGTGAGGCTATCCTTTTCAAAATTGCTTCGTCTATAATTGACAAGTGCACTGAAACATTCCTCAACGGTCTTGATGACTACCCCGTGCTTTAAAAAGCTGCCATTATGTAGGATATCTCTCTCGAAGTTACTAGGGGGGCTGCTATAGAGTACATTTTAGAATTCCCTTATGGGAGCGTCTGTTATGATGCGGCGAACAATACTTTGGCTCGCTGTGTAGGCTACATATCACTGTGCTCATATTCTTTTTGCTGAGAAATGCATTATAAATGATATATATGGCTTTTTTGGGGCCAAAATATCACAACACGGCGGAACGCGCTGTGATTGGTTGTGACGTAGTTTACTTGACTCTCGCCCAGCTGATCGGCTTGTTTTGGCTCAGCAGACCGCCAGTACCTATCCATTCAACATGTCCCAGACAAAAAGAACATATTATGCTTGTTTTGCCAATGTGCAAAAACACCACAACTAAAACTCGAGAGAAAGTGTTCATAACTATGCCTAAAGACAAGAAAAAGAGGAAACAGTGGTGGATGTCTGCAAGGCGTAATTTCTCGATGAAGGAATATTCATACTATTGCTGTGAAGACCATTTTGATGTATTATTAATGTATGTACTTGTGCATGGATAAGTAACTTGCAAATGATATGTAGCTGTGGAGCTTTAGCTGAGCTGTGATAAGTTGCGGGAGTGGTATGCACTATGCCAGCCTTTTGAGGTAGGGATGAGACAGGCTGGGGTTTTTTTCATGTTATGTATACAACACGCAATGAGTTAGGTAAAATTCTAGAGTCCTTTCCAGCCCTTATTAGAGTGGTTTTTTCCTCCAGACCTTCACAGATCCCTTCAGATACCTCTAAAATGTAATTATAAAGTGGGGGAGAGATATGCCCCCTTCACCCCCCTCCCCTCCTAAGCGACCCCCCTGGACCCCTCAAAAATATAATATGCTTAATATTACTAATCTAACCTCAGTATAACCTAACCTAACCTAATCTCACTAATAACCCCATAGCGAGACCCCCCCAAAAAAATAATTACTAACCTAACCTAACCTTGTAAAATTAGAGTTATATTTTACTAACCTAACTAACCTTACAAACTTGCATTACCCCTACTACCGCAAGATGACCAGTAATCCTACTTCAAGTTATGTGGTAGGTATTCACTGTGTTTGTGAATATATGAGTTGTAGTTTATAAGGAAGAAGTGGATGGAACAGGGATAAGTGGCCCGTGACACTAGGCAAGTGATGACTTCTGGGATCGACATTCCTTATAGGGAGCTTAAATGAACCTGCAATGACATGTACAGCTAGACAGATAGACGAACTCATAGAGGAACAGGTAGAAATGTATGGTTAGTAAAGGTTGTAGTGGTGACGAAGTGTTGAGTAGGGTGACGAAGGGTGTATGTTTTGCTTATGTGGGGAAAGAAAGCCATACATTTCTACCTGTTCCTCTATGAGTTCGTCTATCTGACTAGCTGTACATGTCATTGCAGGTTCATTTAAGCTCCCTATAAGGAATGCCGATCCCAAAAGTAATCACTTGCCTAGTGTCACGGGTCACTTATCCCTGTCTATCCACTTCTTCCTTATAAACTACAACTTATATATTCACAAACACAGTGAATACCTACCACATCCCTTGAAGGAAGATTACTGGTCATCTTGCGGTAGTAGGGGTAATGCAAGTTGGTGTGGTAATAGGTAGTACATAGTAGCGGCCGCTTCACAGCTGTGTTTTGCTCTGTAGCCTATAAGTTGTCGTCGTCACAACATGGCGCCAGTCGTTTTAGAGCGTATAAATTTTCCTGTACTTAAATTGGCTGTATCCTCAAAAATACTGTTCACATAGAAAAATCAACATCACTGCCCAACTATATGAGGCTTGAAGATTTCAAATCTATCATTACCTCAAGTAGAGTAAATGGGTCCATTGGATACTTTGTATTTTATATTATTTTTATTAACCAGCTATT
>JACEEZ010021114.1:0-5000 GCA_016584305.1 Chionoecetes opilio | reverse complement strand
CGTACATCCTCCGGCATATACCGGACGATACCTTGGCATACCGTCACTACTTGATTGTACCACGGTGCGTCACGGTGTAGTACGTGTGAACTACGGCATTGCACGGTACTCCTACGGTGTCCACACGATGGTGCTAAGGTGATTCACGGTATTTCAACCGCCACGGCAAACTTTAAAATTTTTGAACATGACCAAAAAATTTCTGGCTCGAGCTGGTGCGAGCCGTTGCTGGGACGATGACTCACGGTAGGGGGCGGAGTTACCACGGACATGCATGCGGTGCAGTTAAGGATGCAGCCGGAGCATGATCCGTGGAGTACCGTGGCTCGAACCGTGAATGTGTGAAAGGGGCTTTAAACAACGCTGAAACAGGATAGATTATACAGTCATGACATAAACTACTGTGTATCATCTTCAGTGGCACAAAAAAATCAGTAGTGATGCTATAATTCGTATATAGGGCGCCTGGCGACATCAGTGCAGGTGACTACTAAAGTGTTATCTACGGTAGTGGTACGGTACGCTGCAATAAGGTATATTTTCCCGGGGTTTTTCATTACAAAAATATCCGTATAAAGAACAGCATGCGTTGCACTGTTGTATGTTATTATAATTATATGAACAAAGATAAGGGAAACGGGTTATATTGACAAATGTCGATTTTCATGTTGAACCGTAGGGCGATTCAGGGAAATTGTAGGGCGTTTTCAGTGTCTGTGTAGGGCGAAGAAATTTTTGGGTTGGCATCACTGGTCTGGGTATCTTGAGACTGACGGGACTCTGGACTCAGTCTGGACTCGCAGGGTTCCAGGTGTCTTTCTCTTAAACAGGCCAAACATTTGGAAAAAAGGGCCCAAATTTAAGGTCAAAACCCATTTTTTTGCCAATATCACTGCAATCAATCAATACAATTTGACGAACCAAACAAAAGATACGTAATATATTATGCAAGTAGCCTTCAGACACAACAGAAATGGAGAGAATGGTAGAATACAGGTCACAACTAAAATGGGTATATCTTGTATAAAAATTTAAACGTATCAATACTCACAAGTTGTTGTTGTCTTCGAAGATTTCTGACGAATAGCAGCAGTTCTAATTTTAAAAATGCAACCTTCATTGCTTCCCCCATATCTTGGCATTTTTTCTCACGTAGCTCATGTTCACCAGCTAATGTTGATGGTTCTGTGGATGGCCCTTCAATATGCTAGACACTTTACCCCTGCAGCATTTTCATATTTTTGCACAGTCCCCCAAAAATTGTGACTGAATCAGTAGGTATTGCATCACCGGGCAAACTCTTGTTCCAGTCCACGGAGAGAAGTTTATTATACTGAAGTTGCAACAAGGTTGCCTCCTACTTGCATTAGCAATGTCATTAGTAAGGTGAGCAAATTTTTGTTGAAATAGTTGGGAAAGGCTTGCGCAGCTGACTCCCAAAACCATCTTTGGTTGAAAATCCTTAGACTTCCCAAAGGTGTCAACATCCTTACTTATCCTTTTTATCTAACTGATTTTTGGTTTCATGCAGGAAATCATAACATCTCTGTTTAATTTTTTTTTTGTTCAGTAGCCTTGACTTTGAAAGCTCATAATAAAATTCATCTCCTACTTACTCTATTTATGGAGAATGCAATCTTCATTGACTCATCTTCATATAGCCTTTGAGTAAGAGAGCGATGTAGTTTTTTCAGCTCACCAAACACTTTTCAGTCAGTCTCGTAATGTCCAATAGGCAAGCGGTCGGGGGACCGACGGAGGAAACGCCCTTTCCTCTTTCACCAGGCGTTTGTATGCCATGCACTTGTTTGCCTCTTGCCCTTTTTTTGCATCCACGGTCCTATGGGGCAAGACCCTCATTGTGGATTGCTTCATTGATGATGTACGTGCCAAGGTGAGACCTCTCAAAAGCTGCCCTTAGAGCAACTTCTTGAGGAGCCCACCTAACTTTTGGGCGGAAGCAATCTCTTCTCCTCCACCTGGTGGAAGGCTTCTGGATGGGCTTTCTGCTCGTAAACCCATCTCCCCTGGAACGACGGAAAGCGCGTTCACACCATGGGGCAGGTCCGTGGGTCCTAGTGTTTGTGTGTCGGGATTGCTCTCCATCTTTTAGATGAGGAGCTTCTGTGGTTTTTCTAAATACTGTAACACTGATACTGATGTTCTAGATCTAGCTGGAGGTGCCACTCGGTTATACCTTTACAGACCAAGCCCCGGGAACCCTTTAGGGGCGAGGACCTATAGGCGGTATTTTCCAGGGGGGGCCGGTAAGGACGGGGAGCACAATTAGTAACTATTTCACGTTAAGAGTACTAGTTAATAGTTACTCCCGCCGGTTTATGACGACCGCGTGATGGAGTTCAATAGCCGCATCAACTCTACCTTTAAAAGAATATAATACTACCCCCGGGAAAGCCGACACCCCAAAATAGGGCGTTGCTTCAGGCAGTTGTCCGCGCTGCTAATAGGAGGAAAGCAAACATTCAGAGGGAGCACTGGTTTAACTGGTACCGAGGGCTCTACTACCGCTCGCCATTTGGTGAAATGTGGCGACAGCTACAGGTCATCGCAGGCAACAGGCGGATCATCCGACCTTCCCACCCTCGCTCGCGAAGCAGAGTGGCTCGCCTCCTCATTTGGTACTCGAACCTACACTTCCAATCTACCCGCTAAGATACGCGACAGATTTACAGAGCTTATGCCAGCAAGGTACAATCAAATAGACCGCGCCTGCGACGAACAGTCAAACACTTAAAACTCCTCTCACCATCCTCCACATGGAGGTAGTATGGGATTCTACCCATACTACCTCCATGATCCTCCAACTACGCCGGGCACTCAAGATGAATGGAAACACTTTCCCCGGGGCTAACAGGATCACTTACTCTTTGATCAACAATGCAGGCTATGAAGGTCACTCCACCCTCCTCTCCCTCCTCAATGCCTCATGAGAGGCTAGCAAACTACCAACAAAATGGTAAGAGGCCACCATCATCTCCATACCCAAACCTAAAGATCCTGAGTGTCATGCGCCCAGTGTCTTTCCTCACCTGTGTGGGCAAAACCATGGAGCGGATAGTGCTAAACAGACTAACCTGGGCGGTCGGTCCGCTCCATCAAGGCCTCTTTGCCCACATGCGGGGCACGGGAACGGCTGAATGCCTGTCTACTATGAGCTACCAGTGGCGGCAGTATCACGGCAGTCTTTCTCGAGATCGCCAACTTCCCTGTGGTTCCTTCTGGCCCGCAAGGGAGTGCGCTCCTAATGTGGATATCCTATTGTAGACTCCTAATGTGGGTGAACTGCCAGAGTTGTCCTGCAAGCCCAGACGACCCAACTCTATCAAACTGAGAACAACACACCCCAGGGCAGAATTCTGAGCCCCTTCTTATTCAACATCTTAATGGAAGAAATCGTCTCTGCCACTCCCACCCGGTGCCAAGCTCCTTTGCTATACGGACGACCTCGTCCTCTACTGCACTGGCCGCGCACACACAAAACTTGTCCAGAACCTGCTGACTGCCATCACCGCCAATTTTTTTTTTTTTTTACGTCTGAAAGGACTTGCCACGGGCAAGTCAACCCGGGCAAAAAGCAACAAAAAGCTCGCTTAATTGTCAGTCCCTATAAAGAGGACTGTAAGATAATATAGAAGGAGGGGGGGGCCAATTTAGTTCAGGTGGTGTCTTGTCACTCCTCTCTTGAAGAAATTTAAGTCTTAGGAAGGTGGAAAATAGAAACAGGAAGAGAGTTCCAGAGTTTACCAGTGAAGGGGATGAAAGAGTGAAGATACTGGTTAACTCTTGCATTAGGAAGATAGACAGAATATAACGGTGGAATAAAAGTCTTGGTCAACAGTTTAATAGTGGAAATATTGACCAAGTAACAGGATACCGAAAGTAGATGAAGCGGCTTTGTCGTAGCGCAACACGAAGTGGCAGTGCACACGCTGAGGCTTGGACTCCAACAAGTCTCCAACTACTGTAACTGAACTACAGTCACAACTCACAAGCTGAGCACGCAGAGTTGCAGGTCGTGGGTTGCCATATCGCCTGTTTCCGCTTCGAAACTCGCCCAAACCTGCAGACCGAAGTCTTCTCCCTGCCCAAAATATCCGCCAAGTTATGTGAAGGTGTAGCGGTCTCCCCTACAAACCACTAGGAGGGGAGTATTGTAGCGGTCTCCCCTACAAACCACTGCTCCACAGAGAAAACGTGTGGTTGCAGCCCAAACTATTGTAACTTTTATTTTAATTATGTTTCATTGTTCATATATAATTTTATACCTCTTTACTTTATGTTTTCTTTTGTAACAAGAATTAACCAATATGTAACTCGCTATCTTAACACACACCCCTTACTCACCGCGCACTGCATTAGCGCGTTGACCATAGACCAATATAATATTTATTGTTTAAATCTTTTTTTTATATATATGTTGACGTTTTGTGGTTAAAAGTAACCTTCCACTGGAATCTGATTTTCTCTCCCCAGTTGACCAATTAGCTATTAAACACCCAAGCACCAACAAAGGCACACAGGTTGATTCACGACACACTATACATTTGCGTTCAATCAACAGGAAAATTTAGCATGACAACAACATGTCTGATGTAATTTATACTGTACACCACGTTAGTCATAATGGGGAGAGTTCTGAAAAGCTAACGCCACCAGATGTCTCTAGTGCTGTCACTTCTTCTACACTTTGAGCCTGAATGATCTATCAATTACCGTAAATTTTCTGTGCTTCTTCGTTGCATATCAGAATTACACTTCAATACAATAACTGAAACAGTTCTTGATAAAAATGTAGTTTATCTTCTTTTTTCTGCACTTGATCAAAATATTGGCAAAACATAGAATACTTGAAAACTCTCATCTTTGAAAATCGGCTTTTCATGAAAACACTGCTAATTCAAGCAGAAAGAGTCTTCAGGAAATTTCTACTTGTATTGCAGCATTCGCTGAGTACTTTTGGAAATCCCAGACTTACCCGG
>JACEEZ010021113.1:159319-166618 GCA_016584305.1 Chionoecetes opilio | reverse complement strand
GTGTGTGTGTGTTTGTGTGTGTTGGGTGTGGTATTGATTTTAGTATTTTATGTTGTGTTGCATTGTGTGTGTGTGTGTTGTGGTGTTGTGGTGTGTGTGTGTGTGTGTTGTGTTGTTTGTGTTGTGTGTGTGTATTATCTAGTATTTTATGTTGTATTTCTAGTTTGTTTTGTGGTGGGGTGTGTGTGGTGTTTGGGTGTGTGTGTGTGTTTGGGGTGTGTTTTGTGTGATGTGTTTTGTGTTGTTGGTTGTGTGTGTGTTGGTGTGTGTGTGGTGTGGTGTGTGTGTATTATCTAGTATTTTATGTTGTATTTCTAGCTTGTATTGTGTGTGTGTGTGTGTGTGTGTGTGTGTGTGTGTGTGTGTGTGTGTGTGTGTGTGTATTTATCTAGTATTTTTATGTTGTATTTCTAGTTGTATTGTGTTGTGTGTGTGTGTGGTGTGTGTTGTGTGTGTGTGTGTGTGTTGTGTGTGTGTGTGTGGTATGTGTTGTGTGTGTGTTTGTGTGTATTGTGGTGTGTGTGTGTGTGTGTGGTGTGTGTGTTGTGGTGGGGTGTATATTTATCTAGTATTTTTATGTTGTATTTTGTTGTTATTGTGTGTGTGTGGTGTGTGTGTGTGTGTGTGTGTGTGTGTTGTGTGTGTGGTGTGTATTTATCTAGTATTTTTATGTTGTATTTCTAGTTGTATTTTGGTGTGTGTGTGTGTGTGTGTGTGTGTGTGTGTGCGTGCGTGTTTGTGGGGTGCGTGTGTGTATTTATCTAGTATTTTTATGTTGTATTTCTAGTTGTATTTTGTGTGTGTGTGTATGTGTGTGTGTGTGTGTGTGTGTGTGTGTGTGTGTGTGTGTGTGTGTGTGTGTGTGTGTGTGTGTGTGTGTGTGTGTGTGTTGTGTTGTGTTTGTGTTGTATGTCAGTTGTGATGTGGTGTGTGTGTGTGTGTGTGTGTGTGTGTGGTGTGTGTGTGTGTGTGTGTGTGTGTGTGTGTGTGTGTGTGTGGTGTGTGTGTGTGTGTGTGTTGTGTGTGTGTGTGTGGTGTGTGTGTGTGGTGTTTGTGTGTATGTGTGTGTGTGTGTGTGTGTGTGTGTGTGTGTGTGTGTGTGTGTGTGTGTGTGTGTGTGTGTGTGTGTGTGTGTGTGTGTGTGTGTGTGTGTGTGTGTGTGTGTGTGTGTGTGTGTGTGTGTGTGTGTGTGTGTGTGTGTGTGTGTGTGTGTGTGTGTGTGTGTGCGTGTGTGTGTGTGTGTGTGTGTGAAATAGGTTAGGGTACTGTTGTCAACCATACATAAATATAAAAATGCATACATACATACATACATACATACATACATATTCATATACAAAGTTATTAGAGTGAGCTGTAATTATGATGTCATTACTGTCTGTCTATGTTACTGACGTTTCAAGACCTTTGGACATAACGAGTCTGAAATTCAAGTTAACAGGAAATACACCAAGATTGTGAATACCCAAAGAAAAAAAAATCTAATTGGTCCTGTACAATTCACGTAATGGATCGATAACATTAGATTACCGTAACACAAATGACTGAATATCAAAAGACAAACCTTCACAAACTTAATCACCTCAAACCCAGTCACCAAAGATCCTACAAACTCTTTAGCAAAATATTTCAGTCAATGGAAAATCTTGGTGAATAACGTGTTTCGGTGATCCAAGGCCAAGGGTGAAAGAGGATCTAAGGGTGAGGTTTGAGCCAAGGGTGAAGGGTGATCCAAGGGTGATATGAATTCAGGGTGAGTATGAAGGGTGACGTTAAGGAAAAAAAAGTTTAAGAAGGTTTTATAGATACGAATAAAACCTACTAGGGTTCGAGTCCCGCCCAAATAACTGTTGTCGCCCAGCCACCTCAGCGGACCATTTATGAAGGTGGTTTAGGGTGAGGCACGTGTGGTGTAACTTGGGTGAACGAACCAAAAAAAGGTTCTGTTCTCAGGGATGGGCACCATGGGAAACAAAAGGGAGAACGGAAATGAGCCACCACGACAAAAGCGCCGCCTCACGATTACCATCCTAAATGCCTTCCTGCGCCCTTTATTTTCGAGTTATAGACGCAAGTTGTGACCAACCAATCCGGTGACGGAACGAACCCCACCGCGGTCTTTTTTTTATTTACTCCGAAAAATGTTACATAATTTGACCGTGTTTACAAGTGTTTGGTGAGCGTGGTGAGGTTACGTCTTGTGAGGCGATGGCTGCAGGGGAGGGAAAACACAACTATATGCAACAATACTGGGAATATGTAGAAAATATGAAAGTGGCATGGATGGAAACAAACTTTATGGAAACAAACTGGAAAAATATAGGAAAATATGAAAGTTACAGTGATAGAAACACATATTCTGGATTAAATACTGGAAAATGTAGAATATGAAAGTTATATGAAGAAAACACACTATAGGAAACAATACCAGAAAAATGTAGAAATATGAAAGTTCAAGAAGATGGAAACACAACTATATGGAAAACATACTGGGAAATGTTAGGAAAATATGAAAGTTAGAGGGATGGAAACACAATAGATATGAAAACAATGCTGGGAAATGTAGGAAAAAATAGGAAAATTCAGATTAGAAACACAAACACAAACATAGGGAAACAATACCAGAAAATGAAGAAAGTATTAAAGTTACAAGGATAGAAAACATACTCTCTGGATGAAATACTTGAAAAATGTAGAAAATATGAAAGTTACAGGGATAGAAACAAACTATATGGAACACCAATACCAGAAAGGAATGTAGAAAATATGAAAGTAGAGGTATGGAAAAAACTCTCTGGATAAAATTACTGGCAAAATGTAGAAAAATATGAAAGTGACATGGGATAGAACATAACTCTTTGGATAAAATACTGGAAAATGTAGAAAATATGCAAGTGAAGGAAGGTGACGATATGAAACAAGAGTGGTACAAGAATACGACGGTTAAGTGTTTGTTATTTTGTCAACCTTTATTATCAACTATATTGGGCTTTACTAGCCGCAAAGCCGCCCTCCGGGCGGCCTTTTGGCTAGCTCCTGCGGAGGGCTATTGGGTGGGCCTTTCGGCCACCACCTGTGTTTGGTGGGCCGAAAACACAGACTCTCCACATAAGCCCCTTCTAATTCACTTCCTGAAATCATGGATGAGAAATGTATGTATTCCCCACACCCATTCATCAACCATTACCCATCACCCCCCACCCAATGCACTCACCCATTACCCATCCCCCCACCCATTCCACTCACCATTACCCATAACCACACACCCATTCATTCACCCATGTACCATCACCCCTCACCGATTCCCTCAACATCACCCAGCACCCCCAACGCCAGCACCCTCCCCCCCCCACCCACCATTCACTCACACAATCAACCCAGCACCCACAACCCATCACCCCCCACCCAATTCACTCCACCCATCACCCACACCATACTCATCACCACACCCATCACTCAACCCATAACCATCCACCCTACATCAAGGTTTTCCCTCAATCTCGCAACCCACATTTTTTTCCACCAAATTCTCGCTAATAGGCTGCTAAAAAAGAAAAAGAAAAAAGTGATGGATCATCCATAAGTGGGCTTAAAAACCTTCCCGGTCGGAGCTGGTTCCAAAAACTGTGACATATGGATGGGATTCCGCACCTGGGGGGCGGCAACAGATCGGGACAGACAGGACAGGACAGACAGACAGACAGACAGACACAGACAGACAGGACAGGACCACACTTCGCTTTTATTATGATAGATATATTCAACTTTTTTTCAACTATATGGTCAACTATATAATTATATACAATTACATTTTTCTAGTGTTTTTCCTTTGTCCCAGTCTGACACACACTACATATTTCTCAGTGCCAACAAAAAATGTCAAAACAATGTGTGTATGCGCGGATAAACATACATAAAAGAGACACCAGTACTTAGACGGCCCATTACACGCACGCACACACACAACACCACACACACACACCCACACCCACACACACCACATTAGCACACAGGGTTGCAGGGTATGGCTCAATTAAGAAGTATAAATGCACATACACACGCACACAAGCCGCGTGGACGCTCTCACACACACACACACACACACCACACAACCACACACATACGGTTTACCCGTATTGTAGAAGGTAGCACGCTCGGCTCCCAACCGAGAAGTCCCGGGTTTTCCGATCCCCGGAGCGGAAGCGAAAACAGATGGGCTTTTTCCTTAAAACCCGAGCCCCTGTCCACCCAGCATGAATGGGTACCGGGTGTTAGCGAGGATTGGGACCCGCCTCCAGGGTGATGGCTTGGCCAACCCTAAGATGAATGTATGAATGTTGATTATGGAGACGGGGCAATGCGGAGGCGTTTGCCTAAGGCCCTGTAAAAAAGACAATAGATGAACACACACACACACACTCACGCAAAAAAAGGCGTAGAAATTAAAGTACACGACTATTCACACGTAAAGATACAAAATTACTTTTTTTACACCCACCCAAAACACACACCACCACACACACACACACACTCACGCAAAAAAGAAGGCGTAGAAAATTAAGTTAACCCCCCACGCTATTCACACGTAAAGAGTTACAAATTACTTTTGACAAACACACACACACCACACACCACACACACACACACACACACCACACACACAACACACACACACACACACAAACACACACACACACCAAAAAAAAATAGTTAGATCAACCACAAAACGAGTGCTCCAGTTCAACTAGAATTTTGTCTGTTCACCCCCCTTCCCTCCTCTCCGCTCTAACACCACTACTCCCCTTAACTTCCCCAACACCCCCCGCTCACCCTCCAAGCACTCTGTCCCTTGTCCTCTCCCCAACCCCCTTCCTCCCTCTAAACAACCACTACTAACCTTATTCCCCACCACCCACTCCCCTACCATCCCCTCACCAATCACCTCCCGACCCGCACCTGTACCCCCCCCCCCCACCAACTCCCCTATCCCCCTACCCCATCCCCCCCCCCTCACTTCCTCCCCCAACAAACGTGTCTCCCTCACTCCCCACTTCACAGATAAAGTCATTCGTCACCACACCCGAATACTGTAGCTGTCTTTTATTTACGGTATTTACACGAATCCACCTTATGAGGGCGGGGAGTCACGCGTACCTGCGTGTTGTGTTGTTCTGTGTGTGTGTGTGTGTGTGTGTGTGTGTGTGTGTGTGTGTGTGTTGTGTGGTTAATATAGTTTGTCCTACTCTGGTGAGCGATTATCGGTGTATGAAGCTGTCAATTTCAGGCAAACATACACACGCGTACAAATGCTTGTGTACATTATACGACTACACACACACACACACACACACACACACACACACACACACACACACACCATTCGGTCTGCATTTCCTTTATTCTTGCTGCATTATGACCAGCTTGCCAAACACAGATGTTAGGGGGGATAGATAGCTAGGTAGATTATTTATTACACACACCACACACAGCGACCTGTTGTCATTGCACTATATATTCTGAATAAAGAATTGTACGTTATGGGTGGGAAAGACTGCCTACCTCTCTCTCCTCTCTCTCCCCTCTCTTCCTCACCACCTCTCTCCGGCCATTCCCTCCTCTCCCCCTGCAGTGGTAATTCCCCTGTAAAGGCCCTAAGGTCGTCGCGCTACTGGTGGTCAATGTCCAGGGGACGCTAGTGCCAGTGTCGTTTGGAGTCCAGAAAGCCATTTCCGATAATCGTAATGCAAAGGTGAACCAATTACTTGCTGAGAGACACGGAGGCGGGAGGGAAGGGAGCGGAGGGGAGGGGAAGAAGAGGAAGGGAAGGGAAGGGAGGGAAGGTGAGAAAGGTAGGGAGAGAAGGGAAGGGAGGAAGGGAAGGGAGAGAAGGGAGGGAAGGGGAGGGAAGGGCGGGAAGGGTGAAGGAAAGGGAGAGATATGAGAAAAGCCAAGATAGTCATAAACGTAAGATATATTGATACCTAAAGAAAGAGAAAACTAATGAGGCTAGAGGGAAGAGGCAGGAAAGGGAGGGAGGAAGAAGGAAGGAGGAGACTGCAACAACTTTTCTCCTTACATTAAGTAGCCTTCCCCCTCCCCAGCGTTTTGGCCCAGCAGGTAATATACAAAGCTAAATATGACACTTTATAACAGTAAGCTCCGTGACACGCTTGTTTGTTTTACCTGGCGACGAATCCCGGCCCCGCAGGGGAAGCCTGGCTTAATTAGGGTCGCCATGTGACATGTTTCGGAAGATGGGAGGGGGTGGGGGGAAAGGGGTATTAGGGTTGGAAGGGGAGGTGGGGAGGAGGATGGGGAGGGGTTGAATGGAGTAAGGGGAGGAACGAGGAAAGGTGTGGTGGAAGGGTGGAGGTTGGGGAGGGAGGAGTGGGGAAAGAAAGGGGGAAGAAGGGGAGAGGGAGGCAAGGGTATGGGGGGTGAGGGACAGGAAGGGTTGGAAAAAAGGAAAGGGAAAAGGGAGATAAAGGGCAGGAAGGGGAAGAGGGAGGGAGAGAGGGCAGGAAGGGGGAGAGAAAGGAAGGAGGGGAAGAGGGGAGAAGGAAGGGAGAGGGCAGGAGGAAGATAAGAGGAGGGAGGGCAAGAAAGGGAGGAGGAGGGAAGGAAGGGGGAGGGCAGAAGGGGAAGGGGGGACGGGATGGGGAGGGCGGGGAAAACACGTGAAAACACTTTAATATGCTTACATAATACCATACGTTAATAAAGTAATAAACATAATTTGTGTAAGCAGCCAATACGAAGCCATCGGCTATGCGGGCAGCCATACTCTGTAGTTACAAACAAGTTTATCTAGGACGTCAGTTATCAATACATAAAGAAGAAAAAGAAACGAAAAAAAAAGAGACCAAAAAACAAAAATCAGATCAATCCATAGCAATTGCTCAAAATTCATTTGTAGAATGCTAATAAAATGTATTGTTGGCACTAAATAAATCTACATGGACCACATGGAAATTATTAGAACAAATATTAGAACAAAGATCTTGTCAGGTATTGGGACAATAAAAAACTTTTTTGTATGGCCTTTAAAGAAACATAATGTTGAGGGGGAGGAAGGGGAAGAGGATGGGGAGGGCGGGGAAGGGGAAGAGGATGGGGAGGGCGGGGAGGGGGTGGAACCTATAATCTCTTTCCCAGTTCTACGTGTTAACACAAAGGCTTGGTTTTTACTTTTCATAATGGTCTGAAATACAATTGACAAAGCAAGTATAATCTCAACCCATAATTATTCTTTCTTGTGTAAAAAGTTGTTTCACAATTTAAACTCAAACAATCTAAAGG
>JACEEZ010021113.1:111819-154319 GCA_016584305.1 Chionoecetes opilio | reverse complement strand
TACTGTAAACAAAACTAATCTCTCAGATCATAACATCCATAACCCTGACGACCAGCGTATCTACAAATATGCAACCTAGAATTCCCCCAGTGCAGCACAACAAGCACCAAATTTCAAGCCGAATAAATTTTCACAAGCGAGTCAGTCTGCTGGGAAAGTTTAAGGAGAGACCTTGGTGAAGTAAAAAGGGGAAACTCACTCATGAAAGACTGCGATTTCTGAGGTCAAATACGACATACTGCCCGACGAAATGCTTGGAAATATCAGAGAAATATTTTACCGTTGAGGAGATCGTCTAATAAGACCCCTCCTTATAAGGGTAACATACCAAGGGACCGAAAAGTTCTGATGCGAAAGAGAACAAAACTAAGAAAAAAACTCAAGAACACCAACAACAGTGAAATACTAACACAAACTGAAAACAAAATTACCATTATAGAAGAAAAACTTAAAAGATCAGTTAAATTAGAAGATGACCGGAAAGAAAAAACAAGCTGTGGCAGTATTAAAATCAATCCCAATACTTTTACAAGTAGCCGCAAACAAATCAGTAATGAGAGCGAGTGTTGGCCCACTGACTGACTCAGACGGAGAACCATAAATGAACCCAAAGGGGATTGTTGAAGAACTACTTTCTCCAGTACAAAAGTGTCTTTTAGCAAACCCCTTTAAAGACAAAAATAATCAACTCACCTATGGACTTTTTTCGCCAGGTACTGACTGACATCAAAACTGACGGACATAACTTTTAAGCAGAGACATCATAGAAGGAGCAATTAAAGAGTTGACTACTAACTCGGCAGCTGGACCCGACCACTTCCCTGCTGTGCTCCTTAAACGTTGTGCTAAAGAGCTGAGCGTTCCTTTGCTCCCTCTTTATAGAACTTCATTAGAATCCGAATAATACCAAAGCAATTAAAAAGTGCCAACATCACACCAATCCACAAGGGAGGGTCGAAGGGCAGAAGCAAAAAATTATCGACCAGTTGCCTTAACCTCCCACATTATAAAGTCTTGGAGAGAATAATAGTTAAGAACATGGCTCAATATCTCGAACAAAATAACAAAAAGAACCAAGACCAACATGGCTTTCCGTTGGGGGGTTCATGCCTCTCCCAACTGCTCGCCCACTATGAAACAATTTTAGAAAAACTGGGAAAATAAAAAAAATGTTGATGTGGTCTATCTTGATTTTGCAAAAGCCTTTGACAAGGTAGACCACGGCATTTTACTACACAAGATACGACAAATGGGCATTACTGGAAGCTCGGGATGTGGCTGCACCGTTCCTTACTGACAGGGAGCAGGTGTAGCGGCTGGCGGTGCAGTGTCTCAGTCGTCAGTGGTCAACAGTGGAGTCCACAGGGATCGGTCCTTGGACCTTGCTATTTTTGATCCACATCTCCGACATAAACAGACACGTCTTACACTCGTCTGTAGCTTCTTTTGCTGATGACACCAGGGTACTGAAGGAAGTTTCTTCAGTATCTGATGCCGAACAACTACCACAAAATGATCTGGCATCACTTTACTCGTGGGCAGAGCAAAATAACATGTCCTTTCAATGACAAACAAATTTGAGCATATACATTACAGTTCAGGGGGAATTAACTACAATGCACAAAACGTTTTTCAGCACCGGGACGGTTCCATAAAAGACACCAAGGAGCATATAAGAGACCTAGGAATTACCCTCAGCTGTGACGGAAACTTTATCCAACAATACAAAATGTGGTAAAGAAGGGACCCAAGCCAGGTGGCTGGATCCTTCGCACTTTCCGGACACGTGAAAGGCTTCCTATGCTGACATTATACAAGTCACTCGTGATACCGTTGTGGAGTATTTTTGTCAGCTGTGGAGTCCATGGCGAGCAGGAGAGAAGCAGTCACTTGAAGCAGTACAACGATCTTTTCCCCCGATAGAATATTTGACGTCCGACATTTGGACTACTGGGAAAGATTTCGTGACTCGAAACCCTTTTCTCACTAGAAAGCGTAGAGAAAGGTACGCTATATTATTACATCTACAAAATATTGACCGGAAAATCTGTAAATAACTTGAATGTACGGTTTTAGCAATCACCCACGACGGGGTCTGCTCTGCCATATTGAAAGGATATACCCCAGAGCAAGTACAAAGGGGTCAAGAAAGCTCAAAGAAAACGCTTTGCTAAAGAGGGCCACACCTCTTCAATCACTGCCCAGACACCTGCGTTACTCAACGGAAAAAACTTGGAACGTTTCAAGAACCACCTTAGAACAAGTTCCTACGGACAAAAACCCGAATCACCCCAAGCTCCTCCATTACCACCTCTGCGCTGCCAGCAACAGCATCTAGACCAGATGGCGAAGAGAAGCAGACGGGTTATATTAGTGGCGGGGCATCAGCGTGGCCACGGGCATAAACTGTTGCCTGAAACTATCACCACAGAACCACAGGGGGGGTGCGTGCGTGCTGCGTGCGGCGTGCTGCGTGCGTGCCCTGCGTGCCCTGCGGCGTGCGTGCGGCGTGCGTGCGTGCGTGCGTGGCGGCGTGCGGGGGGTGCGTGCTGCGTGCGTGCGTGCGTGCGTGCGTGCGTGGTTGCGTGCGTGCGTTTCGTTTTGTGTGTGTGTTTGTGTGTGTGTGTGTGTTGTGGTGTGTGTGTGTGGTGTGTGTTTTGTGTGTGTGGGTGTGTGGGGTGTGTGGTGTGGTGTGTGGTGTGTGTGTGTGTGTGGGGTGGGGTGTGTGTTGTGTGTGTGTGTGGTGTGTGTGTGTTTTGTGTGTGTGTGTGTGTGTGTGGTGTTTTGTGTGTGTGTGGGGTGTGTGTGTGTGTGTGTGTGTGTGTTGTGTGTGTGTGTGTGTGTGTGTGTGTTACAGGACAAAGATGATGTTAGAGTGTGGCGAGCCATAGACTGGAGAGGTAATTTTGATGTGTCAAAATATGGAAAAGAGGTGTCACCCCGGGGATGAAGATTTTAAGACACACTTTGAGAGAATACTTAACCCGCCACATGTCCCCACCCAACGAGGAAGTAAGCACAGAGGTCAGCATACCAGTGTTTGATAGCCCCATTTTACCTGCAGAAATTTTTGATCAAGTCAAGAATATGAAGCCAGACAAAGCCTTTCGGGCCGGACGGAATATCGCCTGGATATTTTCGCTGTTGCCTGTACACCTGTTTTTGACTATTGTTACCCTATTCACAGAGTTTTCATGAGTGGTCAGTATCCCTTTTTCATGGACCAGGCAAAATTTTTTACCANTCTCTCTCTTTCTCTTCTCCCTCTCTCTCTTCTCTCTCTTCTCCTCTTCTTCTCTCTCTCTCTCTCTCTGACGACATTTTATTGATAAACTTGCGGTCAAGTCGGCTTGACAAGGGAACGCTTGATGACGGTTTGTCTTAGGGGACAAGTTGGACAAGGGACAAGATGTCTTCATTACGGTATGACCTGATACCCAATTGACTTGTGTCTTTATGACTTGGGACGCAAATGTCTTGTGGGTCAAATGACTTCATTCACAATCGCCTCATTACCATATGACATGTAACCGGTGGTGGCGGCAGGTGACCTGCCAGCCAAGACGCGTTGAGCGTGGCGAGCAGCGCGGCGTCCCCGCAGGCCCAGCATGAGCCAGCATGGAGTATGTCACGCCGCCCGTCCTCTGCAGCGTGTCGCGCCCTTTTTTCCTCGCCGACGACAGTTCCTGGCGAGTGAAGAGGTGGTCCGCCACGTCAGGTTCCCCTGACGGGGAACCTGACGATTGGTGACCTGACAACCTGACAACCTGACGTCAGGTGATTCCACCTGACGGTGCGCCTCCCTGACAGCCTCGACGCGGTGTTGTCGAAGCTGTTGCTGCAGGTGGCGTATGCGAGGAGGAAGTTGGGCGCTGGAGCCTCGCGCGGTGAACACGCCGATGAGCCTCTCCGCCTCTCGGTGTGGGTGTAGGTGGGCGGCCGGTCGGGGCGGGGCGGCATCGGAAGCCGTCCTGACATTCCTCCACAGCTGGGCGAGGGAGGTGTGCTGGTTGAAGGAGGCGCACCACTCCAACCACTTGGCCTCCCTGGCCCGCTGAGACACCTGCCGAGCGCGAGTCACCACATCCTGCATCAGCCGCAGGATGGTGGGGCTGGGCTGTCGTTTATACAACTTTCTGTGCAGGTTGACTCGGTGGTTGTGCTCCCTGACGTCTTCGTTGTAGAACCACCAGTCGGGGCGGTGGCGGTGGCCAGGAGAGCACTTAGGAATGGCTGCGTCGGATGCCCTCTGAAGGGCTGCCTTGAAGTCCCGCTCCTGTTGGTGCAGGTCGCCGGGTGGCTCATAAGTAACCCACCACTCGTCAAGGGAAGCTTGAAACTTGCCCCAGTCCGCCCTCTTTACGTTCCATCGCGACGGAGGGCGTGGCGGGATCGGCGGCGCCGCTGTGAGGGTGGTGAGGGTGGCGTAGTGGTCACTGGTGAGCGTAGGGTGCACCTGCCACGATGCGCTTGCCGCCAGGTCACCCGACACCAAGGTGAGGTCCAGTCGCCCCCCCGGACATGGGTGGGCTCCCCGGTGTTGAGGAGATGGATGTAAGGGACCTCGTCGAGCAACACTGCTAGGTGACGACCCGTCAGGTTGGTTGCCGACACTGACTGCAGGGTGGGGTGGTGGGCGTTAAAATAGCCCGCCACTAGGAGGCTAGTGTGCGATGCCATGGTGAGCAGCTCCCCTGCCTCCAGTTGGTGTCGCTGGCTCCTGTACAGGTGGTACACAGTGAGCTCGAGTCCTCCCACGTGCAGCGCCACCGCCAAGGCCTCCACGCCATCACCACAGTGCACCGGGTCGGTGATTCTGCGGTGAGGGATGGCGCTCCTCACCAGCGTCACGCAGCCACGGGTGCCTTCAGTGGCAGGGAGCGAGTGGAGACTGTAGCCCGCAATGCGCCACTTGAAGTCAGCAGGTGTGAGCGTCTCCTGTAGGAGAACCATGTCAAGGTCCTCCTCGAAGATGGCCTGCAGCACCTGATGTTTCTTGGGGCGGAGGCCCTGGGCATTCCACTGCAGCACCTTGAGCCTGGGGGCGGCAGCCGGCGGCGCTGCATGGGGGGTGTCGTTGTCAGCGTGGTCCGCGTGGACGATGGTTGTCTTCTGGGAGGAGGGAATCCTGGCCTGGATCCCTCTGTGGTGGTCGTGACTGACGGCTTCCGATATTGATGGCTGATTCCATCTCCTCGAGGAGGAGCGTGTCAACGTCCTCCTCGGTGACAGGGGCGAGCTCCGGGCGGCGGAGGAGCCTCCTCGTAACGTGCATCGTGCGGACGATGATGCAATCAACAATTGCACGAGTCTCCTCGCTGACGGGATGTTGTCGTAGCGGTGGCATGAGGCAGTGCGACGTCCCTCGGCTCTCGCTGTCGCTGTCGCTGGCGCTTCAGGCAGTGCAGGTGCAGGTGGCTGGCTAGGCGGGTGACCTTGAGGGCGACTCCTGTGTGGTGGGCGGGGCTTGGTCCCAGTCTCCCGTTTAGGCAGTGGAGGGGGAATAGCGGCAGGGGTGATGGTAGCCGCCTCCTCCACTGATACTGGCGGCTGCGCTTCACTTTCCCTTCCGTCCGACCCGCGGCCTGGGGTGGGGTCCCTGGGGACTAGGGGGGAAGGCTGCTTGGCGGCCTTGACCCAGGCTGGCCAGGCTGGTAGAGGAGCAGGGATGAAGCGGTGTTGACGCTGTTGTTCCTGTGGTTGTCCACGTGTTTCATGATGGCGGTGTTGCCGCCACCGTGGTGCCTAAAGCTGCTGCTGCAGGCGAGGCTGAGGAATCCTGCGAAGCCTCTCAGGACAGTGAGGGTTCCAGGCGTGGTGTTTCCTCACGAAATTCGGACACTTTGCGGTGGTGGCCTCCTTGGACTTGTGGCGGCCAATGCAATCCTCCGTCGGGTGGTTGAGGCTGCACACTCCACACCTGACGGAGTGCTCGCACCTAACTTGCAGGTGGTTGAATCGCTGGCACTTGTAGCACCTCACCGGCTCGCTTCGGTATGGGCGTAAGGTGTAGGTGCCCCAGGAACGCAGCGTCAGCTTGGCAGGTGGCGGCCCCTCGTGGACAATCAGCACCTGTCTCGTGGCTATGTTGTCCCACCCACGCAGCCGTGTGGCGGACACCACATGGGGTTGTGCCTTCGCCGCATCGAGTGGGAAGTCAACAGGGTAGCGCTCCAGCACTACTTTGTGCCTCTTCACACTAGGGTCAAGGAGGAGCACCCTATTGCCCTCGTCAGCGAGGCGCCGCAGGAGCGCCACAGACTCCTCTATCCTTCGGGGTGAGGATGTATTCTCCGTCGAGATTGGGCCTCACCTCCATCCTCAGGGCTGGGTTCTCGTCCTCGAGGGCCGTGATGGCCAGGTAGGCGCTGGCGTGGTCCTCCAGGCTTCCCAGCTTGAACTTGGGGCGGGCGGCGCAACCGTTAGCCATAGTGGTCCAGTCCTTGCCCTGCTCGGCCTCCTGCTGTTCCTCGCTCATGACGGACATGTCGATGACGAGTGGTGGTACATTCTCGTCATCGTCGTCGTGGGCCTCTTTCGCGCGGGGCAAGCTCGCGCTCGGGACTACGGGCGGCCTCTTTAGGGGGTCGAGTGTTTGGAGGAGACGACGAAGGACCCGCTCCGAACCCGTTTTCCCCACCCCTGGCGGGAAAGTATTCGCAGGTGCAGCACTGCATGTGATCATTTCCGACGGCGTGTTCACACGCACACAGGTGTCGACACAGGCGCGATCACTCGATACGGCGAGGACATAGGTCTAGTGGGGCAGCTTAGGTAGTGGATGGGGGACATCCGGATAAAACCCACCAAAAATTTTATCACGCAATCTTCAGGGTCCCAGCTATGATTCTATAACCGGCGGCCCAAGCGGTAGGACCACTCTTTATTTAAAATTTTTCAATATTGTGAAAAATTTGTTTGAAAATTTTGGGATTTTTTTTTTTTTAGTTTTTTGGGAAAAAATGTTTTTTTTATTGCAGAAATGAAAATATAGTCTTTTCCGATCATTTTGGTGTAATTGTTTTTTAAAATCGAACATCTAGAAGTATTTTAAAACAATATTTGAAAATTGGGGTTTTCTCGGGTGCATTTCCTCAGCATCTAGCTTCAATTCTAGAAACCGGCGTCAAACGATCCGAACAGCAGATGCAGCACAATGGGACATTTAGTTTTTTTTATTTAATTAATGCATATTTTTAAAATCTGCTATATGTTGTAATCATATCTGCTATATGTTGCAATTTTGCCTTATATTGTTTTTCCTTGTGTTGCAGGTTTGAGAGCAAGACTTCATGAAGAGGGAAATGGACACAGTGCATAATTTGCCACAAACTACACCTGAATCCCTGCGCTGCCCCTTGAATGCACGTGGAGCAGACACATCAGCACTGGCGGCCTATGCATCATTCCTAAAAAATGTGGCTCACTGTTCAGAAGACGCCAGAAGGTTCTCCAGCATTCCGATCGACCAAGCCATGAACAGAATAATGAGCTTGTGAAGGGCCCTGGAGGAGCAGTCGGCCTGACTGAAAACCCAACAGCCTTCAAGAAGTGGATGATCGCCGGACTGAGCAGGCACGCATTCTCACTGAGTTTGAGCGGGAGTACACTTGCCATCTCAGAAGAAGAACGCCAGCACCACGAAGAAGGTCTGTCTGCGCAAAAGACATTTCACGAGCAAACACTGGGCCTTTATTCAATTTTCAACGAGATGAGCAACCCTTTCCTAGAGGAAGGAAGCGAGCTGATTGCACTCGAAAACGCGGCGTGTGATTGGAGAATCTGTGGCCAACACTGTGCAAACCATAGAAGAAGTGGACAGGCTCAGTACGACAGCTACAACGAGGCTATCATCACTGAACGAAGGCAGTCCATCCATGAGCCTGGGGAAGAGGAACTCATTGCCCTCTCTTCGATCATCATCCAAGGGGAAGAGGAAGCAGTCGATGGTGGTTTCCCTGTTGAAAATGATGTGCCCTCTTCTCTCGTCTGTACATAGTTCTCAGAACAGGGATACAGATATGGGAACCTTCTTCCAACATGAAAATCATCCGCACCCCCCTCTCTATCTGAAAGAGGAACACTGGCGCCAAAGAAGTCAGACCTCATTGGTATCCTTGTGGAAGAAACACAAAACTCTCAGAAGGAACCCCGCCGTTTCTGGATGCAAGAATACTCGAGGGTGCTGCTGTGGTGTATCTGCTTCCTTTTACTAATGTTACCACATTCAATGACTACGCTAATGAGGTCTTCATCCCCACATCCTGAAGCTTCTTGGAATCCTGCAGAAGAGTCGATGTGGTCTGGGAACGCTAACATTGCCAGCAGTATAGGAGTCACTAGAGAAAAAAAGGGGAAAGGTTTTACGAAGAAAGGTCGGTGGTCCAACGAAGGTGCCCAGCAAACGGGGCCCGACTTCCTCCGGACCCCAACAAACAAGGAGGAGCTTTTCCAGTTCCTTTCAGAAAAAGTCGGCTCCAGTGACTGGCCAGACGGAAAGGGGGTCTTCATAACATCAGGCACAAATGAAATCAGCAGAGGTTCAGACCACTCCATGCCACGATGTGACCACGAAGAGGCCGATACAAGGATTGTTTTTCACCTGAAAGATGCGCTGGACAAGGGATGCACCAACTTTTTTTGGTACGCAATGTCGACACAGACGTCGTTGCCATACTGATAGGAAAGTACCATTCCCTGACCAGCCAGCATCAGATGGCAGCCATCTGGGTAGCATTTGGAACTGGAAAGAACTTCATGTCCTGGATATAAAGGGCCATTGCCTGCTCTGGGAAAAGATAGGTCAACGGCATTGCCTATGTTCCACAGTTTTCACGGGCTGCGACACAATTTCCCCGTTTTTCTTCGGCAAAGGGAAGAAATCAGCATGGGAGGCTTGGAATGCCTACGTGGAGGTGACGGAGGCCTTAAACAACTTCATAAAATCACCCTTACATGACTGTGACAGTGAACTGCAAGCAATTCCAGTTGCTCGAGCGCTTCACCGTGATCATCTACAATAAGAAGACAACTTGGACTCTGTGAACGAGGCACGTAGGGAACTCTTCTCACAGAGAACAGGCCAATGGAAAAGATTCCCCCAACGCAAAAAGCCCTTCTGCAGCCACACACTGCGCGCAGTCTACCAAGCTGGAATCTGGGCAACCGTGATCAATGTGAGCAGAAGCCTCCACCCCAGAGGGCTTTGGATGGACTCTAGAGAGTGCAACGAAAACCTTGCGTCCTGTGTGGTCCAACCTCCTGTAGATCTCAGGCCTGCAGCGAACTGGTCAAGTGTGGCTGCAAAAGCGCCACGTGCGGAGGACGATGCTCATGCAAGAAGGCGCAGTGGAAGTGCACCGAACTATGCAGCTGCCAATGTGAATAGCTTGCCGAGAAGTAATTTTGCCCATGTTGGGTGAATATACGCACGGTCTGAAAGAGTATCCATTTTTCTTGATTTTCGTATGTGTTAAGGGCAGGCTCCGAATTAATTAGACTACGCGATTCACTATGTTAAACCCCTACTCGACCACGCGATTACGAAATAAAAATGATAACGAAATTGTGTTTTTTGAATACCCGGGTGACCTACGTTAATTAGAACGTTTAAAAAAAATTGAGGAATGCACCCGAGGGCACCCCAATTTTTCAAATATTGTTTTAAAATACTTCTAGATGTTTGATTTTAAAAACAATTACACCAAAATGATCGGAAAAAACTATATTTCTCATTTCTGCAATAAAAAACATTTTTTTTTTCCCAAAAAATAAAAAAAAAAAAATTCCCAAAAATTTTCAAAAAAATATTTTCACAAAATAATGAAAAATTTCAAATAAGAGTGGTCCTACCGCTTGGCACCGGTTATAGAATCATAGCTGGGACCCTGAAGATTGCCTGATAAAATGTTGGTGCTTTTATCCGGCATGTCCCCATCCATTTGAAATTCGGTGCTAAGCTGCCCTACTAGTCGGGAAAGGTCACGCGGCGCTCAAAGCGGGGCTCACGGAGCGACCCCGTCTGACCTCGCCGGCGACTCACTCACGACTGACCTTTATTAGTTTTTTTTTATTTGTAAAGGTTTATTGTACAATTAAGCATAACAGGACAAAACAACACATACAAGCATGTACGAAATGCATATGCAGGAGCAAAGAAGTACAAAGCGGGCATCAGCCCGCCAGTGAGGAGGGTATCCCGTCAGGCTACGGGAGGGTCGCGTGGGGTGACCTTTATTAGACAAACTTGAGCTGTATACACAAAATAGATTTACTGAAAATACAGGATATATTTGCATATGGAGTGTTTACATGAATAGTTAATATAATTAAATGAAAAGAACATGTAATAAGGAATAAAAGGTAGAAAGATTGTGTAGTAGGATTGTAAGTAAATACAACAGGTAGTTATATTAAAATATGCATGTGTGTGTAAGATGTTATGTTTGTGAAAGTAAAAACCTCTAAAAACGAGAGAACGGGGGGAAACGGAAAACGGAAAACTGGCGTGATGAGGCACACTTGAAGTATATTCGCGCGTGCTGCTACATTTGTGTGTGTGTGTGTGTGGGGTTGTGTGTGTGGGGTGTGTGTGTGTGTGTGTGTGGCGCCCTGCTTCATATTATGGTAACTGTAATGGAATTCATGAATGAAACACACACACACACACACACCCCACACACACACACACAAAACACACACACACACACACAACACACACAAACACACAACACACACACATACAACACCCCACCCCACACACACACCTTCCATTCACTACAACACATGCTATTAAGATCCTTTCCTTACTCTTTCCTTCCTCTCCCATTCTTTCTGTATGTCAATTTTTTTATTTCTCCACATCTATATTCTCCCTTTTAAGCTCCTCTCCTTTTCCTTCCTCTTTCCCAAATCTCTCTCACTACTGCTCTGTTATACCCTTCCTCCTCCTCTTCCTCTTTCTCCCCATTTCCCTTCCTCATTCAACCCTTTTCTACCCTTTCTACAGAGTCCACCCTATCAAGTCCCTATTTCACCCCAATTTCTTTATTTCACTCTATTAAGTCCCTATTTTACCCAATTTTTTTTATTTTATCCTATTAAGTCTTACCTTAAGTGAATCAGGCCCTTCAAAAAATCATTTAGTCCCTTAATTAGCTTCGATCTAGAGGAAAAACTACTTCAGGAGCCACTAACACTACGAGGAAGGAAGGTGTTAGCAGGGTACGCGTGTAAGGTCTTCTGCGGAGCCTCCGGTGGGAGAATGAACGAAGGAAGAGAGGATAAGGGAGAAAGGAGGAGGAGGAGGAGGAGGAAGAGAAGGGAGGAGAGGAAGGAGGAGAAGTAAGGGAGGAATAAGAGGAGGAGGAAGAGAAGGGAGGAGAAGAAGGAGGAGGAGAAGTAAGGGAGCAATAGGAGGAGGAGGGGAGGAGGAAGATTCGAAGTTTAAAATAACCAGGTTGGGTGGAATCAAGGAGCGAGGTTACAGATCTGAAAAAGAGAGAGAGAGAGAGAGAGAGAGAGAGAGAGAGAGAGAGGAGAGAGAGAGAGAGAGAGAGAGAGAGAGAGAGAGAGAGAGAGAGAGAGAGAGAGAGAGAGAGGAAAGGGGAGAGAGAGAGAGAGAGAAAAGAGAGAGAGAGAGATTTTCTTAAGTTTCTAAATTTCCTCACCTCTTTTGTCCTTTCTAATCTGTCCTCCTATCCTACTCATCTCATTTTTTCTTTCTCTTCCCTTTCATTCCTACTCTACAGTTTCTCCTCTCCTCCCTCCCTCCCTTCGTTCGTTCGTGCGTGCGTGCGTGCGTGCGTGCGTGCGTGCGTGCGTGCGTGCGTGCGTGCGTGCGTGCGTGCGTGCGTGCGTCGCGTGCGTGCGTGCGTGCGTGCGTGCGTGCGTGCGTGCGTGCGTGCGTGCGTGCGTGCGTGCGTGCGTGCGTGCGTGCGTGGCGTGCGTGCGTGCGTGCGTGCGTGCGTGCGTGCGTGCGTGCGTGCGTGCGTGCGTGCGTGCGTGCGTGCGTGCGTGCGTGCGTGCGTGCGTGCGTGCGTGCGTGCGTGCGTGCGTGCGTGCGTGCGTGCGTGCGTGCGTGCGTGCGTGCGTGCGTTCGTTCGTTCGTTCGTTCGTTCGTTCGTTCGTTCGTTCGTTCGTCCGTCCGTCCGTCCGTCCGTCCGTCCGTTCGTTCGTTCGTTCGTTCGTTCGGTCGGTCGGTCGGTCGGTCGTTCGGTCGTTCGGTCGTTCGGTCGTTAGTTCGTTCGTTCGTTCGTTCGTTCGTTCGTTCGTTCGTTCGTTCCTTCCTTCCTTCCTTCCTTCCCTCCTTCTGATACTACTGGACACACCCATCTCACCAAACAACAACATCCAAAAATAACACACAAAACAAATTTAACACAACAAAAATCTAACAAGACACAATAACTAATGCCTTTAAAAGAACCAGAGCCCTTAATCCACCTCATGTCTGTAAACAAATGATGTCACAACCACCTCCTTCCTGATTGGCTGCCTGGAGATACGTCCGAGGCATCTGATTGGCTGAGAATGGAATAATGATCACGCTGATAGTCTTACCCTTAAAGTTGTGTGTGTGTGTGTGTGTGTGTGTGTGTGTGTGTGTGTGTGTGTGTAATAATAGTAATAGTAATAGTAAATTTATTGCCATAATTGTTACATCTATAAATTATATAAACAAACTTATATATACCATGTCTATTAACGGCATGGTCTGTCGAGCCAAGACTCTTTGACAGACGGAAATTTCTAATTTTAAATTTGCAGTACACAGGCAACATTATTTTCTAAGAAATTATTTTGAATAGATTATGCAATCAAACTTTACAACTACAGTAAATAAGATTCCAATTATGTAAAAAACAAGCACCAAATCTCCAACACATGCATTCTTACAAGCGTTAACAATATAGAACATCCACACTGACTTGCGTATTGACACACACTTACATCGTTCGCCTAACATCCTGTATTCTGACAAGTAAACAAATAACTCTTTATTTTTTTTAAATTGAAATAAATTACATGTAAATATTAATGTTTTTACATCAGTAGGAAGGGAATTCCACAGCTGAGGACCGTCACATACCACACTCTTGTTGTAGAGGGTTTTCGAAATTGTGGACTCACTAGATTTTATCATTACCCCTCGTGTTATGAGAACTTTCAATAAATTGAAAAGTTGTTACCTGTATAGATATTCATGTTTTTAAAATAAGCAACAATACAAAATATATTCTTATGAATTTGAAATTTAATATATTTAACTGAGAATAATTACGGCTGGTAGAATCAAATTTATCCATTAATAGAATAGATCTGATAATCTTATTTTGGGCTACTACTATTTTTTTCATAAATGATGGCCATGTGCAACCCCATATGGAGACACAGAAGGATCAGGTGAGGGTACATAAGTGTAATATATACTTAACATACTCTCTGTTTTTAGTTGATGGCGGACTCTATATAGGATGCCACATATTTTTGATAGCTTTGTACATACCTCATTAATATGATGGCTCCAATTTAAATTTTCATCGATAATTACACCTAAAAATTTTGTATGAGAGACACGTTGTATTGGTTCACCTAATAATATTGGGGGCATGACATTTTTTATTGAACGATTTTGAAACAGTATATAATTGGTTTTGTATCTTTGAGATTTAATTTGTTGGCCTGTATCCACTTATTTATCAACAACAATTCAATTTGCAAATTAAAATGTAAGGAGTTCAGGTTATTATCAGCTAATAGGAGATTTGTATCGTCAGCATATATAGTACATTTAAATTTTGAGCTAGCATTGACTATGTCATTTATATATATAAGAAAAAGTATAGGCCCTAAAATAGATCCCTGAGGTACACCTTTAGATATAGATTTTGAAAGAGAATAATTGGAATTACAAAAAACACTTTGTGACCTGTTACTAAGATAGCTGTTAAACAGTTGGTGAGGCACACCTCTTATCCCTATGTTTTCTAATTTGTCGAGAAGTATCTGGTGATTTAAAGAATCAAAGGCTTTTGATAAATCTATAAATATTCCTGCAACATAATATTTACCTTCTAAGTTTTGGTATACGTCACTGACAAACTGTAAAATTGCTGTTTCTGTAGAGCGGTTTGATCTGAAGCCATGTTGAGAGTCAGATAATAAGCTGTTTCCCTCCAAGTAGTTAATAAGGCGAGTAGAAATTGCCTTTTCAAATATTTTGCTAAAAGCAGGAAGGATTGAGATGGGACGATAGTTTTTGATGTCATTCTTGTTCCCTGATTTATGTAATGGTATTACATACCATTACATACCGTGTGTGTGTGTGTATGTGTGTGGTGTGTGTGTGTGTGTGTGTGTGTGTGTGTGTGTGTGTGTGTGTGTACCCTAAGGCGTCTATATACAGAGTACAGGTCGGGAATTACCTTTCTAAACCCGAAAATTAAAGGTAAGGAGTAAATTACACGTCCAAGGAGTGTGACGGCTTACGGAGGAGGAGGAGGAGGAGGAGGAAATGAGGTGATGAAGCAAGGCGGTTATATAGGGAAGGAGGGATGCGCTCCGATGAGGTGCTGATTGTGATGGTAGTGGTGATGATGATGAGGATAGTGATGAGTGTATCGTGTGTGAGCCTTCTTGCCTGCACTCTCTCTATGTGTGCGTGTGTGAAGGTATTGTGGGCGCTGCAGTCATGGCCGCTACGGTGGGCGTCAGGAAAGGTTCTCCAAATTCATGCCTTTTATTTGTACTATTTGTTAATGAATTGATAAAAGTAATAAAAGAGAAATGTCGCCAAGAAGGATCTTTACAGTCAGTGGTTATATGTTGTAGTTTTGATGGATGACACTGTATTGCTCTCGACAAACAGGAATAACATGATTAGGAAATTAGAGATAGCTTATCAATACTGTCAAGATTACGGTATGGTGATGAACACTACCATCACAATTTTTATTTTTAATCAATGGTGAATATGGCGACACGGAATCTATCCATGTGAATGACTTAGTAATAGAACACTGTGCCAGGTATGTGTATTTGGGCTCACCCTTCACAAGTGATGGTTCTGTGTCCTCATATGAAAAGTTGCATGCAAAGAATAAGCTTTGCCACGTTCTGAAGTATGTATTCTTTGTTAAAAAGAATAATGATGTCCCATTCATTGTGAATTGGAGAGTGTTGGATGCGGCATTGATTTTGTCCCTTATGTATGAGTGCGAGTCATGGATTGGTGCAGATGTTAAACCCATTAACAAATTATATAACTGGGCGTTGAAACAACTGTTAGGTGTAAGAAGGTCGACATCGAATATTGTGTGTTACGCTGAGGCAGGCGACCTGACTCCTCAAAATTTTGTTAAATAGCACCAACACAGGTTTTTTCATAAAATGTGGCATGATAGGTCCAGGATGCATGACGATCCATTGTCACTTGCTATGAGAATTGTGATTAACGCAAACACACGCACAGGAAAAACTGTCAGTGAATTCATCAAAATATTTTTTTTTTTCCTTTTTTTTTCTTTCTTACATTTGTGCCTATAGCGCCTGTAGGCAGTGGTGACCCAGGGCTCGGATGGTAGGCTCTGGAGGTTCACTTGAGGGCTGTGATGATGGTTAGTCCTCACCCGTGGTGGCGCAGGCAGGATTTTTATAGTAACGCCTGTGATTAGAGGCGCATGCAGCCCCATGTGTCCTCCGATGCACTCGCAATCGAAGGTAGAGTTGATGGGCAAGGCAAGTGGGTTTTCTTAGGCCACTCGACGGTGCAGAAATGTTTTGGGTTTCTTCGAGGATCGAACTCGGGTCACCGAGAACGCCAGTCGGAGACGCTAACCACTCCGCTACCGCCTCCCCAAAACCTGACATAAGTACCTGACAAATCCTAACTGATACAAAATGTGAACACTTTGATTACTGAATCAGTGTCGTCAAGGTGTCTCGTGTACAAGGAATTGAACCGCAACTTTGCAGTGCACGAAATCTACAAGACAAAACACATGTTGAACGAGTTCCACCGCATGTCATTTACTAGATTTCGTGTAAGTGGACACAATTTAGCTGTGGCGACGGGGCGATGGAATAGGAGAGGGCGTGGTCGCCTCCCCATTGAGGAACGTTCGTGTGTTTGTGGACTTATCCAAACAGAGAGACACGTGGTAGAGGTGTGTCCTTTAACGGTAACAATAAGAAGACAGTATGGAATTACAAGATTAGCAGACATTTTTGGTGAAGGTATTTCTCATAGTACCTCATTTAAGATAAGATATTCATGATATCTTACGGATTTATATGTAGTGGTGTCAGCTGGGTAAATTATATTAAAATTGTTTAACCTTTTGGTTGTTGTTTGATTATGTGGACTATGGCTGGGTTTTTTTTTTTTTTTTTACTTGTGTCAAGTTTCTTTGTGCATTTTCTAAAGTCTGATATACTGGTTGTAATTGGAGCTGTGGTCAATAAACCATCTATCTATCTATCTGTGCGCGTTTGTGTGTGTGTGTGTGTGTGTGTGTGTGTGTGTGTGTGTGTGTGTGTGTGTGTGGTGTGTTGTTGTGTGTGTGTGTGTGTGTGTGTGTGTGTGTGGGGTGTGTGTGTGTGTGTGTGTGTCCAGAGAGAGGGTCGAGATCACCTGATATGCCGTCATGATCACCGTCTGAGCCTCCTGATCCACCATCACCATCACCCTCCATACACACAAACACAACACCTAACAACACAAAACCTCACAGTGCGTCTACAGCAGCACAACACAACACTTCATTAATACTCCAAACCAACCCCACAACCTCGACGCAACCACGTCCTCATAGCTAAACCACGTCCTCACAACACAACCACGTCCTCACAACACAATCACGTCCTCACAACACAACCACGTCCCCACAACACAGCCACGTCCTCACAATACAACCACGTCCTCAGAACACAACCACGTCCTCACAACACAACACAACCACGTCCTCACAGCACAGCCACGTCCTCACAGCACAGCCACGTCCTCACAACACAACCACGTCCTCACAACACAGCCACGTCCTCACAACACAACCACGTCCTCACAACACAACCACGTCCTCACAACACAACACAACCACGTCCTCACAACACAGCCACGTCCTCACAACACAGCCACGCCTTCACAACACAACCACGTCCTCACAACACAGCCACGCCCTCACAACACAACCACGTCCTCACAACACAACCACGTCCTCACAACACAGCCACGCCCTCACAACACAACCACGTCCTCACAACACAACCACGTCCTCACAACACAGCCACGTCCTCACAACATAACCACGTCCTCACAACACAACCACGTCCTCACAACCACAACACAACCACGTCCTCACAACACAGCCACGTCCTCACAACACAGCCACGTCCTCACAACACAACCACGTCCTCACAACACAACACAACCACGTCCTCACAACACAGCCACGCCCTCACAACACAACCACTTCCTCACAACACAACCACGTCCTCACAACATCAGCTATCTATAAGTGTTATTGCAATAGTAATATGTATAGGTATATATAATTATATATTGGATAAGTGAAGATAATGATATGTTTTGTTTAGATACATATAATGAACAGCAAGAGCAATGTGCCTTGCTTTGAAGGAGGCAGAGCTTTAGTTCCTACATAATGAAGCACGCCATAATGTGTGCCTCACTCAGCTGTGTTGTTGTTGTGCAGCACCTGCAGTACCTGAATCACGGCAGCCAGGCGAGGACGCTCCTCTGGGTTGGGGCGATGGGCAGCCCGCAGCTTGGCCCAAAGGACTCCTTCTTCTCCTGCTCGTCCTTCTCCTGCTCGTCCTTTTCCTGCTCATCCTTCTTCTTCACGTCCTTCTCCTGCTCCTGCTCCTCCTTTTCCTGCTCGTCACCCTCCTTCTCCTCCTGCTCCTGCTCCTGCTCCTCCTTCTCCTGCTCCTCCTTCTCCACCTCCTCCTTCTCCAGCTCGTCCCCCTCCTGCTCCTCCTGGGAGGAAGCTCGTGCCCTTGGGCAGCGCCGGCTATGGCACGGTAGGGGTAGCTGCGGCGCATCGGCGCGGGTACCTGCGTGTTCATGCCCGGAGCGCGGGGGACGATAGCGGCGTCGCCCTGGAGGGGAAACGGAGGGGGTGTGGCCCTTCTTGCCAGCCGCGGTGCCCGTGCCGGAGCGCGGCTGAGGGAGGCCGGACAAGACCTGCATGTCGTGACTCGTGATGTGTGCCCCTGCCGCTGCGAAGGTCGGGTCGGGGTCATGGAGGTAGAATAAAGAGGAGAAGCCCTGCCAGCCCCGCGCTTCACCAGATAGTGAGGTCCGGCTGTCGGACTGAAGCCCCGCCCACAACTGGCAGAAACTCTCTTCTCACAACGCGCTGTGCGTTATTTCCAGGGAGGTTGGATGGGTATTACGCACATATATTATTATATTACAACTTTTATTTAAGACATAAATAAGAAATACATGAAAAAAGTGAAATATAAGTACAAAAAGTATAATACTTAAATGACTATATGTACATAGAGAGAGAGAGAGAGAGAGAGAGAGAGAGAGAGAGAGAGAGAGAGAGAGAGAGAGAGAGAGAGAGAGAGAGAGAGAGAGAGAGAGAGAGAGAGCGAGAGCGAGAGCGAGAGCGAGAGCGAGAGCGAGAGCGAGAGCGAGAGCGAGAGCGAGAGCGAGAGCGCGCGAGAGAGAGAGAGAGAGAGAGAGAGAGAGAGAGAGAGAGAGAGAGAGAGGAGAGAGAGAGAGAGAGAGAGAGAGAGAGAGAGAGAGAGAGAGAGTGTGTGTATGCTACTGGCCAGTGAAGTGAATGAGTTTTGTGTATATTTGGCGACTCCTAAATCTAACTCTCTCCTGCAACTTGGCAGTTATCTGTTTCCCAGTATAGTGACACCTCAACTGCAAATATTTTTCGGCAACTGCCTTAGTTAGTAAATGTAAGTGATTTACATGGGGCTCTGTGTCAAACATATGATCACTAAGATTAAGGAATATACTTTTACTAACGTAAGTCTGTAAGACTGCACTTACCACCTTATGAAAGTTCACTCTCCCCAGTGTACAATGTGGAGCTTTTGTTCTGGCCATGATTTCTCTTTATAAGTTTTTCACTTGTTACACAAATGTCTATTACGTCGTCTGTGGGATATATTAATCTCCCTTTGGTTTTAAGGTTGATAAGGGAGTGGATGGAGGAGGCAGTGGCTTCTCTCAAGGTCAAAGCGTCAAAACAGGCCTTGCAATGCAAAGATTTGCCAAGACTGTGCACCACGAAGCCGGCAATGTATGGAACGATTTTGTTGCAGCACTTTGATAAGTGTGAAGCAGTGGGAATATTGTTACCCTTCTTAGTATGGTTATTTTACGGATAACGGGTTCACTCCATGTTGATACTGGTTGACTAACCTGTAAAGGGGTGATTGCCGGATGACGCCCTCTTGACGGGCTGGTAACTTGCTTCGTTGCCCAGAGGTACACGTCAAATAAAGTGGTATGTATGGGCTTAACGTGGTCGAGCGGTTCTTACGTAATTTATAAGTATTCCTAGTGCCAAAGGATTTGAGTAAGACAATATACTACAAAATATATATATTGTATATATATGTACACTTGTGAAGGTTTATACATTAATAATGTCACGCTGTTCGTTAAGTAACGGCCAATGAAACTAATGTCTAATAGACAGAGCCGGGAACAGTTAATGACGTGACAAGGTACTCCACACCCCCAGGTGTGGGGTACACACAGACGCACAGGAAGGTGTGAGTGAGTAGGAGCGCAAGGCTAACGCGTCCCCACTCGTTCTCTGTGTTCTGTCTCCCTCCTCCGGCCAGTTGCAGCATATAAGGAAGGGAGGCCGGAACTGGCAGGTTCCGGTGGACATGTCTCTCAGGCCTGTTGCACTCTCGTAAGCGTCATCATCCTTGGGTAGAGCGCTGAGATGACACACACACACAACTTGTGCGTGCAGTCCGGAGCCAGGGCGAGGTGTGTATACGTGTTGCATCAAAACACCGGGTTGACTGTCCACGTCATTCTTATGGGCCATGGCGTGATACTTCGTCAACGTAACCTCATCAAAAGGTGTCAGCACTCAGCATCCGCTAGGCGACACTCAGAGACTCGGACATCCTGTCTTAGTATAGATTAACACATAAATATATAACCAGTACGCTAATAATATACATGTAATCATATTCCTTTATATTATCTGATTTAGTGGTTTCATCTTTAATTCTGCTTTTAACATGAGAAGTGTTTATGATCGTTACTGAATGTTGAGTCACTGCATCATTACATTGGCTAGGTACAGTTAGTATTGGTACAAATTCCAGAGGGAGGCAGTTACCACGCGCAATATCTAGCATATCAGTACGTACAAACAACTTCTTATAGGCAGCAGAAAACTGTCTGACTCTGGGATTAGTATTGCATCCTCCCATCTGCCTTACTTTCCCAAAAAAACAGTTCTATATTTTTTTTTTTTTTTTTTTTTTTTTATTACATCACAAGGAACTGGCCAAGGGCACAACAATAATGGGTAACACAAAGCCCGCTCAGTTGCCAGTCCCTATACAGAAGACAGTAAGAGAATAAGATAAAAACAGAGGGGTAGGCCAATTTAGTTCGGGAGGTGTCTTGTTACTCTTCTTTTGAAAAGATTTAAGTCATAGGAAAGTTGAAAAATTGAAACAAGGAGAGTGTTCCGGTTTACCAATAAAAGGGATGAAAGAGTAAAGATACGGGTTTAAACTTTTGATAGGAAGATGGAAGAATAGGGATGAGAATGGTAGAAAGTCTTGTGCAGCGAGCCGGGGAGGGGGGGGGATGCAGTTAGAAATTTCAGAAGAGAGTGAGCTTAAAAAAAAAAAACCGTAGAAGAGAGAAAGAGAAGAAACATTGCGGCGGCGATTTCAAGATTAAAGACAGTGTCAGAGGAGAGGAGTGGTGAGACGAAAAGTTTTGATCAACCCTTTGGAGAGCGTATGAGGGATCCCCCCAAAAACATGTGAAAATATCCTACATGGGCGGAAAAGGCCCTGTAGAGAGCAAGCAATTGGGAGGGAAAAAAAAAAGGACGAGACCCCACACAACCTAATTTCTTAGAAGTTTTTTAGCAAAGAGAGGGAGTTTTCCCAGTTAGATTTTTTAAAGGATGCCCTAGAATGTCTTTTAGGAAGAAGGAGACTTTGAGGTCATTAAAGGGAAAAGGGGATAGTTTTTGGTAGGTTTTGCGAGTAGATAGGTGAAGAAATTTGGGGGTTTTGGGGCTTTGAACAAAAAAAGGGCTTGTTTTGCCCCAATCAAAAAATTTAGAAAGACAGAAGTTAGGCGTCGGTGGCATCTCTCCGTAAAATTTTTCCCCTTTTTAGTATGAAATTTTAGGTTTAACGGGATCACACCAGTGACACGGGGTTAAACCTGTAAGGGTGTTTTCCCGGATGATCCCCTCTGAGGGCAGGTAACTTGCTTCGTTGCCCGAGGACACATCAATAAAGTGGTATGGGCTAAACGTGGTCGAGCGGTTTTACGTAATTTAAAAGTATTTTTTGTCCCAAGGGATTCGAGTAAGAAAATTAAACTACAAACGATATATATTTTATATATATATATATATATATATATTATAAATATATATATATATATATATTTTAATAATATTATATATATATATTATATATATTATATATATATATATATATTATATTATTATATATAAAATATTTATTATATATATATAATATATATGTAATTTGAAAAATTTTATACAATAATAAGCACGCAGTTTGTTAAGACCATATTCTCAGTTGAGACAATGCTAATAGACGGGGCCTTGAAATTTAATGTGAAAAGTACCCCCACACCTCCTGAGTAGGAGTAAAACCGAATTAAAAAAGTTGTCGGAGTTGGAGCGCTCTGAACGCGTTCCCTCGTAATTTTGTGTTCTGTCTCCTCCCCGGGCCCCTTAGTTGCAGCATATGAGGAAAAAGCTGCCCGGAATTTGGGGGTTCCGGGTGAGGCGGTGACGTGGTTTTTACGTCGTGTTTCCCAAGACCAGGCTATCCACGTCATCATGACGGGGGGCGTGGTGTTGGGTCAGCATAATTCATCAAAAGGTGGCAGTAACTCAGCACGACAGGCCCCGGTAAAAGGGACACACAGCACTCAGACACCTGTTTAGATCGATTAACAAACATATAATATATAACCAGTACAAAATCGCCCCCCCTTTATTACAACGCGCCCTGCGATTGTATAAAGACATGATCCCAAATTTGTGTTACATCGTTGTTACTTAATATTTCAGTGTTCCCGATGCTCCTACAAGTACCAAAAAAGGGGGGGTTTTACATGACAACTACGGGGAGGATTTTTGGGTATAACGGGAGAAATTATATAAGGACAGTACATTAAGGTATCAAAAAAATTATAAAATACTTTACAAAGATTAAACACGATTTATTAGATAAAAATGATCTCAAAGTTGCTGTAATGTGTTAATATCCCTGCAAATTTTAAAGAATGATTTTCCCAAAAAACCTTCCGCGTAGTCACGAAAAAAACACGGAAGGTGGGGTAAAGAAAAAAACCAGCGGGCCCTTGAGAACGGAGTAAAGCACTGGCATATTTTTTATTATTTATTTTTGACCTGTTCTTTAAATTTAAGGAGTAGATAGGGTTTGGAATGCTAATAAAATTGACTCCGGGTGGGTACTAAAATGATCCCAACTTTAAGTTGCATAGTTTTATTTGCATACCACCTAAAAAGTGATAGGAATGATTTCATTTAAATAGATTATGATCAAAAAAATGTTTGGGGGAGTGCACATGGCCAGTAACCCCCCTTGCAGGCATTTGCGTTTTAAGATTTTTTAATTTCTATTTTTATTTTTATTTCGTATTTATGAACCTATTATACAGAGTACAGCTTCTCAGCTAATAAAAAAATAGACTCCAGGGCTGTAAAATAAATTTCACGTTTGAATCATGATATCTTTTTGGGATATCAGAGAGTAATGATTATTTTAAACATTCTCCTAAAAGTGAAAGAGCTGCCTTTATAGCATGTATTCAAACAATAAAATGTGCAAGGGAGTGCCCCATGGCAGTAATAATCTCTTTGACACGTGTGCCCGTAGCATTTGCTGAAAAATTAAAAGTTTTTGTGTTTTTAAATCCTTTCATAGACAAAAAAAATATTTCCTGGGAGTAAAATTGGGGGTAATAGCATATGCCCCCCGGAAGAGTCTGGAGGGGCAAAAAAAAACTACCTGCCGGATTGTTTGAATTAGATTTGATTTGTAGAGGAGATTATCTGAGGTGCAGTAAGGATTTTGTTACAAAAAGGAGGTACTCGGAGGTGTTACATTCCCCCAATTCAAGAGTTAATTCCCAAACAAAAGGAATTCCTTTCTTATTTCCCGATTCCTCAGAGGCTAGGGTACATCTGCTATACTAACATTCTAGAAATAAGAACTAATTCTAACTTTGTTTAAGAGCAATAAATCATAAGTAAAACTTTAATTAAGAGAATTATCTCCCATTTTCCGGCTTTTTGGCAACAAGAAGGAGAAATTTAATAATAAAATTATATATATATATATATAATAAATATATATATAAAATATAAATATATATATATATATTAAATATAATATATATATAATATATATATAAATTATATAATAATTTTTAAATATTATATATATTATATATATTCAATAAGGGAAGCTAACAAAATTTTTAAGAATTACAAGAAATATGAAAATATTAGCGGTAAGCATAGTAAAACATTTAAAAAAAATATCTGACAAATTTAAACACTTGAAATTTTTTAATGGTATTTTAAACAAAAAAAAATGTGAAAAAACTTAGATCACCCCTAAGGTTTTTTATGAAAAAGGGGGGTTTTAAAAAATGTCTCATGAAAGGCAGAGTAAAATGTTTTTGACTCACTAACATTGTGTGGATTGAGCAAGGGATGTCCTCCCTACTGCTGAATCAGGAGGGCTTCCTCCAAGGCAGTTTACACACACAGTGAGAAGCGGTGACTAGCCGGGGTGGCCGGGGCGCTGGCAGGTGGCTGGCTGGCTGAATGGTGATGGGTGTCTGGTGAGGTGGTGGGGTGGCTGGTGGCCCCTTGGGTGTTTTACAAGGAGTTTTCTGAATTGGAAGATTGAAATTAAAAATCGGCTAGTTGTACCCCTGTTTGTTTCATTATTAAAAAAACAAATCCGTCCTCCCGCTGTGCCCTGATAAAAAAAATTTGTAACGTCGTTTTCCTCTTCTTTTTCCCCTGAAAAACTGTAGCCCAGAGCAATTAAAGCAAAAAAATTTGTCCCCCTGTCTATATACGAATGTGTGGTGGATGGAGCAGTGATGAACAAAGGAAGAGGAGTGCTGACTCGCTTCGCGAGGTCAGGTTTGACACAGCATGATTGAGCAAACTTCTCACTTTTTCCCCTCGTTTCTCTTCTTAAGCTTCTTTTTTACTTTTTTCATTTTCTTGTGTATTCACCCCCTTCACGTGTATTAATTAGTATGATCGTCCAGTATTACTAAGGCACGAACTTTATTAAATTTTGTAGCCACATACCACCGGTCTTTTTTTATTTACGAAATTACCATTATGGTTGTAAAAGCAAACTATGCGTGAGTAATGTTATCTCATTCCCCCACTATGTCACCAATTATGTAACCCTTTTAATATGTTATTTTACGGGTAACGGGATCACACCATGTTGATACTGGTTATAACCTGTAAGGGTGATTGCCGTATGATGCCCACTTGACGGGCAGGTAACTTGCTTCGTTGCCCAGAGGTACACATCAATAAAGTGGTATGGGCTAAACGCGATTCGAGGGGTTTTCTTTACGTAATTTATAAGTATTCTTTTATTGCAAAGGATTCGTGTAAGACAATATACTACAAACGATATATATATTTATATATATATTATATATATTTATATATATATATATTATATATATATAATATATATTATATTATATATATATATATATATTATATATTTTAAAATATATATATATATATATATTATGTACATTGTGAAGTTTATACAATAATAATGTCACGCAGTTTGTTAAGTAACGGGCCGTTGAGACTAATGTCAATAGACAGGGCCTTGAACAGTTAATGTCGTGACAAGGTACTCCACACCTCCGGGGTTGTGGAGAACAAACAGACACCCCGGAAGGTTGTCGTGAGTTGGAGCGCTCTGTAACGCGTCTCCTCGTAATCTCTGTGTTCTGTCTCCTCCCCGGCTTAGTTGCAGCATATGAGGAAAGCTGCCCGGAAGCTGTGGTTCCTGTGAGCCGGTGAGCGGGGTGTTTCGTCGTGCTTCCCCAAAACCAGGCTATCCACGTCATCATGATGGGATGGCGTGACCTGTTGGGTCAGCATAATGTCATCAAAAAGGGGGCAGTAACTCAGCACGACAGGCGCCGGTACAAGGGCACCCCAGACACTCAGACATCCTGATTAGTATCGATTAACACATACATATAAATATAACCAGTACGCTAAATAAATCACTTAGTTCCTGTTGAGTTGGACGTCTAATAAACGACGTTGAAAAATGCAGGGTAGAATCATCAGCGTAGGAGTGGATAGGGCATTGAGTTAGACTTAGAAGATCATTAATGGATAATAGAAAGTGAGTGGGTGATTGGACAGAACCCTGGGGAACACCACTATTGATAGATTTAGGAGAAGAACAATGTCCGTCTACAGTAGCTGCAATAAAACGGCTTGAAAGGAAATTTAAAATGAAGGTACAGAGAGAAGGATAGAAACCGAATGAGGGTAGTTTGGAAATTAAAAATTTGTGCCAGACTCTTATCAAAAGCTTTTGATATGTCAAGGGCAACTGCAAAATTTTCACCGAAACCCCTAAAGGAGGATGACCAAGATTCAGTTAGGAAAGCTAGAAGATCGCCAGTAGATCGCCCTTTACGGAAACCGTCCTGACGATCAGATAGAAGATTGTGAGCAGATAAGAAGATTCTTAAGAATCTTCTTATTAAGTATAGATTCAAAAACTTTACAAAGGCAGGAAGTCAAAGTTATAGGACGGTAGTTTGAAGGATTAGAACGGTCAAACCCCTTTTTAGGAACAGGTTGGATGTGAGCAAACTTCCAGCAAGAAGGAAAGGTGGAAGTAGATAGACAACGACGGAAAAGTTTGACCAGGCAAGGTGGGAAGCACAGGGAAACACAGTTTTTGAGAACAATAGGAGGGACTCCCTCAGGACCGTAAGTCTTCCCAGGATCTAGGCCAGAAAGGGCAAAGAAACATCATTCCGAAAGGATCTTAATGACAGCATAATATAGTCAAGAGGGGTGGAGGAGAAGGAGTAACAAGCCCTTCATCAGCCAGAGTGGAATTTTTAGCAAATGTTTGAGCGAGGAGTCAGCTTTAGAAGTAGATGAGACAGCTGTGGAGCCATTGGGTGAAGCATAGGGGGAAAGATGAAGAAGAAAAATTGTTAGAGATGTTATAAGCTAGATGCCAGAGGTCACGAGAGGAATTTGATTCAGAAAGATTTTGACATTTTCTATGAATGAAAGAGTTTTTGGTAAGTTGAAGTAAAGATTTGGCATGATTACGGGCAGACATATAAAGGGCATTAGTTTCAGAGATATGGTCGTGACTTAATTTATACGTCATTAAAAACTTATGTGTTGAAGCATTAGCTGCAATCAAGTTTTCATGTAGGATCTGAAAACTCCGTATACAAAAAAAAAAATCCAAGAAAGCCTGTTTTTCGATTTGACTTCAGAACCTCCAATCCATCAGATAATATAATTTAAGTGCTCTAATATAAGTTTCTGCTTTCACCCAAAAAAACTTTTACATAATTTGAATTTTTTCTTTTGAATTGGAGACTTTTACCCACTTGCATTTAAATTCCTGGAATTCATTACGTCAAAAACAGTGTTGAACATCATAATGAAATTGATAGTAGCTTCACAGCCATCAAAATTACTAATTTGTTCCTGCAGATAAAATCTCAATGAATTTGCAACTGATTCACTGAGTAACTGTGCTGCTAATTTTACATACATTTTTTTTCTTCTCCACGCAACATGTGCAGCTCTCAGTTTATTCCCTAAATGAAGCTGTTCGTGGTATTGAAGTTCATGCAACCTTTCAATGAAGTCCCACTTCACTAAATTTCCACTCACAGCGACCAATACCTTTTTATCACCAAAACAGTCCTCACAAGTTTCAACATGTGACAAGGATCTAGAAGCACACACACTAGTTGCTCGGTCACTGGGTGTTTAAAAGCTGATTCAATGGTGTCAAATGCAAAACTACACCCAAGACTATTTATCATGGCTATATTGTATGCTGGGTCGTCACAAGTTAAAGATATAACTGTGACGCCTGTAGAATGCAGCTTTGTTAAACATTGCGTGACTAAGTTTGCTCTTCCGCAGCACAAGTCCTGCAATTAGAAAATATCCAACCGGCAACTTCCACATGCCCTTTTACTGAAACAACATGAATGTTAGAGACTCTTTAGCTATGGGGAGACTATCGTCATCAATTTCAGTCCCCATGTCAACATAGCCATGACATTTTTTTCCGTCCCATTCAGCCTGTTGTTTTACAGCCATTTATTTCATCCATGATTAACGAACACAATGCAGGCTTTCCTTCCTTAGCTGCCATGTCAGCCCTCAACTTCAAGGCTTAAAAAGAAGGCTGTGTAAAACCTGGTTCACCATCAACGCATTGATACCATTTCTTAATAGTTCAAGGGTGTGGCAAACATGTGTCAAATACTTTTCTCACATAACGGTATGCGTGGGGAGAATATAAATGTAGAGTCAGAGCAAAGGTTCTTAGTGCAGGGGAATAAGTGTTTGGTATCGGCCCGCTACTATGCTATGCAACCTGCCTCTTTAACAAATCTTGAACACCGCTACCACATTTATCTAGCACACCTAAGCTATTTTCTCTTATATAACACTATCTTTTAAGCTCAGATATGACACTTTTTAAGTCACTATTTTTCTTCTTCAGGCGTCTTTTTGCTTCGTACAGCACTTTCCCTTTTCTTCTTGAGGCATTAAGTTTATCTTCAACTAAGCTAAGCTTACGCTTAAGTGATTCAGTTTCACTTTTGACACATTCTGTTTCTGTAGACTTGTCGGGTAACTCTGATAAAAAATGTTCACGTTCACTGTCACTGTGATGTTCCGAGAAGGTACGTTTTCTTGGTGGCTCTCTTTTTGGTGCAACATTTCCCTTAGTGATCAGGAAATGCCTCAAAGATGCAAGGAACAGCCCCGCTGCGAAGCCGAACAGATGATACAGATGTTCGATCGATATCCTCTTCCTTGAAGTGTTTTAAGCAAAGACGAGAATACGTTGTGGGAATGAATTTATCACACCTTAGCCTCCGTAGCCACTCCTGCTTCCTTTCTTCGTCTTTGGGAAAACTGTAAAATGAGATATATTATTTTTATAAATATATGCATTATAATATATGGCGATATATTGGTGCTATTATAGCGTGCGGTCTACCTTGGGGTCTGTAGTCTACAGCACTGTAATGTGAGGTCTACCAAGATCCCACCTGACCTGACTACCAGGACCTTACTCAACCTTATAAAATGAGGATCAACGAAGTACCTAATATCTCACTAGCCTCCATCTTAAGAAATTGAAAGGCGTTTATGAGCTGTTTCAATCACACCTTGATCACTTTTGCTGGAAAGTGCTAAGAAAAGATGCACATGATATATTTGTGGCATTTCTAGGATTAATGATATACGAAATCATACGTTAAAGGATATTAGACGTAAATGTCATTGATCTAAATGCAATACATCCTTGTTTCTCATTTATGCAGAAAATAATACGCAGTGTATGTCATTGCTATGTGCTATTATTCAGCATTCCTTTTTTATTATGGTTTGCTTATATGATGATCATTAATTAATTATTAACTATAGTGTAGATAGAGGAGATCTGAGACAATATTATCATTACAACAATAGTAAGTTGTAGCCTGAAGTGCAAATATCCCGAAAATGTACGGTAGACCGCACGCTATAGTAGCATGGATATATTCCTATTGGAACAATATACACTCATATATAAGATAGGAACCGATGAATTATAAATTCCATCATTACCACCACCACATCACTATCAGTACAACTACCACATCAACTTCACCATCATCACCATCACATCACCATCAGTACAACTACCACATCAACTTCACCATCAACACCACCACATCACCATCAGTACAACTACCACATCAACTTCATCATCAACACCACCACATCACCATCAGTACAACTACCACATTAACTTCACCATCACCACCATCACATCACCATCAGTACAACTACCACATTAACTTCACCATCAACACCACCACATCACCATCAGTACAACTACCACATCAACTTCACCATCACCACCATCACATCACCATCAGTACAACTACCTTATCAACTTCACCATCAACACCACCACATCACCATCAGTACAACTACCACATCAACTTCACCATCAACACCATCACATCCCCATCAGTACAACTACCACATCTACTTCACCATCAACACCACCACATCACCATCAGTACAACTACCACATCAACTTCACCATCTGCACCATCACATCACCATCAGTACAACTACCACATCAACTTCACCATCAACACCACCACATCACCATCAGTACAACTACCACATCAACTTCACCATCAACACCACCACATCACCATCAGTACAACTACCACATGAAATTCACCATCAACACCATCACATCACCATCAGTACAACTACCACATCAACTTCACCATCAACACTATCACATCACCATCAGTACAACTACCACATCAACTTCACCATCAACACCCCCACATCACCATCAGTACAACTACCACATCAACTTCACCATCATCAACACCACCACATCACCATCACCACCACAACAGCATCCCTAACACCACCAACAATATCATCACTACCTAATCACCATCACCATCACCACTCCTACAACACCAAAACCACCACCAGCAATATCTCAACCACCATCACAACCAATTTCACCACAATCATTACTATTACCATCACTACCACATTATCACTACAACAACAACCACCACATCATACTTTTTTCTATCAACGTTCTCCTCGTGACCTACTTCATATGTTATAATGGGCTTTTTCTTGCTTGTATTAATAAATTTGCCATAATTAGGATTTATGCTTACCGGTGAAACGTCAGTGTTGGATGCAGCACCTTATTGAATCTTGCTGTGCAACCATATGCAGCACAGGAAACAGGCATCTTTCTTCTTTTTCTTCACACACGTTAACACGTCCATCCAGCAGGTACCTTGTATGCTGAATGAATGAATGCAGGGAGCGGCCAGGGTGGCGTCAAGTCAGGTGCATAGTCAGCTCAGGGCAAGGGAGCGGCTCTTACAACCTCCTTTCTGCCAGTCTTTGTATGGCCGCCGGCCGACCTGAACGACCTCACTTTTTCCGCGCCTCGGCCTCTCCCCTATATTCTACCTCTATGGTCGGGGTCCTCCCCGAGGCCGTCCGAAAACAGAGCCCTATGCGCGGCCAGTACCCGTGTGTGTGATATATTCACGGCCTGATCACGTGCTGGAAACATGATCTCCAGCCTTAATCCTTTCAGAAAGAGCTTAGATCTCATAGATAGAACGATCTCAAGGTAAAGTTTTGGATCTCACATCACACACTTACCATACCCTTGCTCAAGGGGAATAGCAACTGCCCGACCCGTGAGGGGAACTCGAAACTGCGTGCGTCAAGCTACACACACATACATTTACCACTGTTCCACACGGCCAGTGTGTGTGTGTGTGTGTGTTTATCTGCCTAATACAGGCACTACAGCATAATCACGCGGGCAGGTGTGCCGCCGGCCTGCCGTACACATGACGCCAGACAGGGGATGATACACGCCGCCCAGACAGGTTTTTAAACCGTGCTATTACGACACGAGCCTCTCTGTACGATGCGTGTAATGCGGTAATAACCACAATGTCACAATGTGTTAAGTAGCCACATATATAATTTCTACATTCACATGTAACATGTAGCATACATAAACCTTTTTTTTTTTTTTTTTTTTTTTTAACATATGTGCCTATAGCTCCTGTAGGCAGTGGTGACCCAGGGCTCGGATGGTAGGCTCCGGAGGTTCACTTGAGGGCTGTGATGGTTGGTCCTCGCCCGTGGTGGCGCAGACAGGATTCTTATAGTGACGCCTATGATTAAAGGCTCATGCCGCCCCCCTGTGTCCTCTGATGCACTCGCAATCGAAGGTAGAGTTGATGGGCAAGGCATGTGGGTGTTCTTCAGCCACTCGACGGTGCATAAAGGTTTTGGTTTTCATCGGGGATCGAACTCGGGTCACCGAGAACGCCAGTCAGAGACGCTAAACACTCGGCTACAGCCTCCCCAAACCTACACCGTGTTATTAGTCTATCGTTATAATAAGCTACCTGGGAGTAATATATATCAGCTTTACGTACTCATTTCCTACCCCTTGACACACACACACACACACACACACACACACACACACACACACACACACACACACACACACACAAACGCAGAGGGGAGCGGAGACAGATGGGCTGTTTCCTTAAAAAACTCGAGCCCCTGTCCACCCAGCAGTGAATGGGTAACCGGGTGGTAGCCGGGAGTTGTGACCCGCCTCCCGGGTTGATGGCTTCGGCCAACACTAAGGATGAATGATACGAATGTTGATATGGAGACGGGGCCATACGAGTGCAGCTCAGGCCCTGTAAAATACAACTAGATGAATACAACTAGATGAATACGCACACAGGCCGCTAGACCATCTAGTAATCCCGGAACAAGACGTGATGTGAGTCATGCAATTACAGGTGGTCCAGGTACTAATCCCCTCACCTGCCGATACAGGGTGGCAGGTACGGAACCCCTCAGATGATGTGTGCCCCCAACCCCCCAACCTCTACTCTCTCCTACACCCCAACGCACGTACTACTCTCTCTCTCTCTCTCTCTCATCTCCTCTCTCTCTCATCTCTCTCTCTCTCTCTCTCTCTCTCTCTCTCTCTCTCTCTCCCCTCTCTCTCTCTCTCTCTCTCTCTCTCCTCCTCTCTCTCCCTCTCTCCCTCTCTCCCTCCCTCCCTCCCTCCCTCCCTCCCTCCCTCCCTCCTCCCTCCCTCCCTCCCTCCCTCAAGTACGACATCGGGGCTGTAGTGCTCTGCGGGAGCTAGAGCAACGGCCCTTGTAGTAACCTGAGCCCGCCGTAGGGGCTGCCGGAGTGTGGTGCAGGTGAGGCACCCGCTGCTGATGCACCTTGTACATCACGGTGAGGCCCGCTACGTCTCGGCGGTGCTGAAGGCTGTGAAGTCGTGGTTTCCTGCCCGCACCGCTGTCCCTGATGAGCCTCATCGCGCGCCCCTTTGTACCTTGTCAAGGAGGGCCAGGTGCTTGTTGGCCGCGCCGCCCCACCCGAGGCAAGCGTATTCCATAGAGGAGCGGACCTGCGCCTTGTAGAGGACTTCCAACCCCTTGCTGTAAAGGAGCCATGACATCCTCCTCAGGGATGCCAGCTTCCCGAAGACTCTCTGGCGAGTCGCTCAATGTGGGCTTTGAAGGTCAGCCTGCAGTCGTAGGTGACCCCCAGCACCTCCACCTCGTCCTGGGGCACCAGCGTTCTTCCCATCGCAGATTAAGGCGCAGGGCTTACGCTCGACCCCGGAGACATGGAGCATGCTGTGTTTTATGAGGAGCGAATTTTACTTGCCACTTGTTGCCCCAGGCCACGATGCGGCTCAGCGTCGTGTTCATCGGGCAGCGGTGGCAGTCTCCTCCCCTGGGCCGTAGCTCTGTGTCAGGGTGAGATCATCGGCATAGGCCCTTGAGCTGGGGATTAAATTCAGGAGATCATTAATATAAATATTCCAGAGCAGGGGGCCGAGCAGCTTCCCTGGGGGACACCTGCTCTGATGGGCTGCAACTCAGACTCCTGCCCATTAACTACCACCTTTAGTTGCCTCGCTCTCAGGTAGTCGCTGAAGAGTTTGAAGGAGCGGCCCGTCCACACCTGCAGCGCGTAGCTTTGTGATGAGGGCTGCGTGCCACACCCTGTCGAAAGCCCCCTCAATGTCGAGAGCCACGACAGCAGTGGTCTTACCTTGGTCCAGGGCTGCACTCCATCCGTGGATAACAGCAGATGGAGGTCTGCAGCTGACCTGCCCGGCCTGAATCCAAACTGATTAGTGTTGAGCAGGTGGTGCTCTCAGGTGCTCAGTGACTCTCGAAGCCACAATAGTTTTCCAGGAACCTTACTGATCACCGGCAGCAGGACACGGGACGTAGTTCCGGTACTTCCTCTCTCTCTCTTCTCTCTCTCTCGTAATCTCTCTCGCTCGTCTCCTCTCTCTCTCACTCTTCTCTCTCTCTCTCTCTCTCGTCTCTGTCCCCCCCTTTTTCTCATCTCTCTCTCTCTCTCTCTTCTCTCTCTCATTCCTCCTCTCTCTCTCGTCTTCTCTGCTCTCCTCTCTCTCTCCTCTCTCTCGTCTCCTTCCCTGCGTCGTGGCTGCAACGTATACTCTCGCACCTGATTCCCGCACAGAACTATCAACATTCTACTCAAAGAACACAGATAAAGAGAATACCAGAGGTCAATGTTCCTTTAAAAACAAATCAAGGTAGATAATTAATTCTCTCATCTCTCTCTCTCTCTCCTCTCTCCATCTCTCTCTCTCGTCTACTTCTCTGCTCTCTCTCTCTCTCTCGGTCTCTCTCTCCTCTTCTCTTTCTCTCTCTCTCTCTCATCATCTCGCTCTCTCTCTCCTCTCTCTCTCTCTCTCTCTTCTCTCTCTCTCTCTCTCTCTCTCTCTCTCGTCGCTCGTCTCGCTTGCGCATCGCTCTCTCTCTCTCTCTCTCATCATCTCTCCATCTCTCTCTCTCTCTCTCTCTCTCTCTCTCCTCTCTCTCTCTCTCTCTCTCTCTCTTCTCTTCCCTCTCGGGGTCTCTTCTCTCTCTCTCTCTCTCTCTCTCTCTCTCTATCTCTCTCTCTCTCTCGTATCTCTCTAGTTATCTCTCTCTGTCCTCTCTTCTCTTCTCTCTCTCCATCTCTTCTCTCTCTCTCTCTCTCTCTCTCTCTATGAATAAGTTTCCAAATTTTCTATAAATGACAACTTTTCTGTTAAGAACATTTAGTTAAGGACAAACACCTAGGTTAAGACTTATTATCACTACAGCAAATCAGTAATTCCATCAAAACATCGTAACAGATTGCAATAATTATACACCAAGTGGCCCACTAACTTTACGAAAGGGAATATTCAAACGGTACAGGAACTCATTAACAACTATAATTTATGGCAGCTAGACAATAATTTTTGTAGGTCAGACCTAGTACCGAGAAAGCGGTGATGCAAAACAAACTTGGAGTATTGTAATAATCTAATGGAACAAGAACCAGACAAAATTACCACTTCTATCCTTTTTTTGCAATAAAACAATGTAACAATAACAAAATTGCTACTGCCTTTAATGATTATTTTTAGTAATGTGCTACTCACTACTCAGAACATTGTGCAAGTGCTACGTCATTTAACAGTACCGTACCAACCCCGTACCCTTTTCATTTTTTTTCCTTCGACTTACATCAATACGAAATCGAACTCCATTTTAAAAACCTTGACCACTTCGCCAGGCTATGATGATATTATATTAAAGTTATAAAACCATGCAGCTGTGAATTCTGTTCCTTTTTAGATATATCACTAAATCTGTCGTTTAAAGAAGGTAGTTTTCAAACAGTTACAATTAGCGAAGGTGGTTGTCCCAAGTTTAAAAAGTGATAAGTCTCTCTTTTAGTAAATTACAGACCTGTTTTCTTCTATCCTCTCAGCTTTTACAATTTTGAAGAAAGCTGTTATTGTAATCAGATTAATGGAGTACTGTCAAATTTACATTACTAACAGAAAATTTCAGTATGGCTTTCGACCCAACTATAGCACAGCGGTTAGCAATCCGTACCTTTGTATATTATTATAACTCATTAGACAAACAAGATGCATCAAATAACAGTATTTGTGACTTATCCAAGCGTTTGGACACCACTTCCGCACTATCTCCTTTTTATTAGAGAAAATTGAAACACTTATGCATTCGTGTCCTGCACACGACTAGTTCACCAGCTACTTACCACAGAAGACAATACACTGATCTAATAATTCTGCATCTCACATGACCAATCTGCTATGGTGACCACAAGGTTCATTTTAGGCCCATTTTGTTTCTTATCTATATCAGACATTTTACGTTGTAGTATAAATTGAAGTTTTTGCTTTTGACACTGATGACCCTCCTATATATTCAGGGCACAAGATCTTGTGAAATAGAGAATATACTAAACTCAAGAGTTATTAATGTATCTAACTGGAGTACAGGCAATTGACCTAACACTGACTCTCTAAACATGCTATCATGGTATCCACCCCTCTAATGACTAGTGCAGCCCATATGACGTAAAAATAATTATTTATCCTGTGTAAAGGTGAAGATATAAAATTTCTAGGTATATCCATTGACTAATCAATTAACATGGAGATCACAAATAAATCAAATTAATCTACTAAATATGTAAATGAACTGGCGTTTTTATATAAATTTCGTAGCTGTTCCCTTTTGAGTGTATTATTCAATATATCTCATCACTGGATATCAATATCTACTGTATGGTTCAACAATTTGGGGGGGAGCGGGGGGTCTAAAACATATGTGGATAATCTATTTATTTCTCAAAAAAGTTAATACGTTGTTTTGTTTTTATAATTCCGATATGAGCACACCAACCCACTTTTCGAGACCACCAGTTACTCCAACTTTCTGATATAATATCTCTGCAATCAAACTTATTTGTTTATAAATCATTACATGTTATCCTGTTGATACGGTTTTCACTAATTTTCACATAGTCTTTTGCTTATCAAGGTCATTACAGTTACGAATACCACGTTGCAGACTGCTCATGCTCAGAAATGTTTCGTCAGAGGTTCAATTATGGAATAGTTTTACCAGCAAAAAATGAAAAATTCCACAACTCAAATATCCTTCAAACATAACTCAAGAAATTGTTGCTTATTCAAAGTTATACACACTAAGAGTCATTCTGTAGGTATTCATGGTTCATTATGGAGTGTGTACTTGTATATTACACAGTGTTCAATGTTGTTAAGTATTTGGGTGTGTGTAAATTTATCGGTATGTAGGTGTCTGTGTGTGCGCATAAAAATGTATGTGTAAGGTAGGTATGTTGCACGTGTGTATGTATATGTAATGCAGTATGTGTATATAGGTATAACGTATGTATATTATTTATAAATGTCAGTTATTAATATTGTTATATTTGTTTAGCCAATGGCCTATCCACTTGCTAAACAAACGTGTTGGTATATCTAAGCAAACAGTCTGTATAGGAGTTTGGGCGCTCAACGACCTAGGCTTCATGCCTATACTTACTGTAAAAATTTTGAATAAAAAAAGTATGTATCATGGGGCCATAAAACAATAAGTCAATAAGTCAATAAGTCTCTCTCTTCTCTCTCTCCTCATCTCACTCTCTCTCTCCCTCTCTCTTCTCTCTCTCTCTCCTCTCTCTCTCTCTCTCTCTCTCCTCTCCTCTCTCTCTCTCTCTCTTTCTCTCTCTCCTCTCTCTCTCTCTCTCTCTCTCTCTCTCCTCATCTCTCCCTCTTCTCTCTCTCTCTCTCTCTCTCTTCTCTCTCTCTCTCGCTCTCTCATCTCTCTCTCTCTCTCTCTTCTCTTCTCTCTCTCTCTCCTCTCTTGTAGCTGGGGTCCATCATCATTTTAAAAGAAAATTGAAAGCAGGAAAGGGATGACTAACACATCAGATTATGTCAGATACGTATAGTGGAAGGTATAATAGCAGGTCCCACCGAAGGCTCAGGCAGGCGTTACTCCCACACCCCTGCAGATGCTCTCATAAGGAACAACGTGAAGGATTGGGTTGACAGACAGACAGAAGAGGATATCAACATAAACAACAAAGATAAACAAACGGTAGATAAGGTAGACAGACATGCATACAGACGACAGACAAACAGACGAGAGGATATACAAATAACAAAGATGTTACAAACGGTAGAGAGAAGGTAGACTAGGACAGACTGACAGACAGACAGTCACAGAGAGGATATAAAATAAAACAAAGATAAACAACGGGGTAGATAGAAGGTAATTGACATGACAACAGACAGACAGATAGACCGACAGACACACAGACAGAATAGTTTAAGGAGGTAAGAAATCTGATCTATTTTTTAAGACAGTGTATAACACTACATAACCAGGTATACATACAGGTTTAATATGCATGTAAGAGGACAGATTGACACGTACGGGAATGACGGCATGTTTATGTATAGGTGTTGTGCGAGAGAAGGAATAAAACGAGAAATAAGAATAAGAGAAAATACTGCAAGTGAATATAGGTGAAAGAATATAAGATAAAGTGAGAGCGTAAAAAAAATTGGGAGGTCGCGAGCATCGGCCCAGGTGTGTGTGTCTTTAACAAAGGATAGGTTTGAGTGAGAGTGAGTAGTTAGTGAGAATAACAAACCATAATCTACGAGTAAGAGTATAAAAGGTGACAATGTATTAATAATAAATACTGAGACAGACAAGTCGAAAATAGTAGTAAGGAAAGTCAATCTATCATTATAAGAGGTATTAATAAAAACGTATTTATGCAGGCGTGCAGGCGGCTGTACTTAATAATGATAATATAAGATAAAATTGATAATAAGAGAAGAACAAAACTAGTAATAACAATATATATTCATAATATTACGCAATATAATTTGCAAATCTTATTTACTCACTTATTTCTTGATACTGGATATATAGTTGTTGGAAATTAATTTACGCTAAAGATTACTTACCTGGAGGATGTAAATGCGTACCAATAACCAGCTTTTTTCGGTAAGGTTTCAATTTCTCTCTAAATAATCCTTGTAACAACATTATTCTAGACTCTGACACTTGTACTACACAGTTTCTCATGTCTTACTTTCACTAATTACCTTTTTGTACCGCAGCATACTGTTTTTGAGTTATTGAGTTTCCTACTTGCATTAGGTTGGGCTTTCCAGTTAATTCTTACCCCAAAAGCTTCCGTCACAAATCATTTAAATAAAATGGGATAAAAGACACAAAAAAAAAGATGGGGGAAAAGAGGAACCAAAAAACAGAAATGATCCTCAAAATGGGGAAAGGAAAAAAAAGAAAATTTTAAAAAAAAAGGGGAAAATGTGCGGCTTTAAAAATGGGGGGGGGGAAAGGGAAAAGGGGGAAAAAGGGAAAATTTAAAAAAAGGAAAGGGAAAAGGAAAGGAGAAAAAAAAAAAAGGGGGAGGGGAGAAAAAAGAGAGAGGGAAGAAAAAGGGGAAAGAGAGGGGGGGGGGGGGGAGAGAGGGAAAAAGGGGGGGAAAAGGGGAAGGGAAAGGGAGAGAGAGGGGGGAAAAGAGGGAAGAAAAGGAAGAAGAGAGAGGGAGGGAGGGGGAAAAAGAAAAAAGGAAGAGAGGGAGAAGAAAAAAGGGGGGGGAGATGGGGAGAGAGAGAGGGGGGGAAAAAAGAGAGAGAGAGAGAGAGATAAAAAAAAAAAGGGGGGGGAAAAAAGGAAAAAAAAAAAAAAAAAAAAAAAAAAAAACCCCCCCTTTTTAAAATTTAAAAAAAAAAAAAAAAAAAAAAAACCCGGGGGGGGGGGCCCCCCCAAAAAAAAAAAAAAAAAAAAAAAAAAAAAAAAAAAAAAAACCCCCCCCCCCTTTCGTTTTTTATTTTTTTTTTTAAAACTTTTCCCCTTCCTTTTTTTTTTTTTTAAAAAAAAAATTTTTTTTTTTACTTTCCCCTTTTTTTTTTTTTCCTTTTTTCCCCCTTTCTCTCTCCCCCCCCTCTCTCCCCCTCTCTCTCTCTCTCTCTCTCTCTCCTCTCTCTCCTCTCCTCTCTCCCCTTTCCCCCCCCCTCTCTCCCCCCCCTCCCCCTCTCTCTTTCTCTCTCTCCCCTCTCCCTCTCTTTTTCCCTCCTCCCTTCCTTCCTCCTCCCCCCTCCCCTCTCCCTCTCTCTCCCCTCTCTCTCTCCCCCCTCTCTCTCTCTCTTCCTTCCTTCTCTCTCCTCTCCTTCTCTCCTCTCTCTTCTCTCTCCCTCCTTCCCCCTCCCCTCCTCTCTCTCTCTCCCTCTCTCCTCTTCCTTTTTCTCTCTTCTCTCTCTCCTCTCTCTCTCATTCTCTCTCCTCTCTCTCTCTCTCCCCTCTCTCTCTTTTCCCCTCTTCTCCTCTCTTTTTCTCTCTTCCCTCTTTTTCCCCTCCCTCTCTCTCTCTCTCTCCCCTCTCTCTCTCTCTCCTCTCTCTCTCTCTTCTCTCTCTCTCTCCTCCTCTCCCTCCTCCCTCTCTTCCCTTCTCTCTCTCTCTCTCTCCCCTCTCTCCCTCTCTCCTTTTCTTCTCTCTCTCCTCTCTCTCTCTCCCCTCTCCCCTTCTCTCTCTCGGGGAAAAATCTCACAGCTTTTAAATCTCGAAAAGAAGGGTTGAATTTAATTAGAAAACTTCTTTATTCAATAAATGTCAAGATTCAACCGTGAAAAAACACCATAAATCTAGTTAAAGTCTGGCAGGAACAACTCATCAAAGCATTACAGTTAGCGGACATCTCGATTTTTCCCCGATCATAAACATGTTGGTGCAGAAATTTAAAACGAGATTAGTTTACCCAAAAACAACACCTAGTGCCAAATTTTTTTAAAGCATTAGAATTTCCCGAAAAAGCGCATTTGAAGAAATGGGCGAAAATACAAATCAAGTGATATTTATATTATAAAAAAAATTATGATTTTGAAGCAAGAAAAACAAAAAGAATGAAATAAGCTCTCCATGGTGTATTAAAGGACTATTGGTCTCCATGGTATTTAAAAGGGTTAAAAAACATTGGTTTTATAAATGGTTTGTATTCTGGGATGAGAGTGTGTGAAGTGTAGGGGGGTGCATCCCGGGTTCTTTTCCGTGAATCAGGAGTGAGGCATGGGTGGGCCTTGCCCCCCAAAAACGCTGTTGGCTGGGTATTGGACAAAGGGTTTTAATCAAAGTGTTGTGGGCATCCGTTGGTAACCCAAAATATGATCTTTTGGTTTGCCCATATGGTAACTTTTCTGAGTCGCGGAGGGCCTGGGGGATGGGTCTCAGGGGCTGACGAGGAGAAAACCCTTTTGGGGCTTGAGGTCTCCTGCTCAAGACCAAGGTCCAGGTGTTTTTGGGGACTTACTAGTGAAAAAAGTACAGTCTTTCATGCGTGTGGGGGACATTGAATCTTGGAAAGTTTTCATACCTTGGGAACGCAGTCTATAAAGACGGGGGGTCAAGTCAAAAGTCTTACGGCGGTTGGATAGCCCACGGTTTAAAGGGCTCGCTCAGCGGGGGTATTTTGGGGTTTCGGTACCTGTACAGGGGGACAAAGATCCGGATTTCAAATCGTTGTGATCCCTGCTTACCTTGGGTTTTGAGCATGGACACTAAATAGTGACTTTAAGAGACGAAACAAAGCCTTTGGTAATAAGTGTCTTCGCAGAATCATGGGGTATCGCTGGGATGTTTACGTGTCAATCAGCGATTGCACCGTGAGACTGAATCGAGGCCTATTACCTGCATAGTCCGTCAGCGCCAACTTCGGCTATATGGGCATGTGGCACGCTACCCTGAAACCGATCCTTCCCATCGGGTTGTATCTGTAAGAGACAATCCGGCGTGGAGGAGGCCAAGGGGGCGCCCACAAGGCTCGTGGCTGGGGCAAATTGATGTTTCTTGTCGAGAGCTGCTTGGTATGGGAAAGGAGCCTGCATGGGAGCTCGCGCGTGGTGACCCTCGGGAGTGGCGTCGTAGGGTGGGCGAGGCGACGCGCCCCCCGGCGTATGCCCCTAATGATTGATTGATTGATGGTGTAATATAATCAAATTCAGCGGTCGTTACAGATAAGAAAGAGAAGAGGTTAAATTAGCGTAGGAAATGTCAGATATCGTCGGGAAACATCAGATTAGGCAGCGGATCTAGACGAGAAGGTAAACAGAATCAAACAATCAGACAAGCAAAATGGTAACGTAAGAAAAGAAATACTGTAACTGAAAACAGGCAAACATAACACCAAAATGTTTCTTTGATACATCATTTGCAAGAGGCGTATTATAAGTGTGATTGGGCAACTTTCCGACAATTTTTTTTTAGATAATCAAATCAGAAAAATAATAATAAAATAACCAAAGCAGTGAAAAGATGCTGAATAAATACTTTAGTTAATTCCTTAAAACCGCTTCTGAGAGTGACAACATCAACACTCGTGATAATAATAATAATGAAGTGACTACCATTTGCACAGTTACTGACAGTCAGATTGCACTTGCAGATACGTAGTCAGACCTCACTTGGGGTATGCGGTGCAGTTTAGGTCGGCTAATCATACAAGGAACATGACAAAATTATAAGCCGTCCAGCGTGAATGATCGCTTCGTAGCTTGATTAACCTTACCAAGAGAGGCTGGCACAAGTAAAGAGATTATAGTGGGATTATAGAGAGTTTCAAAATATTTCAAGGGGTTACGATTGTTGGCCTAATCCAGCGGTTCTTAACCTGGGGGGCGCGCCCCTTTGGGGGGGGGGGTAATTACCTACGGGCGTGTGACCCACGAGAGAAAAAGAAAGAACTGTCAAGTATTAACTTGAAAATCGGTCTTCGCTTTAACATGACGCTTTGTCGTGAGGGTGAGCAAAGAACGTCAGCACAGAGAGGCAATTATGCGTGAAAAACTCTGCGGTAACGCTTTGCGAGATTTCACTAACTCCCTAGACATTTATGCAATATTATTTTTCGTTATTGTTATTACTATTGTTATTGTTATTATTAACATAATTATCATTATCGTTATGATCATTATTATTGTTGTTATTATTATTGTTTATGAATAAATATGTGCGCAATACAAAGTGTAAACACACCTTTTTTCAGTTTTTCTTTCTGATTCAGGATTATTTTGATATATATTGGATGGAGTGAAGAGGGGTGGGGCATGGAGGCAAGGACCAACTACTTAAAGGGGCGTGGCTGTAAACAGGTTCAGAAACACTAGCTTAAACACTTCCTAAATGATGATTCACCACGAACGAGGAGTAACAGAATCTAACGAAGGTGTAGGATAACAAAATTGAGTTCAAATATAATCAGCCTGCATTTAACCACTATATAATGACGTTGTTAGAAAGCGCAATTCGTTTTTTCTTCTCTTTTGTGCAGCGCAACGCAATACATAGAGGGAACACAGTAAAAGTGATAACGTTAATGAATATTATATGAGCGAAATACCGTAAAAAAATGGAAATGAATATTACAAATTGTTAC
>JACEEZ010021113.1:106819-109319 GCA_016584305.1 Chionoecetes opilio | reverse complement strand
AGCAGCTGCAACAAAATTGGATTATGTATTTTTGTAACAATGTTAGTAAGTGTTTTCTATATTGTGATGACTGCATCTTGTTAAGGCTGCCAAGTACGGAGGTGACACATGCGTCTAACAACCCTCAGGAGAAGTATTTACGTTGCCTTATTTATAACCATATCAACAATGATGAAAATAAGAACAGCAGCAACGAAAACAACAATAACATAGATAATAATATTGACAGCTTCCTACAGTCTGCCTCGTCCCTATACGTGAAGTGTTTGTTATTAAAACAATCAACGACAGTAAAGATTTCTTCTAATATGTCTTTTATTGGACGCAATGAAAATCAGATAATATTAATGATAATGATAATGATAGTATTGATAATAAAAATAACTATGATGGTTACAATTAAGGCAACAAAAGTAATTGTTGGTGTGTGTGTGTGTGTGGGGTGTGTGTGTGTGTGTGTATGTGTTGTGTGTGTGTGTGTGTGACTGTGTGTTGGTGTGTGTGTGTGTGTGTGTGTGTGTGTGTGTTGTGGGTGTGTGTGTGTGTGTGTGTGTGTGTGTGTGTGTGTGTGTGTGTGCGTGTGTGCGTGTGTGTTCAAGTTCAAGTTCAAGTTCAAATATTTTATTGCCATAAGAATACACACAAATATTAGATCCATCATTAACCTTTCGTGGAAAAGTCTGCTGAGAAAACTCTCGTTAGCAGACCCAGTTATTAAGCAAGGTAATATGTGCACATTCCAGAGCGAAGACTATTATATCATTTCTATGTAGTATTCATACAAAAATCTGTAAATATCCTTACTCATACTAACGTATACTATCTATATAAAACACACACACGTACTCATACAAACATATTATTATGTAACATATATACATACCATACATATGCAAAAACATATAAGAGCATACAGTAAATATATTCATACACATAAAATAGATGAAACCACACACACACACACACACACACACACACACACACACACACACACACACACACACACCACACACACACACACACACACCACACACACACACACACACACACACACACACACACACACACACACAACACACACACACACACACACACACACACACACACACACACACACACACACACACACACCACACACACACACACACACACACACACACACACACACACACACACACACACACCACACACACACTCATCCACACACAATGTACACATACACAACATAATCATTGAAATTTACTTGAATTATCTAAATATTAACAAAGTATACAAGTGACCCTTACAATATGATATCATATATGCAGCAAAAAAGAGCTCAGATATTATATGTGTGTGGTGTGTGTGTGTGTGTGTGTGTGTGTGTGTGTGAGTGTGTGTGTGTGTGTGTGTGTGTGTGTGTGGTGTGTGTGGGTGTGTGTGTGTGTGTGTGTGTGTGTGTGTGTGTGTGTGTGTGTGTGTGTGTGTGTGTGTGTGTGTGTGTGGTGTGTGTTGTGTGTGTGTGTGTATGTTGTGTGTGTGTGTGTGTGTGTGTGTGTGTGTGTGTGTGTTGTGTGTGTGTGTGTGTGTGTGTGTGTGGTGTGTGTGTGTGTGTGGTGCGTGTGTGTGTGTGTGTGTGTGTTGTGTGTGTGCATCTAACACATCACACCGTTCACCTTTATTTACAAAAAAAATATTAGTGTTTTTCAGTATGTTTGAAAAATACTGTACATTACATTCTTTACATAGAATGCAATAGAGTGTACTTCACGGTGAAACAAACATACCAAAAAATAAACATTTAAGTCATTCCAGCGAGTAGCAAGTAAAATTAAGTAAAACAAATATATCAAATCTTAACTCAATATATCTAAAGTTAATTCGTAATCGCAGTTAAATTTCTCATCACAGTCTGTCTGCTATGCAAGGGAAATTAATTAATACCGATAATGAAAATGCTCCTGGATTTTTCACGGCACGATATTATCTGGTATGATTCCTAGAAAATAACAGGATGAAAAAACTAAATACTTAAAATATAGACTTCACTTCACAACAAACTCTCTATCTTTCTTACAGTGGCTTCATTTTAGGACAGACTAGTACAACGGTTCTTAACCTGGGGGGCGCGCTCTCTTAGGGGGGCTTGGGTAATTTAATTACCTAGGCGGGGTGAGCCAAGAAATAAAAAGGAAGAACAGTTAAATATTTAACTTGAAGCTCGGCCTTCGCTTTAACATGAAGCTTGCTCGCGAGGGTGAGCGAAGAAAGTCACTACAGAGAAGCAAGTTTGTGTGAAATACTCTGCGGTGATGCCTTTGCCAGATTTCACTAATTCCCTAGACTTTTATGGAATAGTATTTTTTTTAATGCTTATTACTATTTTTTTTTTTTTTGCATTATTATTATAGCGCGTAGCTTCTGGTGTGAGGCAGTCTTCAAACGGGATCTAACTAAATTTGCTGGGTATATGCAAGGTGTTCATGAATAATTATGTGCACAATAGATGCTAGGAACTCGC
>JACEEZ010021113.1:99319-101819 GCA_016584305.1 Chionoecetes opilio | reverse complement strand
TGTGTGTGTGTGTGTGTGTGTGTGTGTGTGTGTGTGTGTGTTGTGTGTGTGGTGTGTGTGGGGTGTGTGTGTGGTGTGTGTTGTGTGTGTGTGTGTGTGTGTGTGTGTGTGTGTGTGTGTGTGTGTGGTGTGGTGTGTGTGTGTGTGGTGTGTGTGTGTGTGTGTGTGTGCATCTAAAAACATCACACCGTTCACCTTTATTTACAAACAAAATATTAGTATTTTTCAGTAAATTTGAAAAATACAGTACATGACATTCTTGGCATAGAATGCAATAGAGTGTAATTCACGCTGAAAAAAACATACCAAAAAATAAACATTAAAGTCATTCCAGCAAGTAGCAAGTAAAATTAAGTAAAACAAATATATAAAATCATAACTCAATATATCTAAAGTAAATTCGTAATCGCAGTAAAATGTCTCATCACAGTCTGGCTGCTATGCAAGGGAAATAAATTAATACCGATAATGAAAATGCTCTTGGATTTTTCACGGCACGATATTATCTGGTATGATTCCTAGAACTACCACGCGTAGGCCTCGCGGCCTCTTGTAGCTTCCTTGTTTTCTTGTGTTCTTGTGTAGAAAATAACAGGATGAAAAAACAAAATACTTAAAATATAGACTTCACTTCACAACATAATCTCTATCTTTCTTACAGTGGTTTAATTTTAGGACAGATTAGTACAACGGTTCTTAACCTGGGGGGCGCGCCCTCTTAGGGGGGCTTGGGTCATTTAATTACCTAGGCGGGGTGAGCCAAGAAATAAAAAGGAAGAACTGTTAAGTATTTAACTTGAAGCTCGGCCTTCGCTTTAACATGAAGCTTGCTCGCGAGGGTGAGCGAAGAAAGTCACTACAGAGAAGCAGGTATGAGTGAAAAACTCTGCGGTGATGCCTTGCCAGATGTCACTCATTCCCTAGACTTTTATGGAATAGTATTTTTTTTAATGATTATTACTAAAAAAAAAATTAGCATTATTATTATAGCGCGTAGCTTCTGGTGTGAGGCAGTCTTCAAATGGGATCTAACTATATCTGCTGGGTATATGCAAGGTGTTCATGAATAGTGATGTGCACAATAGATGCTAAGAACTCGCATTTTTCAGTTTTTTTTTCTGAATCAGGATTATTTTGAAATATCTGGGTTGAAGAAGTGAAGCTATGGTGGCAAGGCCTAGCTACTGAAGGGGGCGTGGTGGTAGAAAGGTTAAGAAACACGGCACTGTAAATTAGTACAATAGACGACCAGCTTTAACTTTTTTTCTTATCTAAACAATCAAAAAAAAAAATGGCGACAATTATCATATACATTGGGGCAGGGGAATGATTTTAATAAGTTAAAATGTCCTCTGTCCTAAGATCGTCTATTTCAAAGCTAACAACCTAACCACCTAACAACCAAACAAAACCTTACAGCCCCATTTACCTCCCTCCCTGGTCCTCACCTTCCAACTACTTAAATATATACACGACTTTCCGATGACAATTATAAGTTACCCTGAAAAGAAATTCAACAGAATGGTTAAGTGAAAGCAATGGAAGCCGAGATAACTATGGATGAGGAGGCAAGATGGAAGAAGAGGAGGAGGAAGAGGAGGAGGAGGAGGAGGAGGAGGAGGAGGAGGAGGAGGAGGAGGAGGAGGAGCAGGAGGAAGAGGAGGAGCAGAGAAGTGGAGGGAAGAAATATACTTAATAACAGATGCCTCCTTCTTCTCTCCGTTCTCTCCATCTCTCGAACCTTCATCTGCCTCGCTAATAATCGTTTTCTAATGCCCGAGGGTGACAAAATGGTGGGGGAGAGAGAGAGAGAGAGAGAGAGAGAGAGAGAGAGAGAGAGAGAGAGAGAGAGAGCACCCACCCTAATTTGCTTTAATCTTATGGTCATCTAAGCCCCTGGAGCAGTATCCCTTAGGACGAAACACACACACACACACACACACACATATACACACACACACACACACACAGAGACACACACACACACACACACACACACACACACACGCACACACGCACACACACACATACACACCACGTCCCCGTAACCAGATTGTCTAGAAGAGGACGAGACTGACTGACGAGGAGACAAGACTGGAGGGAAGGAGGAGGGAAGAGATAAAGAGAGATTTGGCGAGACACAGACACGCGTAATAGCGGAGGAGATGAAGGGATGATAAGAGAACGAGGAGGTATGGGATAGAGAGAGGGGGAGAGAAAAAAAAGACGCACACACACACACACACACACACACACACACACACACATACACATACACACACCACACACACACACCACACCCCACACACACACCACCCCACAACACACATTCTTTAATTAAGGGTCAATATAGGAATTTTGACCTCAAGAAACAGCCTATTTTAAAGACAGCGATCGAGGTAAGGTTAGTGTCCAAGCTTGATGGCCTTTTTTTTTTTTTGAGTAGCTTGAAGGGTCATAAATACTCCTCTCTTTCTCCTCTCATCTTATCGCCAAGGAC
>JACEEZ010021113.1:91819-94319 GCA_016584305.1 Chionoecetes opilio | reverse complement strand
CATGCATTGTGGTTTTTTTTCCCCAAAAGGCGACACGCGAAGGAAGTGTAGTAAGACGGGTAACTTTAAAAAAGGAGACGTCTTGGAGGGGTATTTTCGCCCTGTGGGAGACATAATCGTGGTCCAGGTGAAAAAGGGGATGCAACTTCCCCCTTATAGCAACATTAGTATAAATTAATTATAATAAGAATAATAAGAAATAAGTAATAAGTAATAAATAAGTAAAAAAGTTATAAGTAATTTTTACCGGGCGATTTCTTCATTTTTGCTAACCCTTTTTCTTCATTTGGCCTTCTATTATCATGTAGCGTCGTTGTATGCTAGGAGTGATAGGCCCTGAAAATTTGCCTCATAAATTTTGTTTAAATATGAAAAAAAAAAATGAAGGCATTTTTTTTTTCGATTTCCCAAAAAGGGGGGAGAAATTACTTTTTGTTTGTTTATGGTGACAAAAGGGATTCGGAGAAGAGGCACTTTAAATATTTGTTTATTAATTTGCCGTTTTGGGGGGGGGAAATACAGGGGAAAGAATCATACTGTTTTATCGCAGGTGAAGTTTTTAAAAGCAAAACGGAGAAATAATTATACCATTTTTTTTTCTCGTGTCAGAAATTTTCCTTTTTTCGATTTTCTCGCATTTTTTGCACTGTTATTTTTGTGAGGTGTAAACTTCCTATGTCCTTTTCTTAATACGTTTTCACATAAATGATTATGTAAATTTTTGTATGTTTCCCTTTGACCCCCTCGATAAAAACATAAGGACTTGTAGAACGATGATCTCTTAACCTAGGCCCTCAGCTAAAAACTGGGTTGCCTGTCAGGAAGACCCGGGGGCGTAAACTTTTACTATTACACACAAAACCAACACACACACCACACACACACCTTCGTATACGTTCGTTCAGCCTCGGTAAAAGGGGGGCGTGGCTCCTTATGCCTTGGACCTTAGACTACAGATGGAGTTGGAGTTAAAAAAATAGAACCGGGAGGGGGTTGGAGTTTAGCCGCCGTCAACTCTAACCACAATAAAATACTTTCCTTAAATATTGCTACCCTCCCTGTTTTACCCGCGCTATACTGATCAAGAACTCAGGATCAGCCCACGCGTCTATGGACGACCTACTCTACTTTCCCGTACACACACAACATGATCCCCACAAGGAAGAGGGGCAGGGAGGACCCCGCCGAGGACCCCCTGTACCAGCCAGGGGTGCAGGGGCGCCGCCTCCACTCCGCGCCCATCGGGTGGCGCGGCACGGCAAGGCCTGAAAGAGGAGGGGAGGAGGAGTCCGGGACGCCTCCCCCCCCCAAGAAGGCCGGCTGGGGATGGAGAGGGGGGCGAAGGCCCGGCGGGAGGGACGAAGGGAAGCAAAGGGTCCGGCTGGGGGTGATAAGAGGGGGGCGAAAGGCCGGGACCCCCTGTACCAGCCGTGGGTGCGGAAGCGCGGCCTCCACACCGCGGCCCCCCGGACCCCAGGCCCTGAAAATGGGGCGGGAGCAGGATGCGGGGACCCCCCCTCCCCAAAAGGTCCGGCTGGGGGAGATGGGAGGGGCGCCGCGGCCCCAGCGCGCGGGGACCAAGAGATGGAGGGACGGGAGCGGGATGATTCACATCCTGAGATGAAGAGGATTTGGGAAAATTTCCCCGATGCGAGGACGAGGGGAGGAGAAGGAGTGAAGAGACACGCCTACACACGGTGAGGACGAAAAGCAAGAAGCAGAGTGAGGCAAGTACCCCCTGCCTCCCCCACGGAACCATTCCTTACACCATATTATGTCTACAACAAAACACAGTGGCGATCTGCCGCAAAAAAGGGAATACTGTTTTTTTTGTTCACTGCTTATTTTTAAAAAAACTTTCATACACTATACATTATATACTATTCTTTTTAAAAAAAAAAAATTTAACAAATAAAACCCACACACTCCACTTTGTGTATGTATGTATGTGTGTTTTTTTTCCTGTTTTTGGGTTTTTTTTGATCTAATCCGTAGAAATTTTTTTGTTCCTACCCTGGAGTAATTTTTCTAAAGGGTCATGAGAACGTTTTTCTAAAGGCCAGTATGAACGGTTTTTTTTCTCGGGGCCATGATGAATTTTTTTTTTAAAGGTGGCGAGGAACGTTTGTGTCGTGTCTTTGTAATTTTGTCTAAACTTTTTTTTCATTAGTAGAGGGTTTTGCATGAAACTGTGAGGAGTATTTAATATTGGCCCCTGTGCAAACGCTTTTTTTTTTCCCTCCTTTTTTTTTACGTGGCGCCAAAGGAACGTTGGTAAAATAGCATGATTATGGAATTGTGTTGGTGTGCGTTTTCCTTCCCAAGGTCATGACAACGTTCACTTCATCCCAAAAAGTGAAAATATATAAAGGGAAAATGAATCCCACGACTCCACAGTTATAAAAAAAAAAGGGAAAAAATGAAAAACGAATGAAATTTAAAAGTAAAAAAGTAAAGAAGTAAGTAAGAGAAAAAAGTAATAAAAATAAAAATAATTAAG
>JACEEZ010021113.1:84319-86819 GCA_016584305.1 Chionoecetes opilio | reverse complement strand
TACCTTATCTCACTTTACCTCACCTCACTTCACCTCACCTCAATAATTATTCACCTCTCCTCAATTCACTTCACCACAACTCACTTCACCACAACTCACTTCACTTCACCTCAACTCTTTTGATCTCACCTCACTTAACTTCACCTCACTTCATCCTTACATCACCTAACCTTTCCTCATGATTATCACCTCATTAAACTTTCAACAAAAAACATAAAAACATCCCATGACCTCGAATTTTACAACCACCATCAAAATCGCGAAGCCTTGTGTTAAATATATAATTAAATCCACCTATAAAGTCCATCTATATATCAAATTAACATATAAAGTCATAACATTCAAGCATTCATATCAGTCTGTAAACATTATACCAGAATAAAACATGAAAGCTACATTGTTTTTTTTCCCTGCATTTAATAGTCTGCAATGAAATGGCTCAATATTTTGTAAACGAATGATCGCCACTTAGTTGTCAGGATTCAGTGATAAGGTGATGGATGGATGTTGGGGTTGGTTGGGGGTTGAGGGGGTGGGGTTAAAGGGGTCAGGGATGGGTTGGGGTGTGTAAAAATAAGGTGGATGAGATGGTGGATGGATAGGATGTCGTATAATCCATCTATCCTTATGTGCTTCTCTTCTCTTCTACATTTTAGTTTTGTTCCTACTTTTCCATCTTCAAAGAGTTAGAATGATGGCAGTGGGACTCTCTCTCTCTCTCTCTCTCTCTCTCTCTCTCTCTCTCTCTCTCTCTCTCTCTCTCTCTCTCTCTCTCTCTCTCTCTCTCTCTCTCTCTCTCTCTCTCTCTACAACACCCATCAGCGCTTCACATATCCTTTTCTACACCGCCTAATGCCTCCCCCTTATCCTTATCCCACCCTATCCTACAAGAATCTCCTTTGCGGCTCCAGAGCGAACGTCTCCTCCTAAGGCATTCATCTTGTTACCTCCACTACCACAACCTCCTCCTCTAAAACCTACAACACGCCAGTCTTCCTCCCTTCTACCCTTCCCGCCCTCAGCACATTAGCCTACCAGCACCGTCTCTGTGGCCTCCCTACAACCCCTTACTGCAACATTTCGTTTTCTATGCGCGTGTCATCTGTTCCCCCGCACCGCCCGCCACCTTATTTGCATCACCGCTTTATCAAATACAACCAGAGACTCTACTATTCCAGTAGTTGGTTGGCAGTCTGGTTGTATCAAATACAACCAGAGACTCTACTATTCCAGTAGTTGGTTGGTAGTCTGGTTGCATCAAATACAACCAGAGACTCTACTATTCCAGTAGTTGGTTGGCAGTCTGGTTGTATCAAATACAACCAGAGACTCTACTATTCCAGTAGTTGGTTGGTAGTCTGGTTGTATCAAATACAACCAGAGCCTCTACTATTCCAGTAGTTGGTTGGTAGTCTGGTTGCATCAAATACAACCAGAGCCTCTACTATTCCAGTAGTTGGTTGGTAGTCTGGTTGCATCAAATACAACCAGAGACTCTACTATTCCAGTAGTTGGTTGGCAGTCTGGTTGTATCAAATACAACCAGAGCCTCTACTATTCCAGTAGTTGGTTGGTAGTCTGGTTGCATCAAATACAACCAGAGCCTCTACTATTCCAGTAGTTGGTTGGCAGTCTGGTTGCATCAAATACAACCAGAGCCGCTACTATTCCAGTAGTTGGTTGGTAGTCTGGTTGCATCAAATACAACCAAGCCTATATTCCAGTAGTTGGTTGGTATCTGGTTGCATAAATAAAACCCAAAGTCGCTCCCAGAATTCTACTACTACTATTTAGTTCTTCTTTTTTTTCTCTTTTCATTTGGTTTGTTTTAATTTCGATTCATGTTTTTGTTTCGTTTTGTGTATTTTTTTTTTCTTTTTTTATTCCTCCTCCCTTTTTTTTTTCCCTTCTGATTTTACTCTTGTTCTTTTTCTAATGTTTTTTTCTAATTTTTTTTCTTCTATTTTGTATTTTTTCATCTTGTCGTAATTTTTTTCTTTTCCTTTTCTTTTTCATCTTTTTTTCATTTTTCTTCTTAAACTTCTGTTCTTTAACTTCTTATTCTTTATTCTTCTATTTATCTATTTTTCTATTTTTATATTTTTCTAATTTTCTTTCACTTTTCACCTTTTTTTTTTTGTTTTTTTTTTTCCTCCTCCCCCCCTCCCCCCTCCTCCCCCCCTCCCCCCTCCTTTCCCCCAAAACCCACGTGGCCATTGATTAAACTTTTCCTTTCTCTCGTTATGGGCCACCTCCCTCGCCCCTTCAGGGGGTGGTGGGGCTATAGGGGTGAGCGCCCCCGAAAGCTGTCTTTTGTGTGTAAAATACGCTGAGATCCCCCTTCTCACCAAAATCTCCTAAGACCCTACGTACACACCACTCTACACCCCTTGCTAAAACGATACCAAAATGTTCATGAGATGCGTAATTTTTGTTTGAAAGAATTGAAGCTATTAAATTAACTCACTCGAAGGCGAGAGTAGGGGGGCGATCGATAGAA
>JACEEZ010021113.1:69319-79319 GCA_016584305.1 Chionoecetes opilio | reverse complement strand
ACATTCACCCTTCCTGCCCTTCACCCTCACACACTGCCTTACCCCCTCACATCCCTCACCCTCTCACCCTTAAATCCGAAATTCTCGTAACTAGTAAACAAGGCTAAGATTCGGATCTTTACGAGTGCATCACCGCGGCCTCTGCGTGGTATTCCCAGACAGGGACGTGACGGCCACTTGATCGCTCGTAAATGTCGCTGTGTTACGACGATAAGATTGTTGATCGCGTGCATTGCGTGTTAAGGATGACTAGGATGTTACACGCTAATCCTAGAGTGTGTGTGGGTGGGCGGTTTGTAGGGGTGTTGTGTGTGGGGGGGTAGTGTGTGGGGGGGTTGTGTGTGGGGGGGGTTGTGTGGGGGTTGTGTGTGGGGGGGGGGGGTGGGGGGTTGTGGGGGTGGTGTGTGTGGGGGGTTGTGTATGAGAAGGGTTGTGTGTGTGGGGTTGTGTGTGGGGGGGTTGTGTGTGGGGGGGTTGTGTGTGTGAGGGGCTTGTGTGGGGGGGGTTGTGTGTGTGGGGGGGGTGGGGGGGGGGGGGGGGGGTGGAGGGGGTTGTGTGTGGGGGGGTGTGTGTGGAGGACTTGTGTGTGGGTGGGGTTGTGTGTGGGGGGGTGTTAGAGGTTGTGTGTAGGGGGGTTGTGTGTGTGAGGGGGGTTGTGTGTGTGGGGGGGACGGTTTGTGTGTGGGGGGTTGTGGGGGGTTGTGTGTGGGGGGGTGGGGGGGGTTGTGTGTGTGGGGGGTTGTGTGTGTGGGGGGTGTGTGTGTGTGGGGGTTGTGTGTGTAGGGGGTTGTGTGTGGGGGGGTTGTGTGTGGGGGGTGTGTGTGGGGGGTTGTGTGGTGGGGGTTGTGTGTGTGGGGGTTGTGTGTGTGGGGGGGTTGTGTGTGGGGAGGGTTGTGTGGTGGGGGGGGTTGTGTGTGGGGGGGTTGTGTGTGTGGAGGGGTTGTGTGTGGGGGGGTTGTGTGTGTGGGGTGGGTTGTGTGCGTGTGTGGGGAGGTTGTGTGTGGGGGGTTGTGTGTGCGGGGGGTTGTGTGTGGGGGGGTTGTGTGTGGAGGGGTTGTGTGTGGGGGGGTTGTGTGTGTTGGGGGGTAGTGTGTGTGTGGGGGGTTGTGTGTGGGGGGGTTGTGTGTGTGGGGGGGGTTGTGTGTTGGGGGGTTGTGTGAGGGGGGGGTTGTGTGTGTGGAGGCTTGTGTGTGTGTGTGGCTTGTGTGTGTGTGTGTGTGTGTGTGTGTGTGTGTGTGTGTGTGTGTGTGTGTGTGTGTGTGTGTGTGTGTGTGTGTGTGTGTTATAACTTAAAAGACAGAATTTTTTGCCATGAGCGTAAACGAGTATTTTAGTAGAGTACGTAGAAGATTGATATCATTAAATAAAAAAGATAAAAGTAATAACATAGTAAATCGATATTTGTTTTCCAAATAAGCAATTCCTTCAACACGACGATACGATTCACTAAAAAGTTCGACGACAAGTCAAATTAGTCACTATTTACCTTTTTTTTCTATACAAATCATTATCTATTTTTATCTGTTATTATTCATTTTTATTATCATCATATTTCTATACATCATTATCACGTCTCGTTAACTCGGCGGCGCACTTCGAGTTGGCGTCATTCCAACATGAATAACATCAAGCGTGTTTACATTAGATTTTATACATTCAAGGTAATTACCGACAAGCACAAAGAGTTTAATTGTTCGCACGAGTATAACAGCAAAACAGCAGCCGTGAAATTAATACAAGAAAAGTCCTGATAGTTAACACTTCATAAACACAGGATGCGCACTTGTCAAACTCAACAGCCACTTTACAAGAGAGTCTTCTGGTGTGTTAGGTTGTTATACTTGAAGTGGTAATTATGAGAGCATTGAGAAAAAAACGATCTGCTATAAATTATTCAGATGGTATTCCTTACATGGACATTCCAGACATTAAATTGCCTGACTTTAGTGGAATTTTAAAGTTTATGTCTTCATGGTGGCTGCATTTTAGTATTTAGACTGTATCTACCGTTATTTTGACTGTATCTTAACGTTATACCATATGTATATAGTGCGTAATTCAGAAACGATAATACGTAGTTAGGGAGGGAATAATGTAAGTGCCACACGTTGAGTTAGCGAAAATGGGGCCCCTTTACTTCCCCCTTCCGAACGCACGGGACTGGCTGAGGTATTGAGTGAGAATGCCTTATTCCAAGTTCCGCCCTAAAGCTCCAACACCCAACACCTCAGCCAATCTCGTGCGTTCGAAAGGAGGGAGTGAGGGGACCCTATTTTCGCCAATTTAACGTGCGGCGAGTATAGTTTATTAATTTTTTCACCTTCTTGCCGCCACACTCGGGGGAAGCGGTAGAGGAGTGGTTAGCGTCTCCGACTGGCGTTCTCGGTGACCCGAGTTCGATCCCCGAAGAAACCCAAAACCTTTCTGCCCTGTCGAGTGGCCTAAGAACACCCACATGCCCTGTCCATCAACTCTACCTTCGATTGCGAGTGCATCGGAGGACACAGGGGGGCGGCATGAGCCTCTAATCACAGGCGTCACTATAAGAATCCTGCCTGCGCCACCACGGGCGAGGACCAACCATCACAGCCCTCTCAAGTGAACCTCCAGAGCCTACCATCCGAGCCCTGGGTCACCACTGCCTACAAGCGCTATAGGCATAAATGTAATTAAAAAAAAACAAAAAAACACTCAGCCCACAACTGTTACGGGGCCAAGACAGTCAACCGATAGCGAGCTTAAAGCGTGGATGGGTTACGATTAATCAGCGAGATGGGACCAGCAGGATACTTTTCGCTCGGATACTTTCCCTAAGCGTTCAATAAGTCGTTCAGCCAGTGATTCGATTAGCTAGTATATATTAGTCTCCATATGCATATTAAAACCGTCATAAATACAGGCATGGGAAAATTGAAAATCATTCCAGTATATTTATAATTATTTCTGGATGGTTCTCACTTATTTCATTTCCCAAGTACTGCACGAAAAAAACGGCTTACGCTTTTTATTTTTTTTTTTTATTACTGAATCGAGTCTCGTTACGTATCTTATCAGGGTATATGGAGGTTGAGGCGAAATTGTGTATTGGCGCGACCACATTTAGGTTTTAAGAGATCCTGTCATTTTTGAAGCCCTATTCCATTCACCTCCCTCCTCCCTTCCTTCTTTTCACCTCCCTTCCACACATCCCTCCCTAACCCATCCCTCGAACACCCCCTCCCTCCTTCCCTCCTTCCCTCCAATACCCCTTTCCTCCCCTCCTTCATCTGACATCACCCCTCCGACCTCCCTCACTCCAACATCCCTCTCTCCTTCCGACATCCCCTTCCCTTCCCTTCCTCCTCTCCTTCCACCACCTCCAGATCAAAGCCAAAGTTAATGAGTGACATGTTGGTGATTTCTGGCCACTCGACAATACGCAAAAAACACGACCAAAAAAAGGTGGAATAGTGGGCAGCGGAACGACCGGCGCCGCTTAGATGTGTATCGACGCGTCATCTCTCAAATTAAGGAACACGACATCAATATCACTTCACCCAGAAACGCGCTGGCCACGTCGAGCACTTTTTTTATGAGGCAGCCTGTTCACTCACCGAGACAAGAACTATAGTGGCTCCTTATCGACAATGAATGACTCCATGTTATCTAGACCTGGTTATGGATTGATGGTTTACCGATTACACCAACTTCTGCTGCGAGTACAGAATCACACACACACACACACACACACACACACACACACACACACACACACATAATATATAAAGATAAAAAATTGCAGGAAGTGACTCTAAAATGTTTGTTTTCATAGAGTACACCAACTTTTGCGAGCACACACACACACACACACACACACACACACATACACACATACACACCCATAACATAATATATAATTGTAGGAAGTGGCTTTGAAATGTTAACTCTATCACATTTGACTACTATCATTAAGGAATCTGATAAGCTTCTGCGCCACTACAGTAAGATACAGCTAAGGTAAGGTAAGGTAAGGTAAGGTAAGGTAAGGTAAGGTAAGGTAAGGTAAGGGAAGGGAAGGGAAGGGAAGGGAAGGGAAGGGAAGGGAAGGGAAGGGAAGGGAAGGGAAGGTAAGGTAAGGTAAGGTAAGGTAAGGTAAGGTAAGGTAAGGGAAGGGAAGGGAAGGGAAGGGAAGGGAAGGGAAGGGAAGGGAAGGGAAGGGAAGGGAAGGTAAGGGGCAGCAAGTTGTGGTCTGCGGCGCGTGGAACAGCGGACTGAGACACAACATACCGACACCTCAAGACCAGATTGACCACGAATGATGACGACGATGACAAAAAGTTGACAGCGGCAGAAACCATAATAATTACGATAATGATAATAATAATAAACAATATTAATAGTAGTTCATTATCATTATTAATATTATCATTCATTATATATTATAGTATTATTTGTCATTAACCAAACAATCAAATACTAAATGGAACAGCAGTGGGAACAGTGCATAGAATAGTCTGGAAGAACCCGTTGTGAATGAGCAATAACAAGTAAGGAGGTAACATAAGAGTAACCTAACACAAATAGATTACTAGAGAGACCGTGAGGTAAGATGAAGAACGAAATGAAGGAGAACAATGAACGAGAGAGAGAGAGAGAGAGAGGATACTAGAGAGAGAGAGAGAGAGAGAGAGAGAGAGAGAGAAGAAGAAGACAGACAGAAGAAGACAGCAGACAGACGACAGACAGACAGACGACAGAAGACAGCAGACAGACAGCAGACAGACAGACAGCAGAAGCGACAGACAGAAGACAGACACAGACAGAAGCAGAGACAGAAGACAGACAGACAGACAGACAGACAGCAGACAGACACAGCAGACACAGACAGACAGACAGACAGAAGAGACAGACGACAGACAGACAGAGACAGAGAGAGAGAGAGAGAGAGAGAGGAGAGAGAGAGAGAGAGAGAGAGAAAGCAGTACGTATAATAGGAGAGGAAAAGCAGAAGAATTCGATGGTTTGGAAGGATAGACAGCCGAGTGGAGGGGGCCGAAAGGGAGCGAGGAGGAGGAGGAAGAGGAGGAGGAAGAGTAGGGGGGCGAGAGAAGGGGCGAAAGGGGGGGGGGGGGCGTTATGAGACAGAAGGTGCCAGAGGGAGGGGGGGGGGAGAAGGGGCAACCAGCTAGAAGGAGGCGACTCGCGGGGAATCCAGTCAGCGGCACCACACTGACGAAAGTTTTGCTCGGAAATTTTATGGTTTAGCTATCGGAGTTGGGGGTGAGGTGGCGCGGGGGGGGTGGGGGGGGTGAAGGGTGTGATGAGGGGATGGGGGTAAAGGGGGGAAGGGAGCAAGGCGGTGAAGGGGGTGATGGGGCCTTAGAAGGGGTTGGCTGACGGCGAGGCTGAGGAAGAACAGAGGGTGTAAAAGAACGAAAAAAACCAAGGTGAGGAAAGGGGGTCTGTGGGGGCTCGGGGTGTTCTGTAGGGCCTCAGTTGTGTTGGGGGCCCTGGGGGGGTGTCTGGGGGGCCCTCGGGGGTTGTTGTGGGGGGGGTGTGGGTGTGGTTGGGGGTTTTTCCCCCGGCTCCTCAGCCCTTTTAGATGAAAGGGCACGGAGATTTAAAACCCCCGGTGAAAAAAAAAATGGAGAAAAAAAAGGGGCAAGTTTTCACCGGGTTTTCCCCTTTCCTTTGGTCCCCTTAGGGGAGAGGGATGGTCGGGGGTGGTAGTAGTAGAGAAATTTCAAAACATATAGTCGCCAAAGGCACTAATGTCCCCGGGGCCCCATTTAAAAATTTTTTAGCATCACAAGCTGTAGTGCCAATGAAGAAGGTAAATAATAAAACTACGTGCATTCCTTTTCAGTGGCACATACAAATTGTAGTGATGTTTTTTTAAATTTCATAATATATGGCGCCCGGGCGACTTTAGGCACTGGCGACTATAGTTATTACGGTAATAGTAGTTATGGTGGTGGGGGTAGGGTGGTAAGGGGGAAGTGGTAGTAGGGGTTTTAGTGGTGTGTGGTAGAGTGGGAACTTTTTTTTCGTTTTTTACTTAATGGCAGACTGATCTATGACAAAAAAATATATTTTTTATGTTTGCTCCAAAAACTTAAATAGGGGGCAATATATAAAATTGGGGGAAATCTCTCTCTCTCTCTCTCTCTCCCCTCTCTCTTCTTCCCCCTCTCTCTTCTCTTTTCTTTCCCCCTTCCTTTGGGAAGAAAGGGCCCCGTGCAGCTATCAAGGGGGAAAAAACAAACTGTTTTGGCCACCCCCTCGCCCTTCACGCCATCCTTGGGGCTCCGGGCTTTCAAACACACGGGTTTTCAGCATGCAAAGTGGCGCACGTCTGTATTTTAGGGGAAAAACACCGAGAATATGGCTGGGAGGACTTGAGAGGTACAAAAAAAAAATAGAAAAAAACTATTTCAGTGTGTGTGTTTGATGTAGGCTGTTGTGTGTGGGGTTTTTGACGTAGGCTTTTAAAGGGGTGTGGTGTGTTTTTGATTGGGGTTTTAAGGGTTTTGGGTTTTTTGATGTGGTGGTTGGTGTGTGTTTTTGATGTAGGCTGAGTGGTGTTGGTTTGACTGTAAAGGGGTTTAAGTGTGTGTGTGTTTTGACTGTGGGGTTTTTAAGTGTGGTGTGTTACGTAGGCTGTTGTTGTGGGGGTTTTTGACTGTGGGGTTTTAGGTGTGGGGTTTTGATGTGGGGCGGGAGTGTGGTGTGTTTAAAAGGGGCTATTTATATTCGTGGGGTATATTTGTACATATTTTTCTATTTTTTATTAATGAACAACCCCTTTGGACTATAACTTTTTCTAAAATATATTTAGCGTCTACTTTTAGTGTGTGGTGGTTGTTTTGGGGTTTTCCCATTTTCCCCGGGCCATAAATTCGGAAAAAGGGCTTGGAATCAACGTTTCCGAACAACGATCAGATAGTCCCCCAGATAAAGGAGGCGGAGGAAGAGAAAGGCAGATCCCAACACACACACCCCAAAACACACAACACACATAAACCGACGAATCATTTTATTTCTTGTGTGTTGTACGCCCCATAGTAATGAAAAGGCAGGGTGGTACTTTTCATCTCGAACCCTCTCTGAACCCTTTCGAAGCGGGGGGAAAATGCCCCAAGATTGGCCAGGTGAGTCACTTACGAGCCAAAACCCCGACTAGCATTCTCCCCCTCAGGCCGGGGCCGCTGCCAGATACGAATAACACATAAACCACTAGCTTTTCTAAAATCTAACCTGAATGAATTTAGGATTGGTGAGACTCTACACGTACTTTTTCCAAACAACACAATAAAGACTAGCTGAAAAGGGTGGGCGTAAAGAACTTATAAAGTAAGATAGTAGTCGAGTGCGAGTGTAGTTTTTTGCAATTTTCTTCGGGTTTTGGGTTGTGTGTTGTTAGAGACAGAAAACAACCTTTTTATTACGCCAGGTGAACCTTTTGGCAGCAGGGAAAATGAGGACCAGGAGGGGGGAAGGTAGGGAAAGGGGAAAAGCAGGAAAGAGAAAAAGGTTTGGAAGGTAAGGAACAGGAGGAGAGGGAAGGGGGGGAAGGGTGAAGAGAACGAAAAGGGAGCGGGGATGGAGAAAAATGAGGGCCGGCGAGGGGACACAAATCAACCTATCACACCGATTTCCCCGTTGTCTTGGAGGCACTATTTCGGAACGAGGCGGGGGGCGGGTTGTACCGACAAGTTTCTTGTCCTGAGATCCCAACAAGACAATTTTTTCCGGCAGATTAAGGTTCAGATGATCCCCCGCGGGGGACGTACAATTGGTTAAAAGTCAAGGGTGAAAGGGGAAAGCGAACGATGGAGGATATAGATAAGGAGAGGCGTGTGGAGACGAAAAATTTGAAAACCGAGGAAAGGGGTAGCTGGAGGGAGGGGGAGGGGGGGGGAAGGGGTTTACTCGTTCATTAAAAATCTAAAAGAGTGGAGGTGGGGTTTTGGTGGGTGTTGGGTGAATGGCGGGTGTTTATGAGTGGAGGGGGCGGGGGTCGCGTGAAGAAGGATAAGGGCGTGCAAAAAGGGTAAAAGATAGATACACTGAGCTTTCTCTCTTATATTTTTGTTTTTCCCCTATTTTTTTGTTGAGTCAGCCTGCCCCGGGTTGTCAAGGGGTTTTAGGAGTTGGTTCCCGTGACCTTCCCCAAAATCTCCATCTCGCCCCCTCCCCTACCCCCCTATTTCCCCCCCCCCCACCTCCCCCATCCTCGGCACACACATCTTCCCCCCTCCACCTCCTTCCCCATTTTCCCCCCTCCACCCCCCATCATTCCCCCTCCACCCCTAAACATTCCCCCCCCCCACCTCCCCCATCATTTTCTCCTCCCTCCCCTCCCTCCCTTCTCCCCCCTTTCCCCCTAGCAAATTCAATTTTTCACATTTTCCTTTAGATCGTATCAGGCATTTTATGAAGTTTCGATATCTTTATTTTTCTTCCCCCCTCTTTTTCCTCCCTTTCCCCCAGCCTTTCTCCCACCACCTCCTTTTCTTCCCTCCTTCCTCCTCCTTCATTTCCCCTAACCCATCCCTTTATCATCATTCCACATCCTGTTCCACCACCTCACCTTTCTCACCCCCCCCCTTTCCTTCCCCCCCCCTCCCCCTCCTCCCTTCGGTCCCACCATCCCGCGGGGGGCGAAAAGTGTGATTTGGGAATTTTTTTTACTGAGACCGAAAGTACTTTTAGAGGTTCGGAAAAGGAAAATTTCACATACATTGGAAGACAGAAAGTTGGCGGTTTGCACCGTCACGTTCCTGACAAATTTAGTTTTAATCCCTCCCCGGGCTCCCTTGGGAATGATAAAAAAAAGTTCGAGAACTCGTCACGGCTTTGAATAACTACTTGAGTTTTTAAATAATTTGCATTTAAAGGGCATGACCAGGACATATTTCTTATCGTCACTCCCCGGGTCGATTTCCAAAACGTCACCCCCAAAAAATTTTGGGAAAGGTTTTCCTCAGTGGATATGGGGCCTAAACCACAGTTTATGCAGACCCAACACCCATTTCACAGCTTAAAAAAGCGGTTTAGTTTAACCCAAAATTGTAGGGAGGGGGGGGTTAGCTCAACAACGGTTTTGGGGGTGGGTTAAAAAATAGCGAGACTTTACGGTTGCAACGGACACGCCCTTACACAACTTACCCCCGTAAAAGTGGGGTTTATTGACTTTTTTATCTTGTGATTGGTAGGAGATTTTACTAGCTGTTTTTGATAATATCAAAATTTCTTTTTAAACTTTTTTTTGGGGTCCAGGGCGAGACAATTTCTTAGACTTCAGCAGTTTGGGGAGTTCGCAATTTTAACCCCCCGCTCAACCTTTCGTGAGCAACCCTGTCCCTACAATTTTTTTTTGAACTAAAACCAATTTTTATAGCGTGAATCCGGGGGGATTGGTTTTGCAGTAATGTGCATAAGCCCATATCCCAATGAGCCCAAAACACTTTTTCCCCAAATGTTTTTTGGTGACGTTTTGGGAACGAGCTGGGAGTACGATAAGAAGCAAAATATGTCCCCGGTCCCTGCCCCTTAAAGATAATTTTTGAAAAAACTGCAAGCAGGAAGCTAGGCCGTGAGTAAGTTCCCAACACCTTTTTTTTTAAACCCCATAGGAAGCGCCGGGAGGGAATTTAAACTAAAATTGTCAAGGAGCGTGACGGTGCAAGACACCACCAATTCTTTGTCTTCCATGACTATAATCGACACACAAAAACACAACACAGAGAGAAGAGAGGAGAGAGAGGGAGAAGGAGAGGGGGAGAGAGAGGGAGAGGAAGAGAGAAAGGGAGAGGGGGAGAGAGAGAGAAAAAAAAAAAATTCTTATAAGAGCAGAGGTGGAAGAGGTTATGATAAAACAGTTGGAATGGAAAAGTCAAATAATCAATATAAAAAACGAATGAAAATTGCAAAAAATGAGAGAAAAATACAATATGCTATGAGCACCTCTCTCTCCTCTCTCTTCTCCTCCTCTCTCTCCTCTCTCCTCTCTCTCTCC
>JACEEZ010021113.1:26819-66819 GCA_016584305.1 Chionoecetes opilio | reverse complement strand
AGAGGTAAAAAGAAGAGGTAAAAAGAAGAGGTTAAAAAGAAGAGGAGAAAAGAAGAGGTAAAAAGAAGAGGTGAAAAAGAAGAGGAGAAAAGAAGAGGTAAAAGAAGAGGCAAAAAGAAGAGGTAAAAAGAAGAGGTAAAAAGAAGAGGTAAAAAGAAGAGGTAAAAAGAAGAGGTAAAAAGAAGAGGTAAAAAGAAGAGGAGAAAAGAAGAGGTAAAAAGAAGAGGTAAAAAGAAGAGGAGAAAAGAAGAGGTAAAAAGAAGAGGTAAAAAGAAGAGGTAAAAAGAAGAGGTAAAAAGAAGAGGTAAAAAGAAGAGGCAAAAAGAGGAGGTAAAAAGAAGAGGTAAAAAGAAGAGGTAAAAAGAAGAGGTAAAAAGAAGAGGTAAAAAGAAGAGGTTAAAAAGAAGAGGAGAAAAGAAGAGGTTAAAAAGAAGAGGTAAAAAGAAGAGGTAAAAAGAAGAGGTAAAAAGAAGAGGTAAAAAGAAGAGTTAAAAAGAAGAGGTAAAAAGAAGAGGTAAAAAGAAGAGGTAAAAAGAAAAGGCAAAAAGAAGAGGTAAAAAGAAGAGGTAAAAAGAAGAGGCAAAAAGAAGAGGTAAAAAGAAGAGGTAAAAAGAAGAGGTAAAAAGAAGAGGTAAAAAGAAGAGGTAAAAAGAAGAGGTAAAAAGAAGAGGAGAAAAGAAGAGGTAAAAAGAAGAAGTGAAAAGAAGAGGTAAAAAAAGAGGTAAAAATAAGAGGTAGGAAGAAGAGGTAAAAAGAAGAGGTAAAAAGAAGAGGTAAAAAGAAGAGGTAAAACGAAGAGGTAAAAAGAAGAGGTAAAAAGAAGAGGTAAAAAGAAGAGGAGAAAAGAAGAGGTAAAAAGAAGAGGTGAAAAGAAGAGGTAAAAAAAGAGGTAAAAATAAGAGGTAGGAAGAAGATGTAAAAAGAAGAGGTAAAAAGAAGAGGTAAAAAGAAGAGGAGAAAAGAAGAGGTAAAAAGAAGAGGTGAAAAGAAGAGGTAAAAAGAAGAGGTAAAAAGAAGAGGTAAAAAGAAGAGGTAAAAAGAAGAGGCAAAAAGAAGAGGTAAAAAGAAGAGGTAAAAAGAAGAGGTAAAAAGAAGAGGTAAAAAGAAGAGGTAAAAAGAAGAGGTAAAAAGAAGAGGTAAAAAGAAGAGGTAAAAAGAAGAGGTAAAAAAAAGAGGCAAAAAGAAGAGGTAAAAAGAAGAGGTAAAAAGAAGAGGTAAAAAGAAGAGGTAAAAAGAAGAGGTAAAAAGAAGAGGTAAAAAGAAGAGGTAAAAAGAAGAGGTAAAAAGAAGAGGTAAAAAGAAGAGGTAAAGAGAAGAGGTAAAAAGAAGAGGTTAAAAGAAGAGGTAAAAAGAAGAGGTAAAAAAAGAGGTAAAAAAGAGGTAAAAAGAAGAGGTAAAAAGAAGAGGTAAAAAGAAGAGGTAAAAAGAAGAGGCAAAAAGAGGAGGTAAAAAGAAGAGGTAAAAAGAAGAGGCAAAAAGAAGAGGCAAAAAGAAGAGGTAAAAAGAAGAGGCAAAAAGAAGAGGCAAAAAGAAGAGGTGAAAAGAAGAGGCAAAAAGAAGAGGTAAAAAGAAGAGGTAAAAAGGAGAAAGAGAAGGACGAAGGGTGAAGAGAACAAAGGCGGAAGAGAAGAGGATGACAAAAAAAAAAAATTCAGTCAAAAGTGAGAAATTGATAACCCACCATTACCACCACCACCACCACCATTACCAACACCACCACCACCATTACCACCACCACCACCACCACCACCACCACCACCATAAGAGGCAGACACGTTCTCTCTACACCCCATTTCATTTTTTTTGTCCGTCTCTCTCTCTCTCTCTCTCTCTCTCTCTCTCTCTCTCTCTCTCTCTCTCTCTCTCTCTCTCTCTCCTCTCTCTCTCTCTCTCTCCTCTCTCTCTCTCTCTCTCTCTTCTCTCTCTCTCTCCTCTCCCTCTTCTCTCTCTCTCTCTCTCTCTCTCTCAAGACATTTCAACCTTGTTTGGTGGAGAAATACGTCGAGAATACACCGACCTTTTTCCCTTCCTTCTTCCCTTCCTTCCTTCTTCCCTTCCTTCCTTCTTCCCTTTCTTCCTTCTTCCCTTTTTCCCTTCCTTCCTTCTTCCCTTCCTTCCTTCTTCCCTTCCTTCCTTCTTCCCTTCCTTCCTTCTTCCCTTCCTTCCTTCTTCCCTTCCTTCCTTCTTCCCTTTCTTCCTTCTTCCCTTTTTCCCTTCCTTCCTTCTTCCCTTCCTTCCTTCTTCCCTTCCTTCCCTTCCTTCCTTGCAATATGTGAATGAAATGAATGGACAATTGAACGTGAATACATACATACCAATACAATACATGCATACATTACATATTATGTGAGCAGTACGTGTGGGGAACATATTAATGATTTGCTGATCAATATTGCAATGTTCCATTCTAATGAAAACAAAGCGCGCGGCTAACCCCCTGAAGCGAGAAGTTATAATAATTAAAGCCAAAAATATACCCATCTAGTGAAGAATGAATGTGTATATATTGCAACACTTCACAATTCACAATCATCCACACCTAATCACACACACACACACACACACACACACACACACACACACACACACACACACACACACACACACACACACACACACACACACACACACACACACACACACACACACACACACACACACACACACACACACACACACACACACACACACACACACACACACACACACACACACACACCCCATACTCATTCCACAAGGACAAAACACCCACACATACATTCCACAATTGTAATCTTTCCACAACATCATCTATTCCACTTGACATACATTCACAGTGTTTTGGGTGTATGTCGTTGATAAACATATACCTGTAGAAAATACAATAAATAATGCAAGGAATACATACATAGACATCGGCAATTAAGAGACCTTTGTTAATTTATCTTAAAGTTAACACGTGTAGTAACCTCAGATATTATAGTGTGTAACGTGTAATGTTTTGTAGTGAAGGAGAAGTATTTAAGTATCATGAAGTGTTGTTTATATATACTACTTTAACCCCTTCACGCCCTGATCTTTCCTTGGCTATATAAAATCGTCTGTTGTTAGCCATAAAATAACGAAAAGTAACTTGAAATACCAAATTAGCTAGTAGACAGGGATACTAAACAGGTCAAAACTAAAAAGGAATGCTTGTATTCATTAAAATCGTCTAATGGTATTCTCATAAGAAGAACATAAGAAAATAAGGAAGCTACATGAGGCCGCGAGGCCTACATATGCACGTGGTAGTTCCTGTCACCTAACTCTACCTACATCCACCTTTCATCCCCATCCATGAACCTATCCAGCCCCTCTTTAAGGCTCCCTAATGACTCCGCACTAATTACCTGTCTATTGAGAGCATTCCATTCATTCACCACCCTATTTGTGAACCAGTTTTTCCCTATTTCCTTTCTAAATCTACGCCCTTCAAGCTTGAATCCATTACTTCTTGTTCTACCCTGGTTAAAAGCCGTAAGAACTTTTCCTACTTCTCTTTTATTAAATCCCTTTATCCACTTAAAAACTTCTATCAGATCGCCCCTTACTCTGCGTCTCTCGAGTGAGTGTAATTTTAATAACTTTAATCTCTTCTCATAACTAAAGTTACGCATCCCTTGTATCATTTTGGTCATCCTTCTCTGCACTGTTTCTAACAAGGCTATATCCATCTGTATCCACTCTTCCTTCATTCTTTCCACTCCATCCCGTTGTGTCAAGTCCTGTGAGGATGACACAAAATGAGCCTTTCATCAAAGCTTGCTAGGTCTTCCCTCCACCGGGTGTGTGATCGCTCCAGGCACCCTATGACGCCGAGATGATACTTATTGTGCACTACGGAGAACCATTCAATTATTCTTATAGCCGAACACCTAGATGTTACACATATATAGCTTTATGTTGCTTTCTTTTCTGCCCTGCGCCATTCCCCTATATATGATTAGTTTAGTTTCTCACCTACAGTGCTTTGTTTCTATATATACCTGCATCTATCTGAAAGTGCGCTGTGGTACCTGCACGAACAGAATATAGAGTTCAGAAATCCAAATCATTGCAAAGGAAATTAGAACCCCATGCATCGAATTGACCAAATACACAACACAAGTTTTATTTATCACAATTTCGTTACATTGATATTTATACACGTACAAACTGATTTTGATCGCATTATTACATCTTGCCGCACTTGCTTCATTAGTTTTTTTCTTCAATTTTGCTTCCCATATTTTATTGGTATAGAAGCATTTGTGTAGCAATTGATAATATGTCTCTATATATGCGTACATATACACAACACACAAGTATACCCATGAGTAGCACTTATGAGTAAATGTTACAGTAATTATCACTGTTGGCACTGCCCACCTCTGATCATCAGCACTATAGTGAACGTTGCACTTCAGAAGCTAAAAAACCCACTACATTCAGGTACACAACATGGAATGCAGGGACGATATAATAATAAACAAAAGGTGAGATGGAATATGTGAGAAACCCGAAGTGACACGTATTCCCAAGGAACTTATCACCCGCCGCGTTGACCTTAGCCTGCGGGGCGGGGGTCATGGGGTCAGTCCGGTGCAGCAACACACAGGACGCGGCCCCGTGTTTGTGCATGACGAGACACACGCCACTCAGACACGCTCGGTCATTATCCACTCTACTTTACGTTTTCCTTCGAGCGGGTGTTTCAAGAGGAGTGGAGGACTTAAAGAGGTGCCTGAGGGTAGTGGGCACGTCCTGGGCAGCGTCAGCCCTTGCCCAGGAGGTGCCATCATCCTGCCATGGGAAGAGGCGGTGAGGAGGCTCGACAACGCCCCTCTCCGCCTCACCCCGCCGTGGGCCGCCGTGTGGACGCGCCTTGCCCTGATGGGGAAGAAGAGATAAACATGACTATAATGGTTGTTACACTACGCGGTGTGGCCCTTGCCTTCTCCCCGGCTGGCAGGGACGCTCATCACCACGGACAGGTGTGTGTGCAGCGAGGCCCTGAACACCTTATCACCTGCAGGCTGCAGGAGCTCAACCATGTTTTTTCTCCCCCCATCCAGCCCTCAATAAAGAGGGGAAAAAATGCAAAAAGAAAAGAAGCTCCCCGGTGATGGACAACACAAACGTAATCTTAAGCTGCTCGCCGCTTACGAGGCAGAGAAGACTTAAAGAGAGATTTGAATCAACACCAAGACCTTTATTCTCCTTCTCCTCCTCGGGTAGGGATCGTCAGCCCGGCGCCCGCACGTCTATCGGCAGGAGGGACTAGAGCCACTACACGGACGAGGCAGTGTTCCTATCTTTATGTCACATTGTAAGGTGTTGGTAGCTTACAATGGGGTGGCATAGCGATCACACGTCTCCGGTGCTGCTCCTCTTAAGATCGGCTGTATACCCAATAAATCAAGAAACTGAACCACTCATCACTCCACCCCATTGTAAGCTACCAACACCTTACACACAGGTTGTCCTCATCCTACCCCGGGTTAACTAACTTGGCTCAATTAATGCCCCTTGCGTATTACCATGAACTTACCACCAATTAACTGGGACGTAATTCAGAGTCCTGCATCTGCATCACGCTTGGCGGTCTCTTAGTTCATCCTCTGATCGACGCCGATGAATGTCTCCTGAGGATTCGATTTCCATCACGTTTCCTTGTAGAAAATCCTTGCACCATCTGCGTCCAGGTCATCAGAGGGTTAAATTAAGGTTCCTTGGGCTCCGTCAGAACTGTTCCTGGAGGCGAAGGTGCATCATGGGAAGTTAAGGACACTGATGATGATGAGGAGGAGGAGGAGGAAGTATAGACGAGGTCGTAGGTAATAATAGGATGAAAATGACCTGATTTGAGCGAGGGAGTGTGAATGGTGTGTGACGTGACAGTGAGGTGATGGGTCTATATTGGTCATCTTTTTGAGGGGGGGAAGTGGCGGTGGGTGGTGTTTGAGGCCAATAGAGCGCGTGTTACCTTACATCATAATCATCTTCCCTCCCTTCTCCCAGTCTCTCTTTCTTTCTCTTTCTCTCCCCCATTCCCTCCTTTTTTGACATTATTTCAAATCAAATCTCTCTCTCTCTCTCTCTCTCTCTCTCTCTCTTTTCCTCTTCTCTCTCTCTCTCTCTCCTCTCTCTCTCTCTCTCTCTCTTCTCTCTCTCTCTCTCTCTCCTTTTCTCTCCTCTCTTCTCTCTCTCTCTCTCTCTCTTCTCCCCTCCCCTCTCTCTGCAAAAATCTTTTCAGCACTAAACTCACTCTCCAAAAAAATCTCTTCCTCATGTACTAACCTTGCAAACGCCACACTCCGCGGGGCATTTTTTCACATCTAATTATTCAGTATTTTAATGTTTTCACGAAGATCAGCAATACACAATCCTGGAGAACATCCCCTTTACAGACACTCCCTGGAACCCTGTATTGTGTCCGTAAAGGCGTTTGGTTATCCGCGTAGAAGTGATTGAGTCTTCTTGGCTCGCGGTACTCCAAAGCTCAAGATCCACTTTAGATATCCCGCCCCACTGAAATTATACATTTTAATCTAGTCCTTTGCGTTAGGCTTTGTCTGCGGAGGTAATGGGTTGAGGAGGCGCCTCTTTTTACTGGTCAAATATGGAAGTTGTTTTAGGGGGACTTGATTTATTAATATTTTTTTTTTTTATTACATAGACTTGTTTTTTTTTTTTCCGTTGCTCTTTCACTGCGTTCAGTTTTGTTTAAATTTATATGTGCGATGTTTTTTTTCTTCTTCTGTGGACACTTGCGGGTCGTTTTTAGTGTTTGTTTAGCGTTGACGAGGCTGTTTGCATTAGTTTAGGTGGAGGAGTAAGATCAGACTCCAAACACACACACACACACACAAACAACTACAACTAGATGAATACACACACACACACACACACACACACACACACACACACACAACACCCCACACACACACACACACACACACAACACACCCCACAACACACACACACAACACACACAACCCCAAAACACACACAACACACACACACACACAACAAAACAACAAACACACACAACACACCCCACAAAAACATAGTCACACACACACCCCACACCGCCACACAACAAACACACACACCCAACACACACACACCACCACACACACACACACACACACACACACACACACACACACACACACACAAACACAACACACACACCCCACACACACACACACACACACAACACCAAAACACACACAACACACACACACACACACAACCAAAACAACAACACACACACACCCCACAAAACCCACACACACACACACACACACACACACACACACCCCACACCACACACAAAAACAAAAAAAAAAAAAATCGAACCACGTCTTTTTGTGCGTCTAACCTCAGTTTCTTGCTGTCAGGATAATACCTTGATTCCATAAAGCTATACAAACTATACAAATTAGAGTGTCTCTAGTTTTGACCGAAGTTCGACAGATTCGCAAAAAGGTTATGATAGGATAATCTTGGTCCTGCGAGGCGAAGGTGCAGCAATGGTCGGGTGCTGCCCGGCGCTTCTTCTTGTTCTTCTTGTCTTCTTTTCTTCTTTTTTTTTCTGTCTTTTTCTTCCTTTTCTGGTTTTTTTCCTGTAATTTTTTTTCCCTTCGTCCTCTTCTTCCTTTTTTTTTTTGCATCGTTTTTTACTTTTTAATTTTATTCCTAATTGTCTTCTTTTCTTCTCTTCTTCTTCTTTTTGCTTTTTCTACATCTCCTTTTCTTCATTTCTTCGTCCTCTTTTTCCTTTCTTTTCTTCCTTTTTGTTTCTTCTTCCCCCTCCTTTTTCTTCTTCCTTCTTCTTCTTCATCTTCTTCTCCTTTCCTTTTTACTTCTTCTTCTCTTCTCCTTTCTTCTCTTTTTTATCTCCTGTTCTTCCTTTTCTATTTTTATTTTTTCCCACAATAATCAAAACCAACAACAATTATGTCGCTACAAAAAAAGTTCCGACGCACGGGCCCGAATCGGTAGTTCGTCCCCGTTCTCACAATCACAACAATGATAAACAGTCGTCAACATTGCACGGCGTCTCGCACCTGCTGGCTGGAGGAGGTGTCGGGTTTAAAGGACTCCTGAAGGGGGTGTGGAATGCGAGGGGCGTGTGGAGGCGCCTCAAGGTGATCCTCATGAAGGGAGTCACAAGGTGGATCGATTTGTGTGTATGGATCAGAGGCCACAAAATTTCTGGTTAAATATGGAAGTTTTTTTTTAGGTTTTTAGGCGGGAATATTAAATTTCATGATCGTCTATTTTTTATATTATTGTATAGACTTGTTTTGTAATTTCGTTGCTTGTTCACTGCGTTCTTTTGAATACACTCAGGTTATTAATATGGATTTGTGTCTTCTTTTTTATTTGAGCCACGTCTTCCCGCCGTGACGGTAGAGAAGATCCGGCGTTACGGGTTTGGGCCTACGAATAGAGCAGAACTTGGTGGTTTCCCAACTAACCTAACCTAACCAAAAACAAATAACTAAACCTAACTTAACCTAACCTTACCTAACCTAATTGACCTAATATAAAATAATATAAAATACCGCCCTAGAGCGTGATCTTTGGTCCGAGGAACAGCCCGCGTCGTCTGTGTGTTTACATGCACCGAGTTCTGCACATACGCAGGACCAGCCGTCACGGCGGATCTTCTGTACCGCCACACCGGTTATTAAGCATTGATCTCATTTGAATGGTAGTATAAGGATTTTTGTTAAGTGGCCGCGACCCCCAAGTCTCAAATGAACCTGTTTGTTTTTGTGTGATGGTTATCGAGAAGACAAGTTTTATTGAGCTTTGTCCTTCAGAATTTCTTAGAACGAGTCACCTTTGCTTTTTTTTTCTTTTTCTTTGTCCTCTCCTCCTTTCTTTTTTCTTCATCCTTTTTTCTCTCCTTTTTTTTTTCTTTTTCTTCTTTTTTTCCCATTCCTTCCTTTTTCATCTCCCTTTCTTCTTCCTTCCATTTTTTACTTATTTTCTTCTTCGTCAACCTTTTTCTTTTTCTTCTTCATCTTCTTCCCTTCCTTTTTATTTTTTTACTTCATCCTTTCTTCCTCGACAAAACTGAAGCCAAAACAAAGCTTCCTGAACTGAACCCGCCAATCCTCTATAAACCCTATGATGTAGTATGTACAAATATATTAAATTCAATTAGTAGTAGTGAAATATAAAATAAATTTAAATTAGAATAGTAACACATACAACGGTAAGCTAGGAAAACCCTACGCTTATTTTATATCTAGTAAAGTCAAAAATAGTTTTCAGTATCCAGCTGAGGCTCCGATTGTGAAAAAAAATGTAAAAACTCATCAAAACATAAAAGATACATATAAAATGGTTACTATAGTCTATTTTTTTAACAAGGCAAAAAATTTATTCTATCTTAAGGTCTCATGCTTAAAATTATGCCTCTATTACCTGATAATATGGTTTTAATATGATAAAAAATCTAAAATTTTAGAAAAAGCGTAGTTTTCCCTTCCCCGGCATTAATATCAGTCATAAGCGCAAGGGGGCAGGTTTTTTGCCTCGTTAAAAAAAAATAGACTATTTTTTTTTAAAATTAGTTGATAGTATTAATACGGTTAAAAAAAGTAAAAAAAAGTAGTTTTAAGAAAATTCACAGAAAAGAACATCGCCTATAGGGGGAAATGATCTGCAACCCCATCATTTTACAAAACTCGTTGTACTCTACCCCGTGGTCTAACCGGGGGGGCCCAGGGCCCCCGGGGGGGCCATGGCAAGTTTTTAAAGGGGGGCCCATGGTGGGCTTTTGAAAAATTATAAATTTCTAAAAAGTTAGGAATCAAAATTTTTAAAAAAATTTTGCATCCTGTCCTGGAAAAAAAAATGTTTTTTTTTTAATAATTAATTGTTTAATCATTAAGTTAAAAAAAAAATTTTGATAATAAATTGTTACGAATTTTTGGTGTACGTGGGTATGTATGTATGTGTGCGAAATTGTAATTGTTTGTGCAGGTAGGTGTGATAGAAAAGCGGAGGAGAACGAACGCGTATAGACGGGTGAGAGACACGGGGGGTGAGTGGGGGGTGAGTCACGGGAGACAGAGGGGGAGGGCGATCGATGATTCAGGGGGCCTGGGATTCATCCGAAAAACATGAGGTTAATTGATTCGAATTTGGGTTATTGTGAATTGATTACTGGTTACTTTTTGTTCGACAATTATAAATGCGGTCCTGTTTTTTGTGTGGAAAATTTTTCTTTTTTTTTGGGATCATTGTTTTTCATGCTATTCCCTCTTGGGTTTTCCCTGCTTTTTTTTTTTTAGTGCTAAAATTGATGTACTCGTTTATTTTCTTATTTTTTAAATTGGGGCCGTCTTGTCAAAGGAGGCGTTTCTTGCGTAAAAAGAAACTTTCAGCTTGCTAGCTTGAGTGTGAATGTTTATATCTTTACTCTTTGTGTGTGATCTTTGTTGTGTGTGTGGCTTATTTGTGAGCCCAGGATGTGTTTGTATGTGGAATTGTTGTTTTCATTTTATACTTTTCCTATTTATCTGTCCTTTTTTCATTTTTTTGTCTTATCACTTAATGTTTGTTCTGATGTTCTGTCTTCTTTATTTTCCCCGTAGTTTTGCGAGGCTATATGTTACTAAGAAGCGGAAAAGTGGGAAAGAGTACTTTAACTAGGATTTACATCAATCCTCGCTGATGGCATCGGAAAACCCCTCAGTTGTACTGTGCTTCAATAGCTGGGGAACGATTCTATGAGGCCTAGTAAGTGAAGCATCATTTGCTGACCACCACCACAGTATGCTGAGAAAGACCCCGATTTCTTCGGGGCGCCACGAAAGTAGTTGGAAAACAAAATGGATGCAAATGGTGTTTTCCAACAACAGATCTCAAGTGTAGTTGAGGCATCATACGAGGTTGCCCCGAAATAGGAAAGCAAAAAAGCCCACACAATTGGTGAAACCTTAATCAACCCTCATTATTTTAAAAGGGTAAAAGCGTTTCTTGGAGATGCAAGTGAACGAAAATTCAACAAAATTTCCTTGTAAAAACGAACAGTGAAGGGAAAAATTAATGAAATGTCAGATGACATAAAGGAAAAAGTGATAAGGAGATAAAATGCTCCAACTGGTAGTTTGCAATACAGCTGGATGAGTCAACGGATGTGAGTTCTGTGCCCAGCTACCGTTTTTGTTGGGTTTGTTTTCTTGTGTGAATCAAGGAAGAATACTTTAGTACCAGCTGAGAACCCCCACAACAGTAAAGAGTGAGGGAAAAAGCTATTTCTTTCTTAAAAAGCTAACAGGATCCCTGGGGAAATTGTTGTGGAGTCTGTACAGACGGGGTCCAGCCCTGTGGAAAAAAACAGGGTTCCCGAAGCCTGTCAGGGAAAAGCTCCCAAGCCCAAAGGGGGGTATTTTGCCCCTCGTTTTGCACTGGGGGTCGAAAACCCTCCCTATGAACTTTGCAAGATCCTGGAGGGAGTGGTCAAAAGGCGTCAACTTTGTAAAAGTGGAGCTCTGAACTCTCGCCTTTTCCAGAACCTTTGAAGAGACTGGATTCGGAGATGAAACTTCCTTTTTATCCCAAAGTGCGCGGGCCCTTTCAAGGGCAATGTTGTAATCAATGTTTGAACTTTGGGGGTAGCTTAATTGTTTTCCCGGAAATGCAAGGGAAAGATACTGTTGAGTCACTTCAATGGGTTTGGGGAGCCACTCTTGCAATTTACAGATATATTTTAGCAGCTAAAAGGTTGAATCTGAAGCTAAGGGCAAGGAAAAAATGTGTTTCACCGATGGGTTTTCTTTGTGGATTTCTTTCCCAAACTCCCGAAGGCAAAGGAAAATCGGGGCCGGGAATGTTTTCCATTTTTGAAAAAACCTTTTAGCTGTCCTTGACGAGAATGAAAGATAGTCTGCTTGACCCATTATTAAAAACTGAAATCACTCAGCTCTGAGATCCTTGGAAAATGCCCCTTTTAGGTACTTCCCAGAATTCGAGGAGGAAAAGGGAAGTTGGTAATGAATCCCTTCTCTGGCACCTTGATATTCTACCATTCCCCGGGATGTTAGGACGAGTTCCTTTTCTAAACATGAAAATTTTGCTGCCAAATACTCTAGAAAAAAAAAATCTCTGAATTTTTATTCTGGTTTTTTTCAATGCACATCAATCCAAAAGTCAGGAGATTTTTCACTTGATACTCTTGCCTTTTTCAACTACCTATTTTTGTGGTCTGGTTTCTCCACCCCCTTTACAAATCAAGAATAAGAGCCGGAACCGATTGGGATTTTTTGGAACCCCCGAATGAGATGTGCATTTAGTGACACAACCTCGGATTGTCAAAACTGAAAAGAAACATTTTAGCCTTCCCACTGGTGTGATAAAAAAGCAGAGATTAAAATTTAACTTTTTCCCCAAACCCGATTCAAATTGCTAGTGTCCGCTGGTCTTTTTTAGGCAAGTGATGTAAATTAAAATATCAAGAAAAACTATCAAATATAAAATAATTTGACTGTAAACTTTTTAATAAAGCAAGGTTTCTCTTTATCAAAAATTTAAAAAAAAAAAAATTTTTTTCCTTTTTGGCCGGGTGGGATTTGGGAAAAAAAAAAATGAAAGGGGGCCCCACGAATGTTGAGAATTCAGAAGGGGGGAAAAGGATGAAAAAGGTTGAAAAACCACTGTCCTAGCCTATCCTGAGTCTAGCGGGGCACAGCGCAGCCTTTCCTGAAGCTGCCCCCGGCCTCAGGCAAACGTGTTCCTTCAAAGGGGAGTAATTACAAAAAGCTAAATCAAATGTCTTTTGTGAAACTTAAATATATTTCCTACTTGTCATCTATTGCAATCTCATTTTTTTTTTATTTTAAGGCCAAATGGTTCTCAAACCTGGGGGGCCCTGGCAAAATTTAGGGGGCCATGGTGGGGGGGTTGCAAATTTTACATTTCTAAATAAGTTAGAATCGAATAAAAAAAAAATCTTGCATCACTTTTCCTGGGAAAGAAAATGTTCTTTTTTAATAATGAATTGATAATCATTAAGTTGAAAAAAAATTTGTTAATAAATTTGTTACGAATGTGTGGTTTGTTGATGTATTATGTGTGCGAAATTGTAATTGTTTGTGCAGTGTAGGTGTGATAAAAACGCGGAGGAGAACGAACGCGTATGGAACGGGGGAGAGACACGGGGGGGTGAGTGAGGGGGGAGTCACGGGAGACAGAGGGAAAGGCGATCGAATGATCTCAGTGTGGCCTGGGAATCATACGAAAAAGTAGGTATAAGATTCGAACTGTGTTATTGTGAATTTTATACTGTGTTTTATTTTGTTCGACAATTTAAAGCGGTCGCTGTTTTTTGGTGTGAAATATTTTTTATTTTTTTTGGGATCATTGTTTTTATGCCATTCCCCCACTTGGTATTTTTGCTTTTTTTTTTTTAGTGCTAAAATTGATGGACTCCTATTTTTCTTTTTAATTTTTAATTGGGGCGTGCTTGTCAAAGGAGGCGTGTTCTTGCTTGTAGAAAATACATTTCAGCTTTCTGTTGAGTGTGAATGTTTTTCATCTTTTCTCTTCGTGTGTTGTTTGTGTTTACTGTGGGTGCTTTAATTTGTGAGTCCAAATTTTTTTGGATTTTTTAGGGTTTTATNCACAACAACACACACACACACACACACACACACACACACACACACAACAAACAACCACCAACACAACACACACACCACATCAACACACACACAAAATCGAACCACGTCTTATTGTGCGTCTAACCTCATTTTTCTTGCTGTCAGGATAATACCTTGATTCCATAATGCTATACAACTATACACTTAGAGTTGTCTCATAGTTTTGACCGAAGTTCGACAGTTTCCCACAAGGTTATGATAGGATAATCTTGGGTCCTGCGAGGCGAAGGTGCAGCAATGTTCGGGTGCTGCAGGCACTTCTTCTTGTTCTTCTTGTTCTTCTTGTTCTTTTTCTTCTGTCTTTTTCTTCCTTTTCTGGGTTTTTTCCTGTATTTTTTTTCCCTTCGTCCTCTTCTTCCTTTTCTTTTTTTCCTCATCGTTTTTTACTTTTTAATTTTATTCCTAATTGTCTTCTTTTTCTTCTCTTCTTCTTCTTCTTGCTTTTTCTACATCTTCATTTTCTTCTTTTTATTCGCCCTCTTCTTCCTTTCTTTTTCTTCCTTTTCGTTTTCTTCTTCCTCCTCCTTTTTCTTCTTCCTTCTTCTTCTTCATCTTCTTCTCCCTTTCCTTTTTACTTCTTCTTCTCTTCTCCTTTCTTCTCTTCTTTATCTTCCTGTTCTTCCTTTTCATATTTATATTTTTTCCCACAATAATCATACCAACAACAATTATGTCTCTACAAAAATGTTCCGACTCACGACCCGAATCGCTAGTTTCGTCCCCGTTCACACAATCACAACAATGATAAACAGTCGTCAACATTGCACGGCGTCTCGCACCTGCTGGCTGGAGGAGGTGTCGGGTTTAAAGGACTCCTGTGGAATGCGAGGGGCGTGTGGAGGCGCCTCAAGGTGATCCTCATGAAGGGAGTCAAAAGGTGGATCGACGTGTGTGTATCGATCAGAGGCCACAACATTTCTGGTTAAATATGGATTTTTTTTTTTTTTAGGGGGGAATATTAAATTTTATGATCGTCTATTTTTTATATTATTGTATAGACTTGTTTTGTAATTTCGTTGCTTGTTCACTGCGTTCTTTTGAATACACTCAGGTTATTAATATGGATTTGTGTATTCTTTTTTATTTGAGCCACCTCTTCCCGCCGTGACGTTAGAGAAGATCCGGCGTTACGGTTGGTCCTACGAATGAGCAGAACTTGGTGTTTCTAACCTAACCTAACCTAACGTAACTTAACCTAACCTTACCTAACCTAATTGACCTAATATAAAATAACATAAAATACCGCCCTAGAGCGTGATCTTTGGTCCGAGTAACAACCCGCGTCGTCTGTGTGTTTATGTTAAGCCCCACGCCGCCCTACTCCCGAAGGGGGGAGGGAAATTGCGTACGCGGGCTCAACGGGGGGGTGTTAATGTAGCTCCTGTTTTAGCTCCCCCCCCCCAAACCCGCTAAGGTTCTATCCAATCGGTCGCTGGCGTGGCATGACAACTAACCCTGGCACCCCTACCTGTCGGGGGCCGGGTAGGGCGCATCTCCAAGTTCTACAGAAGGTAAGCGGGCTATGCCCGTTCGTGTCGTCGGAGATACGGGGAGCTTGGTTCCCCAGGCTAGCAATAGCCCCGGCTATGCCGGGGCGACCCTCCCTGTCCCCCCTAGAGTCCCTGGCTTGATACAGGTCCCCCAGGGGCCTCCTTAATCGCCTGCCCTATCATGCACTTGTCAATCACGTGAATACATCACCATCTGCTGCGTCGCCTTCAGGAAGACCTGTATGTGGTACCCCAGAGGTCCTAAGGCCCTGTTGTAGGTGCCTCGTAATGCCCCGGGGTTCCGAGGGGGAACCCAGGGGAAGCCTCCTGAAGGAGGTATCTAGTAGGGCGTCGTAGTCGCGTAGAGTTTCCACCTCCGGCCCACGCCCGCCCCTGGTGCCTGGCCCCAGCGCCCAGTGGCTCCCTAAGGGCCCTGAAGAGAGGTGGGGCGAGTCCTGCCCTGCTCCGGGGATCCTGTGGGGGCCTCGGCCGAGGCACGCGGGCCAGGCTTGGCACGCAGGATGTCTCCTACGCGTCGCGGTTACTCGCCCGTTACTCACGACTCGACGTGAGGTTACTCGCTGCAGTTATTCCTGCAGTAATATACTATCACGTTCGCGACACAGTGTGCACACGTATGAACGCGCGCCGAAGCCGCGTGAAGTACTGTCCTCGTTCCTCCTTCAGCCTTTGGGCGAGGAGTCCCCCACTGACTATCAACAGTGAGTCCCTTGTCCTATAGGTTTGCCTGTCTTAAGGCCTAACCCTTTTTCCCCTCTTGGCGCTGATAATGATCTGTCCCCTCAGCGAAAACCCTTTGCTTCCCCTCTCTCACTACCATCCTTAGTCCTTCTGCCTTCTCCCCATTTATCCTTCGTTCCTCCATATTCCTCATTCCTCTACGTCCCAGCCCTCACATTACCCCCATCCGACGAAGACGGCCGTCCTCGGTCGTGCTTGGGCCTGTCTGCGTCAATGCCTGCAATTAAAGCGAAGGGTCAGAGGAGGCTGAGGGCTGTGGATTACGTGCGGACGAGGCACCACCTGGAAGGGCGGATGTCGAAGAACAGGAGGCGGTGGGATCGGGAGGCTCGGTGTAGGGCTTTGCATCCGCACCATGAGCTGTGCGGTCCCCAGCGTCTGTGGCATAACAGACCTGGTAAGCATTTGGAATGCGGACAACTGTGAAAGGGCCCATCCATTTCGGGTGAAGCTTGGAGGAGCGCAGGTAAGGCGGGGTCGTCACCAAAATGCGCATCCCAGGATGAAAAGGGTTCGATGGCGGCTGGGCTCGGAGGTGGGTTGGACGCTGCACAACGCGCTGTGCCGCCTGAAGTCCGTCACGGAGCGCGGAAAGGTATTCGCCCATGGGGCAGCCGCAGGGTCCGTTCCGTAAGCAGGAATGTGGCGGTCAGCGGGAAGAGGGTCCACTCTGCCGAAGATGACTTCAAAGGGGCTAAAACCGTGCGGTTCGCCAGGCGGTGTGTTGAGGGATAGCTGGCCTGAAGAGACGACGTCCGGCCAAGCGGAGCGAGAATCATCCACCTTTACTGCGCGGAGGATATCTCCCACAGTTCTATGCGAGCGCTCCACAATGCCAATACCTTGAGGGTGGTAGGGTGACGTGCGAACCATAGAACAGCCCAGGAGGAGTTGGAGCTGGGACCACACGATACCGGTGAATTCCCGTCCTCGGTCAGAGAGAATCCTGCGGGGTACCCCAAGACAGATACGACACGGTCCATCGAAACCCGAGCCACGGTAGTCCCTGTGTGGTCAGCAGATGGCACCAAGATAGTGAACCTGGAGAAACAGTCGATGAAGGTTTATGACGAAGCGTTTACCCCGATGAGAGGGGAACGGCCCATGATATCCACGGCTACCGTATCCCATGGTAGTGCGGCCGCGATGACTCCAGGTGGTCCAGGTCGCCGTCGATAATCCGTTCCGAGCTGGCAGCCCTTGCACTGGCTTACCGCCTCACGGGCAATTAAGGCTTCTTGGTGCGCCCGGTAGCGTTGACGGAATTTTGCCAATGTTTTACGAATGCCCAAATGGCCACCCGCTGTGTGGTGCAGCAGCTTCATTGCGTGGCGAGCCCCTTTAGCTCCCAGGGCTAGTCGTCCCTCCGCGTCGAATAGACGATTTTCGACCACCCTCAGTCCTGGTGGAGGTCGGTCGCCTTGTTCAACTGCGACCACCGCGGCCGACATCTCGTCCTGGACGTCAGGGGGAAGAGCAATCAATTGAATGGTGTCTAGCGGCAGGCGGGACAACCCATCGACATGGGCTTGTGCCTTCCCTGGCCTATGCTTGATCTCGAAGTCATATTCCTCTAAGGAACAGGCCCACGTATGGAGCAGGCGGTCTTCCGATTTCATAGAACGTAGCCACTGGAGACTGAACGTAGCCACTGGAGACTGTGGTGGTCCGTGAAGATGTGGAACTTGTTGCAAAGCAAATAGAGGCGAAACTTCCGTAGTGCCCAGACGATAGCGAGACATTCCTTCTTCGTCGCGCTATAGTTCTTTTCAGAAGTGGTTAGAGTCCGGCCTTCATAGGCGATGACTCTTTCCTTATTGTCATGAGTCTGGGCAAGGATCGCCCCCAGGCCCAGAATACTGGCATCCGTATATAAACGGAAGGGGAGCTCGAAATTCGGGAAAGCAGTGACAGGGGGTTTCGTCAGTGCCTGTTTAAGATCGCGAAAGGCTGCCTCACATTCGGTGGTCCAGTTCCAGGTAACTTTAGGGCCCGTCAGAAAGTATAGTGAAGCGGCTCGGGTTGAGAAGTTTTTAATGTACCGCCGGTAGTAGGCGGCCATACCCAGGAACGACTGCAATTGCTTAGTAGTGGTTGGAGTCGAGACGTCGTCGATAGCTGCCAAGTTCTTTTGGTCTGCCGTGATACCCTCTCCAGAGACAACGTGATCAAGAAACGCCGTTTCACGCCGTGCCAGGGCGCATTTCGATGGCTTCAGTGTCAAACCGGCGACCTGTAGTCGCTCAAGACCGCAACGTAGGCGTGTTAGATGTTCTGCCCAAGTGGCTGAGAATACTATTATGTCGTCGAGGGAAGAAAGACATATTACCCAGTTCAAACCTTCCAAGACTTGGTCCTTGAGTCTGGAGCATGTGGCCGGTCCTTACATAGGCGAATGCCACTACGTTGACTCAAAAGCCGTCCAAAACTGGTGCGGAACGCCGTCTTGTGTCGGTCGCCTTCGCGAATTGGAATTTGTCAGTACCCAGCCTGTAGGTCCAGGGTCGGAAACCAGGCCGATCCGTGTAGTGCTTCTAGTGTCATCGGTGCGCGGCTGGGGTGGGCGTCTTTGATGGTCACGTTGTTTAAGCGCCGGAAGTCAAGGCAGAACCTCCGGGATCTGTCCTTGTGGTGGTCATCACTACCGCCGCGGGCCGCGGCCTGTGTGAGGGCCGGATTACCGCTTGGTGAAGCATTTTCTGAAGTTGCTCGTCTTCTTCCTCAAACCCTGCTGCATGTGTCTTGCCATGCCCTGGGGTCCCAGGGGTAACCCAGGGGAAACCTCAGGTGCAGGTGTCTAGCAGGGCGTCGTAGTAGCGTGTCTAGTAGGGCGTCGTAGTCGCGTCGTTACCCCTCCGCCCCTAGTCCGCCGCTAGTGTCTCGCCCCAATGCCCAGTGGTCCCCCGAGGGCCCTGAAGAGAGGCCACAGGGGCAGGCAGTGTGGTAGGACGTCGTGGCATCGTAGAGTTGCACGTACCTACCCCCGAGGGCAAAGCGGAGCGCTCCTTCGTCGCCTTGCTGTGGTTTCGTGGAGTCCTGTGGTCCCAGGAGAAGAGCCACAGGGGCGGGCTGTGTTGCAGGGACGTCATGGCCTCGTAGAGTTGCACTTCCCGCCCCTGGGGCAACGAAGAGCGCCACTGTTTGCCCCGCCGCGGCCCCGTCATCTCAGGGCAACAGGGGAAGCACAGGGGCAGACGGAGCAGCGGACGGTGGGGCGTGTGTTGGCGCGGCAGTGTGGGACTCAGCCACATACTTGAGCGCGTGTAGCGCATCCCATGATGCGTCGTCAAAGAGGTTGGCCAGAAAGGCTTCGGTGAAGCTCGAAGGTTGTGATGCAATCGTGGGTCGGTCGCCGGGAGATCCTCATGGAGGCGATCCTGTGCGATCCATTGGGTGGGGGGAACCTGTGGAGGGAGAATTAGCCTAACCCTACATATATATATATTTATATCACTCGTGGGAACCTTTGGAAGGAGAAGTTATTTATTACCGCGGTCTTCACCATCACGAGATCTTGAAATAGAAAACACAATTTACAACCAGTGCCTCCAGGAACGTGGGATAGTATGACATGACATGGCATGACATGACGGGGCACAGGGCGACGGGAGGGTCCCCGGCAATGTGCCATGTCCTGGCACAGTGCCGTGAATCGATGCCGTTTATACCCCGTCGGGTCTACAGGGCCTGAACTTTGGCGGAGCCAGGTTGAATCCCCCTGGGACTGAAGGTGCAGGGCATTTTGCATCCCTGTCCTCTTCTCGCCCAGAGAACCGTGGGGGGATTACTCAGAGGACGCCACTCCTCGACCCCCGAAGAGGGAGGATGTGGTGGGAATCGCCATTCGTCAGCCCCACGGCCTCTCCCTACCTACCTACCACCACCAAGCGCGGGGAGGACCTTAACATACCTCAGGTCTTCTTGACCGACCTGATCATGCACCGCTGTTCCGGGCGCGGAAGTTTTGTCAAGATCGGCGTGCTGCGTATCCACCCCGCCGGGTACGTTTACACCCCGCACGGGCCTACAGGGCCTGACTCGTGCCAGGAGTCAGGGAGCACCCCCCCGGGTAAAATAAGTATGGATCGTGAGTCGGTCGTGGGCCAGGTACTAATTAATCCCGGCCACCCCGACACGGTGCTGATACTACACGTGTGACCTGGAGGCAGGGTTAATTTTTCCTTCCTCTTACGTCCGAGGATCGTGGGCCAGGTACTTATCCTCCCCGGCCACCAGGCACGCGAGGAGCCGAGTTAATATTTCCTTCCTCTTACGACCGACCCGTTATCCTCCCCCTAAATTGTTAGTCCTTTCACGCTCAGGCACTCCATAAGGAACTTCTCTGTTGCCCTAAACGTAACCTACCTATTCACCGGGTCACACGGCAGCCCGCCGAGCCGCGGCCGTCAGCTCGCCGCACTGACCATATGATCCCGGTGTGCGTCAGTCACTTCACACATTCAGACTCTCTTCGGTGGGGGCCTAATACTCGTCACTGGCCTCACGACAACCCCCACGCTTACTAATGCATGTGGCGCTCGCTATCTCCAGAGGTGGGCGATAGCGATACCTCGAGCGACACAGCGATACTATAACTGACGATCTGAAACAAAAGTATTACGGCGGCAAAGCGCATAGATTATAGATAATAATAGAAATAATTAAATTACCATGTTATAATGTGCCTAACTGTAGTTTTCTAGGTAGCATAGTAACGCAAAGCTAAACATTTGGTATCGCAGCTGCGATTCTATCGCGTTCAGAATTTTTTTTTTTTTTTTTTTTTTTTTTTTTTTTTTTTTTTATTTATTTATTTTATTATTATTATTATTATTATTATTATTATTATTATTATTATTATTATTATTATTATTATTATATTATTATTATATTATTATTATTATTATTATTATTATTATTTTTTTTATTTTTTTTTTTATTTGGTAGCGAGGCAACGCTGTCTCGAACCAGCGGGAAAATTATCGCAGCATCGTTATCATACTACCAAAAATTTATCACGGTATCGGTATCGTACTCACCAAAAAAAAAATTATTGCAGTAACGTTATCGCCCTACCAAAATTTATCACGGTATCGTTATCGCACTACCAACATTTATTGCGCCCACCTCTGGCTATCTCTCTCTATCTGCAGCTAACCACGCCAGCCACTAGATCTGGATCCGTTTCACTGCGCCAATATGTTAAGCCCCACGCCGCCCTACTCCCGAAGGGGTGGAGGGAAATTGCGTTACGCGGGCTCAACGGGGGGGTGTTAATGTAGCTCCTGTTTTAGCTCCCCCCCCCAAACCCGCTAAGGTTCTATCCAATCGGTCGCTGGCGTGGCATGACAACTAAACCTGGCACCCCTACCTGTCGGGGCCGGGGTAGGGCGCATCTCCAAGTTCTACAGAAGGTAAGCGGGCTATGCCCGTTCGTGTCGTCGGAGATACGGGGAGCTTGGTTCCCAGGCTAGCAATAGCCCGGCTATGCCGGGGCGACCCTCCCTGTCCCCCTAGAGTCCCTGGCTTGATACAGGTCCCCAGGGGCCTCCTAATCGCCTGCCCTATCATGCACTTGTCAATCACGTGAATACATCACCATCTGCTGCGTCGCCTTCAGGAAGACCTGTATGTGGTACCCCAGAGGTCCTAAGGCCCTGTTGTAGGTGCCTCGTAATGCCCCGGGGTTCCGAGGGGGAACCCAGGGGAAGCCTCCTGAAGGAGGTATCTAGTAGGGCGTCGTAGTCGCGTAGAGTTTCCACCTCCGGCCCACGCCCGCCCCTGGTGCCTGGCCCAGCGCCCAGTGGCTCCCCAAGGGCCCTGAAGAGAGGTGGGGCGAGTCCTGCCCTGCTCCGGGGATCCTGGGGGGCCTCGGCCGAGGCACGCGGGCCAGGCTTGGCACGCAGGATGTCTCCTACGCGTCGCGGTACTCGCCCGTTACTCACGACTCGACGTGAGGTTACTCGCTGCGTTATTCTGCAGTAATATACTATCACGTTCGCGACACAGTGTGCACACGTATGAACGCGCGCCGAAGCCGCGTGAAGTACTGTCCTCGTTCCTCCTTCAGCCTTTGGGCGAGGAGTCCCCCACTGACTATCAACAGTGAGTCCCTTGTCCTATAGGTTTGCCTGTCTTAAGGCCTAACCCTTTTTCCCCTCTTGGCGCTGATAATGATCTGTCCCCTCAGCGAAAACCCTTTGCTTCCCCTCTCTCACTACCATCCTTAGTCCTTCTGCCTTCTCCCCATTTATCCTTCGTTCCTCCATATTCCTCATTCCTCTACGTCCCAGCCCTCACAGTTTACATGCACCGAGTTCTGCACATACGCAGGACCAGCCGTCACGGCGGATCTTCTGTACCGCCACACCGGTTATTAAGCATTGATCTCATTTGAATGGTAGTATAAGGATTTTTGTTTAAGTGGCCGCGACCTCCAAGTCTCACTGAACCTGTTTGTTTTTGTGTGATGGTTATCGATGAAGACAAGTTTTATTGAGCTTCGTCCTTCAGAATTTCTTAGAACGAGTCACCTTTGCTTTTTTCTCTTTTTCTTTGTCCTCTTCCTCCTTTTCTTTTTTTCCTCATCCTTTTTTTCTCCTTTTTCTTCATTTTTTCTTCTTTTTCTCCCATTCCTTCTTCATCTTCCCTTTTCTTCTTCCTTCCATTTTTTACTTATTTTCTTCTTCATCAACCTTTTTCCTCTTCTTCTTCATCTTCTTCTTCCTTTCCTTTTTTACCTTATCCTTTTCTTCCTCGACAAACTGAAGCCAAACAAAGCTTCCTGAACTGAATTCTGCCAATCCTCTATAAACCCTATGATGTAGTATGTACAAATATATTTATGTTCAATTAGAAGTAGTGAAATATAGAAATGTTAAATTAGAATAGTAACACATACAACGGTAAGCTAGGAATAACCATACGCATTATTATATATCTAGTCCAGCTGAAGCTCCTGACGGTAAAACTTGTACAAACTCGTAAAAAAGTGCATAAAGGTGGTATTGAGATATACATACGATACGTTAAGCTAGGAATAATCTTACACATTATTCTTGTATAGTCAAAAATAGTTCTCAATAGTCCAGCTGAGGCTCCTGATTGTGAAACATGTAAAAACTCATCAAAACGTATAGATAGCATATAAAAGTGGTTTAATAGTTAGTTAATAGTTAGTTGATAGTACTTAATAGCGGTTAATAAAAGTAAATAAAAGTAGTATCAAGATATTCACAGACACTGAACATCGCCTATAGTGTGGTAATGATCTGCAACGCCCATCATTGTTACAAAAGCTCGTTGTACTCCTAGCCTGATCCTGTAGTCTAGAGGGGCACAGCGCAGCCTTGCCCTGAAGCTGCCCACCGGCCTCATGGCAAACGTGTTCCTTCAATGGGGAGTAGTACAACGCTAACTCAAATGTCTTCGTGAAACTTAAATATATTTCCTATTTTGTCATCTATTGCAATCTCATTTTATTTTTCATATATCATAGGGGAATGGTTTTAAGTAGAAAGGTGCGTAATAATAAGTACGTATATTGCCAATCCGTATATAGAATTCAGAAGAACCAAGACAAAAAAAAAATGAGTGGAATTTGGCGAATGGACCCGTTTACTCACAACTAAAACACGGAATTTTGTGAAGCTTTGGATGTAATATAAGCTACTTATCACTGTACTCATATTCATTTTGCTTAAAAATGCCACATGAATGAGGATATATGCAGTTTTTTGGGCCAAAATATGACGTGGCCGCGGAACGCGCTGTGATTGGTTGTGACGTAGTCAGCGCAGAAACATCCCATCCGCTTCCTTCTCTACCCCGCTTCCTCGCCTATATAGCTGGACAAAGAGAACACACTGTTTGTTATGTGCCAATCTGCTAAAACACCACGATTAAAACACCAGAGAGTGTTCATATCTGTGTCCAAAGACAAGAAAAAAAGTAAACAGTGGTGGATGTCTACTATAGGCGTGATTCCCCTGAGGGAACACACATGTTACTCGTGTGTGTGTGTGTTTGTGTGGTGACCACTGCGTGTGTGTAGTATACATAGTACTACGGATTGGTGATTGGTGTTTGTCTGTGTATGCAGTGATGAAGGTAACAAACGCCTAACACACACACATGCACACACACATACACAACACACGCAGCTTTTGTGTTATTGTGACTGCTGTGGGCACGGGAAGCATCCAAAAGAACATAATAACATAAGAAAATAGGAAGCTACAAGAGGCCGTGAGACCTACACGAGGTGTTCCTGTAGTGATTGTTAATTTCCCCTTTCATCTAGGGCCCTATGCGATTCATTATGTACTCTTGACGAACTCATAGAAAAAACAGGTATAGAGTGAGAGACGCCTTCCACCCACCCACACACACACACACACACATCTGATCAAGAGCACACTGCGCCTTCCACACACACACATATGTATATATATGTGTGTGTGTGTGTATATTTACCTAGTTGTATTTAACCTAGTTGTACATACAGAAAAGAGCTATGCTTCGTATTGTCCCCGTCTCCTAATCTACTATTATCCAGCTTGCCTTTGAAGTCCTGAATACTTCTTGCATTGTGTGTGTGTGTGCGTGGAAGGCGCAGTGTGCTCTTGAAGGATGTGTATGTGTGTGTTGGTGGAAGGCGCTCTCATTCTACTGTTCTTCTATGAATTCGTCAATGATTTTAATGTATGGGGTATTGGTGGAAGGCGCTCTCATTCTACCTGTTCTTCTATGAATTTGTCTATGATGTGTATGGTATGTGTTGTTGGTGTAAGGCGCTCTCATTCTACCTGTTCTTCTATGAATTTGTCTATGATGTGTTATGTATGTTTTTTGGGTGAAAGGGGCGCTCTCATTCTACCTGTTTCTTCTTTTGAATTCGTCTATGATGTTTTATGGGGTGTGTAACGTGTTGGTGGAAGGCGTCTCATTCTACTTGTTTCTTTTATGAATTCGTCTATGATGTGTGTGTGTGTGTGTGTGTTGGTGGAAGCGCTCTCATTCTACCTGTTCTTCTATGAATTCGTCTATGATGTGTGTGTTGTGTGCAGGTGGAAGGCGCTCTCATTCTACCTTTTCTTCTATGAGTTCGTCTATCTGTCTAGCTGTAGGCTACAGGGTCATTTGTAGGTTCATTTGAGCTCTTTTAAGGAGTTTTTGCGATGCCTAAAGTCATCACTTGCCTGTTGTCATGGGTCACTTGTCCTGTCAAAATCACTTCTTACTTAAAAACTACAACTGATATATTAAACAAACACAGTAAAAACCTACCAAAAAAACTTGAAGGAGGGATTATTGGCCATCTTGCGGTAGTAGGGGTAATGAAAGTTAATTTCTGTGGAGCGGCCCGCTCCCGGCCGCTTGACAACTCTGCGTTGTTTGACGTCACAAAAATTTGGCGCCGGTCGTTTTTGGGGCGCACAAATTTTCCTCCACTTAAAATGGCGTATCATCAAAAATACTGCTCACATCGAAAATTTTAGCATCACTGCCCTACTAACAAACAGTCCCCTCGTTCAAGGTGTATGAAATGGTAAAAATTTTTATTATCATTATTATTATTATTATCATTATTATTATTGTCATTATTATTACTATTATTATTTATTATTATCTTATTACTGTTATTATTATTATTACTATTATTATTATTTTTATTATTATACTAGCCGCAAAGCCGCCCTCCGGCGGGACTTTTTGGCTAGCTCCTGCGGGGGCTATTGGTGGGCCTTCAGCCCACCACCTGTGTTTGGTGGGCCTTCGGCCCAAAACACAGACTCTCCAGATAGCCCCTTCTAGCTTTCCTGAAAACATGGATGTAGAAATGTATGTATTAAACGCCAACCATTCACATCACCCCCAACCCATTCACTCACCCATTACCCATCACCCCCCACCCATTCACTCACCCATTACCCCACCACCCCCCCCCATTCACTCACCCATTATCCATCACCCACACCCATTCACTCACCCATTACCCATCACCCCCCTCTATTCCCTTTACCCATCACCCATCAACCCCCACCCATTCACTCACCCATCACCCCACACCCATTACCCATCCCCCCCACCCATTTACTCACCCATTACCCACACCCTACATCAAGGTTTACTCAATTCTCGCACCCCCTATTTTTTCACAATTCTCGCTAATAGGCTGCTAAAAAAGAAGAAGAAAAAAAAGTGATCGGATCATCTCATAAATGGGCTTAAAACCCTTTCCCCCGCTCGAGGGCCGGTTCCAAAATGTGTCATATGAGGTGATTCCGCCACAGGGGCGGCACCTGGAGCGGACACACACACACACCACACACACACACACAGACACACACACTTTCGCTTATATTATTATAGATTTTTTTCTATCTAATCGGCTCTATCTGTGTCTCCTGTCTCTTTTCTGTTTTCAGAATACATACTTTTAGTCATTTTTTTCCAATCCAGTCTGACATTATTTTGGCTCTTTGAATTTCTGGATACCTGTATGTAATGTATGCATGTATGTATGTGCATTTGTAGGAGCCTTAACTCAGTCTATACGTATTCCGATCTGCCCACCTATTTGTCTATCTATATCTATATCTATCCATCTATCTCGATCTATATGTCTATCTATCTATCTATCTTCATCTATCTATCTAACAGTACATCTCTTCCCTTCTCTTATAGATAAATAATTCATGTATGAAGGATTGTTCCGCCCTTCCTCTAGTTTTCCTCGTGAAGAAACCCTTTCTTTTCTTCTTCCTTTTTAACCTCTGTACCTTCCTTATCTCTCCCTCTCTCCTTCTCCCCCTCCCTCCCTCTCTCCCTCTCTCCCTCCCTCCCCCTTCCTATCTCTCCCTTTAAATTCTTCTCTATACCGTGTGAAGCAAAAACTACAAACTAGAAAACTGATTAAGTTTGAAATTTATGGAGAGAGAGAGAGAGAGAGAGAGAGAGAGAGAGAGAGAGAGAGAGAGGAGAGAGAGAGAGAGAGAGAGGGAGAGAGATGAGAGAAGAGGTGTCTCATAGCATATTGGATTTTTTTCTCATTTATGCTTTTCATTCGTTTTTTGTATTGATTATTATTTTTGTATTACTTTTCCATTCCAACTGCTTTTTCATAACCTCTTCCACTTCTTCTCTTAAAAAAATCTCTCTCTTCTCTCTCTCTCTCTCCTCCTCTCTTTTCTCTTCTACTCTCTCTCTCTCTCTCTCTCTCGTCCCCTTCTCTCTCTCTCTTCTTCTCCTCTCTCCTCTCTCTCTCTCTCTCTCTCTCTCTCTCTTCTCCCTCTCCCCTCTCCTTCTCTCTTCTCTTGTGTGTGTGTGTGTGTCGATTATAGGTGTGAAAATCTTCCATTATCCGAACACTATCTCAAAGTACGTTCGAGTCTCATGTAAAACGAATTCCCTAAATCACACACTCGAACCCGCATGTGATGGATGGGACACGAAGGAGGAGGAGGAGAAGGAGGAAGGGAGAGGAGGAGGAGTGGATGAGAAGAGGTGAGGTGGTGGAACAGAGATGTGGAATGATGATAAAGGGATCGGTTAGTGGAATGAGAGGAGGAGGAGGAGGTAGGAAGAAAAGGAGGTGGTAGGAGAAGAAGGAGCTGGAGGAAGAGGAAGAAGAGAAGGAGGTAGGAAGAGGAAGATAAGATATACGTAGAACATACATGAAATGCCTGATACGATCTCAAGAGTAAATGTGAAGTAATTGAATTGTTAGTGGAAGGAGGGAGAGAGGGAGGGAGGGAGGGAGGGAGGGAATGATGGAGGAGGTGGAAGGGGGGGGGGGTGGAGGGGTAAGTAGGGAGGCGGGGCGAGATGAAGAATTTGGAGAAGGTCACAGGGGAACAACATTAACTATAAACCCCTTGACAACCCTGGGGCGAGGCTGACTCAACGAAGAATAGCGGAAAACAAATACAAGAATATAAAAAAAATCTGTGTATCTATCTATTTAACCTTTGCTACACGCCTTATCCTTCAACTACCCGCCACTCAACCCAAGTTCCCCAACCACCCACAACCTAATTCCACCTCCCTCCTTTAGATCTTTAGATGGACGAGTACCCCCCTTCCCCCCTCCTCCATCCCTCCAGCTACTACCTTTACCTCGGCGTCAGATGTTATCGTCCTCCACACTCCTCTCCTTATCTATACCCTCCATCGATTCGCATTCCTTTCACCTTCTTGATCAATGTAACCAAGATTGTACAGTACCACGCTGGTTTGATGCTTAACCTTAATCTGCCGGAAATAATTGTCTTGTTGGTAGTCTCGGGACGAAGAAATCTTGTTGTCGGTACGAAGCTGCCGCCTCCTCGTTGCCGCCAAGCCAGTGCCTCGCAACGTAACGCGGTAATCGGTGTGATTTGTGTCTCCTCGCCGCGCCCTCACTGTTTCAATAATCTCATTCTTCCTCCCTTCTGGTCCTTACCTTCCTACCTATCTCTCGTGTGCTCCTCATCCTCCTACTTTCCTCTCCTCCTGGTTCTCATCTCATCTCATCTCAATTACTCTCCAGATAGCCCCTTCTAACTTTCCTGAAATCATGGATGTAGAAATGTATGTATTAACGCCTTACCCATCACCACACACCCATTCACTCACCCATTACCCATCACCCCCCACGTATTCCCTCACCCATCACCCATCAACCCCACCCATTCACTCACCCATCACCCCACACCCATTACCCATCACCCCACCCATTCACTCACCCATTACCCATCACCCTACATCAAGGTTTCCTCAATTCTCGCAACCCACTTTTTTTCTCTCACAATTCTCGCTAATAGGCTACTAAAAATAAGAAAAATGAAAAAAGTGATCGGATCATACCCAAAGTGGCCTTAAAATGTCCTCCTGGTCGACCTGGTTCCAAAACTGTGCCATATGATGGGATTGCGCCACTGGGGGCGGAACCTATCGCGGACACACAGACAAAAACACACACACACACACACACACACTTTCGCTTATATTATTTTAGATCAGGGGTTTTCAACCTTTTTTTCCCCACGTACCCTTTTGGGTATTGTTTATGTCAGCCATGTACCCCTTTCCCTTTGTGATAAGTGGAAAAAAACCACACAGAAAACATTCCCTTGTGTATATTTGTAAATACTTAAGTGAATTAACTACATAACCGTCATGCCATAACCAGTTACCAGTTAAGGAAAGAGCTGGAAAAAAAACACTACGACTACGTTATCATTACATCTGCTGTAAAGGGAATTAATGAGATGGCTGGAACTGCTTTTCCTCAACTAGTCTAGTCAGCCGAGGAGCAGTTTTAGCTAAAGCACATCGAAGGTCGGCTTCCACATTCAGTCGAGATCTTAGTTTTGATTTTATGACCAGTAAGCTGGAAAACCCAGTTTCACACAAATATGTTGATGGGAAAAGTAACAGAGAGCGAAGAGGCTCCTCTGCGACATGTGGATATGACTTGCTTATTTCACACCAGAACCTAACTAAAGATTTTTTCTCAAAGAGATCACAAGCACTGAGTCATTCACGAAGTCAATAAACTCTTCCTGAATGACATCATTAACAGAAGCAACATCTGTATGGAAAGGGTCTTAATTAGCTTCAAATTAACTTCAGACACATCTGGAAAGTATCTCTTAATTCATTTTGCAGTGAGGAAAGATGCTCCACTATTAAATTTGCCATCTGATCTACAGTAGAGGTGTCCTGTCTGTCAGCTAGTGTTTCAAACATGTCAAAATTTCCTTTCCTTACTTTTGTCTCCCACAGTTCTAGTTTCATTAGAAAACTCTTCAATTTGTCAACAGCGTCAGTGACAACAGCATCAGCTCCTTGCAAAGACTTGTTTAGAATATTTAGGCGGTAAATATGTCAACAAGATAGGCAAGGTAAGTAACCCACTTTGGATCACTCAGCTTTGCATGATAAATCTGAGATTCCTTCCTGTTATTACGGCTAAATAACTCTTTCAGTTCGTGCTGCAGCTCAAAAAACTCTCTTGACAACATTTCACGAGATAACCATCGAACCTCTGTGTGGTACAAGAGTGTTTCATGACCGGAATCTAAATCTGAACAGAGAAGTCTAATAATCTAGTATTCAGAGCACTTGACTTTACGAAGTTGACCATCTTTACTGTGGTATCAAGCACCTCTTTCAGCTCAGTAGGCAGTGTCTTGGATGCTAAAGCTTGCCTGTGTATCATGCAGTGCATGTGTTTTGCCTTACTGTTAACAGCTGTAATTCTTGTCTTAAATCCTGACTGACTGCCTAGCATGGCAGGAGCTCCATCTGTTGTGCAGCCACATAAATTTTTCCACTCTAGTCCCTCAGATTCAAAGAAAGAATTGACAAGTTCAAATATATCTGCTCCCGTAGTTGAAGCTTCAAGAGGATGACAAAAAAGAAATTCTTCCTTAAAATTGTTATCTTTGATGTACCTCGTGAATGCCAGCAACTGAGCACAGTTAGCCACGTCTGTGTTTCATCCAAACTGGAGAGAAAATATTCCTAAGGGGGCTTTTTCATCTCAGAAACCACCTGGTCTTTGATATCTGTGGACATGTCAGAGATACGTCGCTGGACAGTGTTATCTGACAACGGCAGGGTGTCAAGCTTTTTAGCATATTGTTCCCCCAGCATAATTTTACTATGTCTTTGGTACATGGCAGGATCAGCGTCTCCCAATGGAATGAGGTTTTTTCTGCTGAGCAATTTTCAGTGAAACTACATACGAAGCATGGAGAGCGGCTCTATTTGACTGATGAAAGCTCCCTGAGTGATCCAGTTTTGAGCGGGTTAGCATGTTTTCTCTGCGCCTAAAGTAGTCCACATCTTTTCCTTTCAGCTCTGGGTGACAACCGTGCAAATGTCGCTGGAGCAAGCTTGGTTTCATGGCACCGGGAGACAGTACTTTTGCACAGATGACACACTGAGGCATTTCAGTTCCATCTTAATGATGACTGTGAACCCAAACTTCATGTACTCCTCACTGTAACGTCTCTTTTTCTTCTGAGCCTCCATTTCAACTGCGCTGCTATAGTCTGCAACACAAATTATACGTATTCTAAGGAGCTTTCGCATATAATAAATTGCAATATATTAATTAAGAAACATTTCTGAAAAAACATTAATAAGCAGTGTAATGGAAAAAAGTATCCAAAATGTTAACGCCAGAAATTGAAGAGTAAATTAAAATATGGGACGTGAATATATTTACAGAAGTTTGCTGTAACATAAAAAAGCCACACCTGAAAAGCCCACACCGCTCATGTTATTAGAAAATTCAGAAAAAAATACTGTAAAAGCTCGTGAAATCGCACAAGTTATCACATATAAAGTACTCGTATTATGTAAAACTGCACAAAAACAGACCACTAACAATGAAACACTCGCACTCTAGCCCACTCGGTCACTGACTCCCTCACTCACTCACTTGTTCAGCTCACTTCTGCACACTGTCACACCCTCGTCAGCAAGCACGTGCCATCACCACACAAACACACACACATACACACACAATTAAAACGAAGTGTTGCATTGTTTCGTATGCAATATGATAATAATCTAAACTTATAGTATAAAAATGCGCACATACTCATGACACACCCAACCAGACGACATAAACGTGCATACAGACACGAATATTAGTCTATTTTTTTTCCTTTAGCTAACTCAAACAAAAAATTACGATACATAACAACACACATTAACATACCATTCCCCACCTTACACCTGCCACACCACGCCACACATCTCACCACGTCACACCATACTCCACACCGCACCACACATCACAACTCACATCACACCGAACCACGTCATGCCACACTATACAAGATTATTTTACACCATGTATCGCTGCCGTCACACAGCACCACTTCGCACATACAAAAAACAGTAGTGTTCTATTTAATCAAACTTTTGTAACGAGTCTGGGACACATCAGTTTTATCCTTAGTAATGCCAAACTTTTTGCGATAGCAGTGTTACTGAAATCGACAGAACATTCCCTATAGGCCTATGTAATGTTTCAGTAAAAAAGTAGCCACAGAGAGACCAACCTGGCCCAGCCAGCAACAGTTCCCGACTGGAGAGTGGTGGCGTGTACCTGACAACAGTTTGCGTCTCTATCCCTGTCCAATACTCGTACAAGTCAGCGGGTGGTCAGTCACACTCACACGCAGGGTTGCCACTCCATGGGATTTTTCCCAAGATCTTGGGATTCTGGATGCCGTCTTGGATCTTGGGATTTTATTGAAAAGAGCTAGATATCTTGGGATTTTAAGGCCCTCCTCCGTCCATCCACTCCCACATCCCCTCCCTTACTGCTCTTATCCCTTACCTCCCACCCTCGTGTTGCACAACCATCCCTACTCCTTCCCCCAAAAAGCCCCTCTCTCGCTCCATCCGCTCCCACAGCCCATCCATTACCCCTCCACTCCCTTATTTGTCATTCCATTTGTCCATCCAATCCCTATCCCTTCCCTTGGCCGATTAAAGCGCCTACCCCTCCCACTGCCCTATCTCTCGCTGTCCCCCATGGCCTTCCCCATGCCATAAATCTCTACCTTCATACCAGACCGAAATGTTGCGCAGTTCTTATCATAACTGCCTCTTGTTTTTCTTCTTTTTTTGTAAATTTAACATGATTTCTCCAATACTACTTCAATTTCTAGGTGAAATGTACACTTTATTCAAGATTCTTAGTGTTATTTTACATTTATTGTAAACCTTGGGATATTTTGGCCCATCTTATGATTTTCAGGGGTTAGTCTTGGGAATTATGAAATTTTTGAGTGGCAACACTGCTCACACGGCCTGAAGCACGTATCAGGCCGTACCCACTAACGACCCGTGGAGAAGGGCGTACCCCCTGACAGACCCCTAACGTACCCCCTGGGGTACGCGTACCCCAGGTTGAAAACCCATGTTTTAGATGTATGTGTATGTGTATGTATGTGTATGTGTATGTATGTGCATATGTATATGTATATGTATATATATGTAATAGATGTAAATAAAAAAATAAATAAAATAAAAAGATAAACCCTTATTTCACTCCTTATCCCCTGACTCTATAGACCTACTGTGGCTAGCATAGACAATTATACACACGTACCTACTCTTGCTGGCCACCTAACATCGATGGTCACCGTGATGTAAGGCAGAAAGGGAAGAAATAAGGCCTAACAAGATTGGCTGGCTAACCCAAACCCGAACTTGGTCCTGTTAGTTAGTTCCTGTTACTTAACACTACGTACAGTCTAAGACAAAAGTCGTGTCACGGTTTTGTCCGAATATGAAAATGTAACTCGTGAAACATTATGAAAACCCTAACGCAGGTACATGCTCGGGGTTGGCAAGCCTGAATCCCTTAAGCTACTGTTCAGATAAGGGTTCAAAGCTTCATATCTGCCGCCGATGAGACAATGTCTAAAACAGTGGTTCTTAACCTGGGTTCGATCGAACCCCCAGGGGTTCGGTGAGCCAGTCTCAGGGGTTCGGCGGAGGCCCTCCGAAGCACATTACAATTTTACTATTATTGTAATGTTGGATTATTCACTATAGTAAATTATACGCGATATTAAAGTATATTTAAGCAGTGCGGTGGAGGGAGAGTTATGTGTGTGTGTGTGTATATGTGTGTTTGTGTTCGCCCGCCTCTCTCCCTTTCGAGCAGTGGGCCATATAGGGGGGGAGCACTCGGCCATGCCCCCCCCATAAATAGTTTTGCCATTGAATATCAAATTAGTGCAATATATCCCTTGTGATGCCTCAAAAAAGCCCCTAAAAATGTTTGATTTTCAAAACATTTCGTGACCCCCTCCTCAGACCACCCAGCTGTAGAGGCTTGCTTCGCTCCACTCCCCCCCCCCCCCCCCCCCCCGTGCCTTTCCAAGCACCTATATACACCACTGCTTCCGAGTCCTTCCTTCCTTATTTTTATTATCCAAATATACTCTTGAATTTTGAAGCATTTTTTCTTTGGTTTTTATTATCTTATTTTTCTTCCCCTATTTGAGGGGTTCGGCTAGTGTGCGGAGGTTTTTGTAAGGGTTCGGCGCCACTGCAAAGGTTAAGAACCACTGGTCTAAAACAAACCAAAGGTATTTCAAAGGTTCAATAGATTTACTGCGTTGAGGTTTCATATTATTCGATGTGGAATGCGAGGCCAGGCAATGATCGCAAGGACATTAATTTCATCTTTTCACCTGAGCCATTGAAGGCCACATACCCTCACCGCAGTATGGAGGACNGCTTGATCTTTACGAAAAGGGCGACCAGAATTAAAACATTTCTAATGCGGCTTACCAAGGGGACTGTTAATTGTGTCATTATTTGCAGAGTTTTATGTTTAAAAGTTGCTTTTTAATGAAGCCCCCAACATCATATTCGCCTTTTTACGGGCGCTGGAAAAATGCAGACTGGTTTAAAAAATTTTTTTTACTGATGATGACCCCAAAATCCTTTTTGCTTTCTTCAGTTACTTTTATTTTGATTTGATAGTTATATTGGTTACGGCCTATTGCATTACTTTATATTTATCGGTTTGAATTTAATAGCCTTTTACCCCAAATTGTAGTTTGTCGGATCACTTGTAAGATTTCGCATTTTCTCTAAATATGTTTTTACCTCCTAATTTGGTGTCTTGCAAATTTTCGAATTTTAGATACAAGTCCGCAGTCCAATCATTGTATATACAAAAAAGATAGGACCCAGCCCGACCCCTGAGGCCCCATAGTACATCAAAACCAAATAAGATGCTCGCCATTTATTACTCCCCTTTTTACGATTTGAAAGGCAATCGCCAAATTCTGAACATAATTGCTCTCCTAACCCTGTCCCCTTACTTGGTCAAAAGTCGTTTGGGGGGAACTGTATCGAAGGCTTTCTAAAAATCAAGGTAATTTTTCCGAGGGAATTTTAGCGTCCCTTTTTGAGTAAATGACATGAAAAAAACGAGAAGTTTTTTAAAGCAGGTCTCTTTTTTTCGAAATCCCATGCAGGGAGTTTAGTATTAGTATTTTCACGGAAAAGCCCCCCAGCTTAGTGAATGATGGGGACTCCCGGAAAAAAGCACCAAAAATTTTTTTTCAGGCACTCTACGGCCCCTAGTATGATTTTGAGAGGGGAGCAAATGATCCCTATCAGATGGTAAAAAGGAACGCTTTTTTATTATTTTGACATTTCCCATGTGGAAAAATTAGGGTAATGGTTTTTTAAAGAAAGTCTAAGGAAAATGTTTTTTGGGATGAAAGTTATTTATTTTTATTTTTTAATAACTCCAAACAAATATTCAAAGGCGTCAAAAAAACTAAATTCAAATTTATTCGACTTTAAAACCCCCTGCGACATCGCGAAAGCATGTAGTTTTTATTAGCAGAACACAATTTAAAAACAACCCCCCTTGCAATTCAAAATGACAGTGGTTAATCTACTGAGGGTGCTTTTGAAAATAAGTATTCTTTAAGTCATTATCAAAAATCATTTTTTCCCTGTACAGCTGCGGAATGCCATGTTTTTGTAACACCAGATCAAAAGCAGGTATGTTTCTAATTGTAATTTTTTTCTATTTCTCACTTTGCAGCTGCACAGTTGGGTATTTCCAGCTGGCTTTCTTGCATGAACATCTCCCGCCAAAACCCGCACACTTTTGCAGGCACATTTCACAAGTTCACACAGCCTTTGCTCCCGCGGGCTGCGAGCTCCAGACAGGAACCCAGGACTTTGTTTCTGGCATCCATTTCCCCAACCGCAGCCTTCGCAGTTTTTGTCTGTTTTTGGCCTGGTGACAGGTTTCCGTGCCACCTGGTACCTCACGCTTTGGGTGCTGCACAGGGCTGTTGAGTTGGGGGAATGTTTTCCCATCGTTCTGTTTTTTCTGGCAGAACATTTCCCTTTCTTTTCATTCACCGACACCAAGGCTGGTTTTGCATATATACGCGTGAAACTTTCCCGCACTGGAACCCCTGGAATCACGGTGTTTGTGCATTGGGTTCACGATGAATTAAAGGCATTGTGACTTGGGTATGGGCCCCCCCCTGTTTTCCCAAAACCGACTTTTTTCCCCTTTCCAAAAGAAAGAAGAATGATCCCCCCTGTGAAGTGGGGAACACTGGTAGCGCTGGGATTTCTTTCCCCCAGAGTACACAAAAGGGCATTGATGTGTAGGAAAAAGGAAGTTCTTCCCACTGCCAAAGGCGCCCCAGATGTCAGGATGGATACTTGCTGGCTAGAAAATATTTCCGATGGGGATGACAAGAACGTCAGTATCCACGGTGGTACCAAGCATGTGGTGCATCCACTCTCTAGGGGATCTTGTAGAGGCCACAATTTTGTGTCTGCCCCTTCGGGTCACATGGCGGGATCGGTGGCAGTGCCACGCAGACACAAGGCTCCAGATGTTGCAAAGACCTGCTTTCCGTCTGGGGAAAGGGGTGGATACAAATTTTTCTGATAGGAACTGGAAGAGTTCTACTTTTTTGTGGGGTCCGCAGGAAATCGGCCATTGCCTGGGACCTTGGTCTGCTGCCACCTTCCTTCGTACCCTTTTCCCCCTTTCTCCTGGTTGATTCTTTGATACTGTTGTCCAGGGACCTGTCCCTACCCATTTTACTCTCATAGAGGTTTCCAGTTTCCCCCAGATGTGGGGAACAAAAATCCCCCTTGCATAATCTCAAATGTATGATGCCTTATGGGGGGAGGTGTACCCGGCAACCATCGAGCACTCTAACATCAAAGAGCCCGGGGTTCTTCTTGCGTCTCTGGGCCCGAATGTTGGTGAATCGACTTTTTTTCCCCTTTTGCGCTTCCTCTTTTAGCCAAAGAAGGAGGGTAGGGTGATTCCATGCTTGAGAAGGTTTCCAGGTCCCCATCACGTGCGTGTGCTATGTAGAGACGGGAAAAAAGGGCCCTCATCCTTCACAAGACCTTGGGGCCGCCTGCTTACTCTTCGTCTTTGGGGTTGGCGATCTGAACAGGGGCAAATTTGTTTTTTTAAATTGGGGCATGGATGGAGTGTTAGATCTGTCAACACTGACTTTTGTAGTCTCATATGCTTCTTGCCAACAGGCTCTACTGTGCGGGCTGTGTTTACAACGGATGGCGAGAATCCGTGTGTCAAGTGCCAGGAGTTCGGGTGTCATCCTTTAATGGGTTTCCACTCACTGTACCGGATAAGGGCACAGTTTGCTTCTGGGTAGTTTCTGGGTAGATGACCCTCCCGTGATGGGACTGGGCACATTTGGGGGGTCGGGATACTGTCCCCCAACTCTGCAGGAGTCGCGCCCTGCTCCCGGTCCCCCCAACCATCCACCCCCTGAAGGCAACGGGTTTTTCGGTAGGCCCACTTCCCCCTTCACCTTTCACAAGCTCGTTGTTTTTTTCGTGGGCGGTCAAAGGGTATAGTGAGAACCCCTTGGTTTTTTCGAAAAGACCCAGTTGCCGTAAGTATTCAGGTCAAATGTAAGCCTAAATTTCATTTTAATAGACGGTTTCCTGGTAAAATTTTTAAAAGTTGATCTGAAGTATAAAAAAGGGGAAAAAAAATAACAACTTGGGTTTTTGCATATACGGAATATTTTTTTGCCATTAAAGGGAATCTTATTTTACAAAAATTTTTTTTAAGTGAAAATTAGCCGTTATCCAAAAAGGTTCATAGAGGCTTCTGAGTAATTTGGGTCGTTTTTCTCCCCTTCAAAATCATAGCTAGGACCCTGAGAATCCCTGAACAAAATTTGGCTTTATCCGGCATTACCCATCCTCTTGAAATCTGGTCCTAGCGCCGGAAAAAATTTATAGGAACATTTTTGTCCATTAGCGTTTATTGAGAATAATCTTTAATGGGAGCGAAAGTTGACTGTGACATTCGCGAAGTAGTCGCGGCGAGATTTCGTCCACCCCCACGGTTTTTTGCTGGGTCAAGTTTCTGCAAATATTTTGATATTTTCGTCTACTGTTATCTCTCCTTTACCATCTATCACTTTCGAGTCCCGCATACATCTTTACTGGTTCTGGTAAGGGAGCTTCGTCTTCTTTAATAAATACCGCATTAAAGTAATCATTGAGTACAAACGCCATACTCTTATCATCATTTACCAAGATGTTATTCTTATCTTTCATGGCCCATACTTGTTTTGACGTTTTTTCTTACTTCGAACGTATTGAAGAACCTTTTCGGATTTGATTTGGATTCCTTTGCAATTTTTTCTTCATAACTCGCGTTTTTTAGACTTCATTATTCTTTGCAACGACGTTTTACGTCTTGTATTCTCTAGAATCGCAGTCCGCATTTGATCGCTTGTAACTTTATAAAGCTCGGCTCTTACTGCCAATGATTTGTTGGATATCATTAGTCATTCAACTGGGTCTGTTTGTTATTCAAACGTTTTCTTACCATAGGAACATGTTTTTCCACCACCGATTGGAGTTTATTTGTAAATACATTACACGTGTTTTCGGCGTTATTACCATTTAGTAGGTCAATCCAATCAACTTCGCTTTGTACCCTGCTGATCTTCGTGAAATCTGCTTTATTATAATTTGGGACTAAAAACCCATTTTCTGTGATTTCATTCAATTTCTGCCACATCTGATTAAACCCGTGACACTGTTTGCCAAAAGTTTTACCTATATCGCAGTAATCAATGAAATTTAAAATTGTCGGTAGTGAAAACTAAATCTAGGATAGTATGAGGAGGAGGAGGAGGAGGAGGAGGAGGAGAGGACCTACGAAGCGATCCTAAATGGAATAGGTCACAAGAAGAAGAAGAAGAAGACACCTGCCGTACCCGATAGCAATAACTGCGCCACCAAATAATCACAATAACACAGCGATAACAGAAATAAATTAACACGAGATCAAGAACACCACAAGTACAGCGATCAGTCTAAATGAACACTATACTCTGTTTTTATTAACGAGGTGAAAATCCTGACCCCTTGCGCTTACTGACTGATATTTAAATGCCAGGAAAAGGGGAATCTACGGTTCTTGTTAATATCAGCTGTATTTTATCATAGTTAACCATATTATCAGGTAAACGTAGGCATCATTCTAAGCATGAGACCTTAACCCGTTAGCGCCCAGATCTTTCCTTAGCTATAATTAAATCGTCTTTTGTCAGCCCCTAAAATTACGAAAAGTAAATTAATATACCAATTTAGTTAGTGGACAAGGATACTAAACAGGTCATACCTATAAAATATTGCTTATCTTCATGAAAATCGTTGAATGGTGGTTATATTACAATGGAAATTTCGTTCTGGGCCTCAAGAGGTTAAGATAGAATGGAATGTTTGCTTCGTAAAAAAAAAATAGACTATAGTATACTTAATGACCTACCCTTGCGTGGCTTTGTCCTGCAGGGTGTGGTTGAGGTGCAGGTCGTCGAGCAGGGTGGTGGTGGGCAGCAGGTCGGGGGTGGTGGTGGCGTTGAGGAGGGCGGCGAGGCTGGCGTTTAGGAAGGGCAGGGTGTTCTCGGGGCAGCCCTCAGTAGACAGCGGGAGCCTCGCAGGGGAGCCACCGCCGCGGTAGAATTTCCCCACCACGACCCACATGTTGTAGGTGAAGGCCGTGAGGAAGCCTACAAGCATACCCTGCAGCAAGCATACGGCATTATTATGAGGCAAACCTTCCCTTCGTTCAAGGTTGTGTTCAAGAATAAGATAGATTTTTTTTTAAAGAATTATTTTAAGAAAGATTTTTTTTTTTTTTTTTTAATCCACCAATATAGTTTTCAGTTAATGCCCGGGAAAGTGTTTGTATCCGTTTTAGTAGCATGATGATAACTGTCTATTTCTTTACATGATCATTATCTGATTAATCTTTCAAAGCCTTAAGGTGAAAAAAGAAAATTTGCAAGTCAGATATGGAAAGTTGAAACCATCTTTTCCTTTGTATTCTTTCCCTGAAAAGTGCGATTTTCTTTCACTTTAATTTTTACTTATTGTCGATATGTGACATGTCTGGGAGCCGAGGGCCAAGTCTTCTCCTGAACTCAACCTGGCACCGAACAGAGTGCCCAAATCGTTGTTGATGCGGGGTGTGTGTGGTGT